>ML663009.1:4012872-4099846 GCA_007570785.1 Antilocapra americana | reverse complement strand
TGTGTGTGTGTGTGTGTGTGTGTGTGTGTGTGTGTGTGTGTGTGTGTGTGTGTGTGTGTGTGTGTGTGTGTGTGTGTGTGTGTGTGTGTGTGTGTGTGTGTGTGTGTGTGTGTGTGTGTGTGTGTGTGTGTGTGTGTGTGCTGGAGGCACAGCACATAAAGTGTAGTATATCTCTCTTCAGAGCTATGGATCCAATGGACATTCCTTGCTCCAAAAGTGTACCTCCTTCCTCAAGAATGGCCTTTCTCTGGCCTTTGACTAACACCTGAGATTCTAATATGAGAGACTCTAGATTTTAATTACACATCATTCACTTCTTCCTCACCTCTTAAAATTCCATGTCCCCTGGTTTAGTCCCTGTGATGACTTCATTCCAAAGTCATCACAAAGAGACCACTAAGCTAGGCACTTTCTGCATTGGCAGCTGCACTGTCAGAAAATCAGGGAGCAGGTAAATTTAAGCAGGATTTAGAGGCCTGGAATGTTAGGTCCATGAATCAAGGCAAATTGGAAGTGGTCAAACAGGAGATGGCAAGAGTGAACGTCAACATTCTAGGAATTAGCAAACTAAGATGGACTGGAATGGGTGAATTTAACTCAGATGACCATTATATCTACTACTGTGGGCAGGAATCCCTTAGAAGAAATGGAGTAGCCATCATAGTCAACAAAAGAGTCCAAAATGCAGTGCTTGGATGCAATCTCAAAAATGACAGAATGATCTCTGTTTGTTTCCAAGGCAAACCATTCAATATCACGGTAATCCAAGCCTATGCCCCAACCAGTAATGCTGAAGAAGCTGAAACTGAACAGTTCTATGAAGACCTACTAGATCTTTTAGAACTAACACCCATAAAGATGTCCTTTTCATTATAGGGGACTGGAATGCAAAAGTAGGAAGTCAGGAAACACCTGGAGTAACAGGCAAATTTGGACTTGGAGTACAGAATGAAGCGGGGCAAAGGCTAATAGAGTTTTGCCAGGAAAACGCACTGGTCATAGCAAACACCCTCTTCCAACAACACAAGAGAAGAGTCTACACATGGATATCACCAGATGGTCAACACCAAAATCAGATTGATTATATTATTTGCAGCCAAAGATGGAGAAGCTCTATACACTCAGCAAAAACAAGACCAGGACCTGACTGTGGCTTGGATCATGAACTCCTTATTGCCAAATTCAAACTTAAATTGAAGAAAGTGGGGAAAACCACTAGACCATTCAGATATGACCTAAATCAAATCCCTTATGATTATACAGTGGAAGTGAGAAATAGATTTAAGGGACTAGATCTGATAGACAGAGTGCCTGATGAATTATGGATGGGTGTTCGTAACATTGTACAGGAGACAGGGATTAAGACCGTCCCCAAGAAAAAGAAATGCAAAAAAGCAAAATGGCTGTCTGAGGAGGCCTTACAAATAGCTGTGAAAAGAAGAGAAGTGAAAAGCAAAGGAGAAAAGGAAAGATACACCCATTTGAATGCAGAGTTCCAAAGAATAGCAAGGAGAGATTAAAAAAAGCCTGCCTCAGTGATCAATGCAAAGAAATAGAGGAAAACAACAGAATGGGAAAGACTACAGATCTCTTCAAGAAAATTAGAGATATCAAGGGAACATTTCATGCAAAGATGGGCTCGATAAAGGACAGAAATGGCATGGACCTAACAGAAGCAGAAGATATTAACAAGAGCTGGCAAGACTACACAGAAGAACCATACAAAAAAGATCTTCAATGCACCAGCCCCGAGAATCAATCCTGGGCTGGCGATTGATTAGACATATGATAATTAACATGTTTCAATGCCATTCTCCCATATCATCCCACCCTTTCCCTCATCCACAGAGTCCACGAGTCTATTCTATACATCTGCGTTCCTTTTGCTGTCTCGCATGTTGGGTTCTTGTTACTGTCTTTCTAAATTCCATATATATGTGTTAATATACTGTATTGTTGTTTTTGCTTCTGGATTTCCTGGGGGGGAGGGAGGAGGGAGGGGGAGGGAGGGGTTTCTGGAGGGGGAGCATATGTAAACCCATGGTGATATCATGGCATTGTATGGCAAAAACAATAAAAGGGAGAAAGAAAAAAAAAAAGATCTTCATGACTCAGATAATCATGATGGTGTGATCACTCATCTAGAGCCAGACATCCTGGAATGTGAGGTCAAGTGGGCCTTAGAAAGCATCACTACAAACAAAGCTATTGGAGGTGATGGAATTCCAGTTGAGCTATTTCAAATCCTAAAAGATGATGCTGTTAAAGTGCTGCACTCAATATGTCAGCAAATTTGGAAAACTCAGCAATGGCCACAGGACTGGAAAAGGTCAGTTTTCATTCCTATCCCAAAGAAAAGCAATGCCAAAGAATGCTCAAACTACCGCAAAATTGCACTCATCTCACACGCTAGTAAAGTAATGCTCAAAATTCTCCAAGTCAGGCTTCAGCAATAAGTGAACCATGAACTTCCAGATGTTCAAGCTGGTTTTAGAAAAGGCAGAGGAACCAGAGATCAAATTGCCAACATCTGCTGGATTATTGAAAAAGCAAGAGAGTTCCAGAAAAACATCTATTTCTTCTTCATTGACTATGCCAAAGCCTTTGACTATTTGGATCACAATAAACTGTGGAAAATTCTGAAAGAGATGGGAATACCAGACCATCTGACCTGTCTCTTGAGAAACCTGTATGCAAGTCAGGAAGCAACAGTTAGAACTGGACATGGAACAACAGACTGGTTCCCAATAGGAAAAGGAGTACGCCAAGGCTGTATATTGTCACCCTGCTTATTTAACTTATATGCAGAGTACATCATGAGAAACGCTGGGCTGGAGGAAGCACAAGCTGGAATCAAGATTGCCGCGAGAAACGTCAATAACCTGATATGCAGACGATACCACCCTTATGGCAGAAAGTGAAGAGGAACTAAAAAGCCTCTTAAAAGTGAAAGAGAAAAGTGAAAACATTGGCTTAAAGCTCAACATTCAGAAAACTAAGATCATGGCATCTGGTCCCATCACTTCCTGGGAAATAGATGGGGAAACAGTGGAAATAGTGTCAGACTTTATTTTTTTGGGCTCCAAAATTACTGCAGATGGTGATTGTAGCCATGAAATTAAAAGATGCTTACTCCTTGGAAGGAAAGTTATGACCAGCCTAGATAGCATATTGAAAGCAGAGACATTACTTTGTCAACAGAGGTCCATTTAGTCAAGGCTATGGTTTTTCCAGTAGTCATGTGTGGATGTGAGAGTTGGATGGTGAAGAAAGCTGAATGCTGAAGAATTGATGCTTTTGAACTGTGGTATTGGACAAGACTCTTGAGAGTCCCTTGGACTGCAAGGAGATCCAACCAGTCCATCCTAGAGGAACTCATTCCTGGGTGTTCATTGGAAGGACTGATGTTGAAACTGAAACTCCAATAGTTTGGCCACCTTATGTGAAGAGTTGACTCATTGGAAAAGACTCTGATACTGGGAAGGATTGGGGGCAGGAGGAGAAGGGGACAACAGAGGATGAGATGGTTGGATGGCATCACCGACTCGATGGACATGGGTTTGGGTGGACTCTGGGAGTTGGTGATTGACAGGGAGGCCTGGCATGCTGCAATTCATGGGGTCGCAAAGAGTCGGACACGACTGAGAGACTGAACTGAATTGAACTTGAGACCTATGTTTTGGAACAAATATTCTCTAATGATGCTACTGCACATATCTTTTACATCCTAGTGTCCATTTTGGTGGGTATATATTCAGAAATGATAGTTAGATGAAACAGTAGCTCCATATTTAATTTTTTTTTATTAAACATTTTTTTATTAGTTTTGCCAAACTATGACATGATATCACCATGGGTTTACATATGCTCCCCCTCCAGAACCCCCCTCCCTCCTCCCTCCCCCCGGGAAATCTCATTGCACCAGTCCCAAGCATCAATCCTGGGCCGGCTATTGCTTAGACATATGATAATTAACATGTTTCAATGCCATTCTCCCATATCATCCCATCCTTTCCCTCATCCACAGAGGCCCTGAGTCTATTCTATACATCTGCGTTCCTTTTGCTGTCTCGCATGCTGGGTTCTCGTTACCGTCTTTCTAAATTCCATATATATGCGTTAATATACTGTATTGTTGTTTTTGCTTCTGGCTTACTTCACTCTGGATAATGGGCTCCAGTTTCGTCCATCTGAGTAGAACTGATTCAAATGAATTTTTTTTAATGCTGAGTAATATTCCATTGTGTATATGTACCACAGCTTTCTTATCCATTCATCAGTTGGTGGGCATCTAGGTTGGTTCCATGTCCTGGCTATTGTAAACAATGCAGCGATGAACATTGGGGTACACGTGTCTCTTTCAATTCTGGTTTCCTCGGTATATATGCCCAACAGTGGGATTGCTGGGTCATATGGCAGGACTATTTGCAGTTTTTTAAGGAACCTCCACACTGTTTTCCATAGAGGCTGTACTAGTTTGCAATCCCACCAACAGTGTAAGAGAGTTCCCTTTTCTCCACATCCTCTCCAGCATTTATTACTTGTGGATTTTTGGATTGCAGCCATTCTGAGTGGTGTAAAGTGATATCTCATTGTGGTTTTGATTTGCATTTCTCTGATAATGAGTGATGTTGAGCATCTTTTCATGTGTTTGTTAGCCATTTTTATAAGAAATCAAAGAGGACACAAACAGATGGAGAAATGTGCCGTGTTCGTGGATTGGAAGAATCAATATAGTGAAAATGAGTATACTACCCAAAGCAATCTATAGATTCAATGCAATTCCTATCAAGCTACCAGAGGTCTTTTTTAGAGAATTAGAACAAATAATTTCACAATTTGTATGGAAATACAAAAAACCTCGTATAGCCAAAGCAATCTTGAGAAAGAAGAATGGAACTGGAGGAATCAACCTACCTGACATTAAGCTATACTACAAATCCACAGTCATTAAGACAGTATGGTACTGGCACAAAGACAGAAATATAGATCAGTGGAACAAAATAGATAGCCCAGAGATAAATCACGCATCTATGGACACCTTATCTTTGACAAAGGAGGCAAGAATATACAATGGAGAAAAGACAACCTCTTTAACAAGTGGTGCTGGGAAAACTGGATAGCCACTTGTAAAAGAATGAAACTAGAACACTTTATAACACCATACACAAAGATAAATTCAAAATGGATCAAAGATCTTAGCATAAGAGCAGAAACTATAAAACTCCTAGAGGATAACATTGGGAAAACACTCTCTGACATCAACCAAAGCAGGATCCTACGTGACCCACCTCCCAGAATATTGGAAATAAAAGCACGAATAAACAAATGGGACCTAATTAAAATTAAAAGCTTCTGCACTGCAAAGGAAACTATAAGCAAGGTGAAAAGACAGCCTTCAGAATGGGAGAAAATAATAGCCAATGAAGCAACGGACAAACAATTAATCTCAAAAATATACAAGCAACTCCTGCAGCTCCATTCTAGAAAAATAAACAACCCAATCAAAAAGTGGGCCAAAGAATTGAACAGACGTTTCTCCAAAGAAAACATATTTAATTTTTTAAGGAAGCTCCATACTATTTTTTTAGTAGCTGCACCAGTTTATATTGTCACCAATGATGCAGAAGTTTTCAGATTCTCCACATCCTCAACAATGCTTGTTATCTTATTTTTTTAGTGATAATTGTGAGGCAATATCTCTTTGTGGTTTTGATTTGCTTTTTCCTAAAAAGTAGCAAGTTTAGATGCTTTTTATATGCCTATTAGTATTTCTTCAAAGAAGTGGCTATTCAGTTCCTTTGCCCATTTTTTAATCAGGTTATATTTTTGTTCTTGAACTACAGGAGTCCCTTATATATTGCTAATATTAATCCTTTATCAGATCTGTAGTTTGCAAATATTTTCTCTTTTCCATGGATGCCTTTTCACTCTGTTGATAGTGTTTCCTTTCCTATGCAATAATGTTTTAGTTTGATGTAGCCCCACTTGTCTAATTTTTCTTTTGTTGCTTCTGATTTTTGGTTCATATTTAATAGGTCATTGCCAAGTCCAGTTACATGAAGGTTTCCTCCAAGTTTTCTTTTGCTAGTTTTATAGTTTATTATGGTCAAATATTTAATCCATTTTGAGTTAACTTTTGCATATGATGTGAAATCTGGTTCAACTTTATTCATTTGCATGAGGACATCCAATTTTCTGAACATCATTTGTTGAAGAGAATGTCCTTTCCTCATTGTATATTCTTGGGACTCTCATTAAAAAATAGTTGAGTATATGTGGGGGAGTTTGGATCTCTATTGTACAAGACAGTTTTTATACCAGTGAAAGTGAAAGTCATTCAGTCATGTCCCACTCTTTGTGAACCCAAGAACTATAGTTAATTGAATTACAGTCCATAATACTGGAGTAGGTAGCCTTTCCTTTCTCCAGGGGATCTTCCCAACCCAAGGATTGAACCCAGGTCTCCCACATTACATGCATTTTCTTTACCAGCTGATCCAGAAAGGAAGCTTATACCAGTACCATATGGTTCTAAATTGCTACAGATTTGTAATATATTTTGAAACCAGGAAGTATGTGATGCCTCTAGCTTTGTTCTTCTAATTCAAGTTTGCTTTAACTGTTGGGGGTCTTTTATGATTCCATACAAATTTTAGGACTTTTTTCTATTTCTGTAAAAGGTATCATTGAGATTTTTATATGACTTGCATTGACTTTGCAGATCATCTGGGGTAAAATGCACACTTTGACAATATTAACTCTTCCAATCCATGAACATAAAGTGTACTTCCATTTATTTATTGTCTTCTTTGGTGATTTATAGTTTTCAGTGTACAAGTCTGTCACCTCTTAAGTTAAGTGTATTCCTAAGTATTTTATTTTCTTCGATTCTATTGTAAAACAGATTATTTTTTTCTTATTATCCATTTTGGATAATTGATTGTTAGTGTAATAAGAACAAATCTGATTCTGTGTAATAATTTTGTACCCTGAAACTTTCTTGAATTTATTGTAAACTGTGTTGTTATAGAGCTTTGGGGGTTTTGAATACATAAGATTGTGTAGCCTGCAAACAGATAATTTTATTTCTAATTTTCCAATTGGATCTCTTTATTTCCTTTCCTTAAGTCACTATTTTGGCTTAGATTTTAGTACTATATTGAATAGAAGTGGAAAAAAATTAGCATACTTTCCTTGTTTTCGATTCTCATTCATGAGAAAAATGTTTCAGTTTTTTACTATTGAATATAATGTAAGTTATGGGCTTGTCATATATGTCCTATCATAAGTTGGGATATAGTCCTTACATATCTAGAACTCCCATATTCATTTTAGCGTTATTCACAATAGCCAAGATAGTGAAACAACTCAAATGTCCATCAACAGATGAATGGATAAAGAAACTGTAGTATACACATAAAGTGAATTATTACTTAGCCTTTAAAAAGAGAATCTAGCCATTTGCAACAGGGAAACATTTGGAGGTGATAAAAGTCTGTTACCTTGATTGTAAGGAATGATTTTAAGGGTATATAGATATGTTCAAATGGATCAAATTATATACATTAAAGAAATTCATTCTTCTGTACATTAATTATACCTCAATAAAGCTGTAACACACACACACACAGATGCTTCTGCATGTTGGGTCTGGGGCCTCTTCATGCTTTCAGTATTGTTTTCACTCTAATAGAAGTAAAGGAAGCCCCTGGGGATGGAAAAAGATGGCAAGGACAATGTCCTGGGTAGGAAGGCATGCTGCATCTCTAAAACACAAGTCCAGAGACACAAATGAGCTCCCATGTCTTCACCCATTCATCTCTCTGTGTCTTAAGCCATTTATTCCCCATCTGTCTTCCTAGGTTACTTGATCCATAGTTGCTATGAAACATGATGGTGCTTTCACAAAATCCCAAGAAAAACAGACACAGAAGTGAGTCTACTTAACCAGCAAGAACAGCCCTAGGAACCAAGAAGAGAGTGCAGAGAAATAAACGAATCACCTTAGTGTCCATAAGGCTCACTTGGAGGGACCAGGAAGTGTTCTGTGTGACTCCACATACTATAAGACATAGTAAAAAAAAAAAAAAGGTTTGAAGTGCCAAGTAAAACCTCCTACAGATGTGGTAGCAGGGATGAGCCTAGAGAGGATGATTCTCACCCTCTCCTTCACAAATCAGGTGCTCAATAATATAACTTTCCAACCAAAAATACATATTTTGCACATTTTTCATTGCCCAGGAAAGACTAAGCTGAGACTATCCTCTGTGGCCTATTGCCGGGATGTCCCTGGGGAGCAGCAGCTCAAGGTACCGGGTATAAAGCAGGGTCTTTGTTGCAGAGATTTTCTGGGCTACTTCAGAATGAGCAGCAGTAGAGAAGGCTGCAACAACAAGCAGGGTGAGTAACTTGGGGCCCAGATACAACCCTTCATACACATGTCATTTAGTAGGAGGGGGGCCTGGTGAGAGAGTCTGGGATGCCCTCTGAATCAGCTGCTTTCATGTGGAAGAGCCAATGAGATGGAGAATGTCAAGAGTAGGAAGGAAAGGAAGGAGGCCAGCCTTCCCATAAATGCCAGGTCCACACCCATACCCCTCCCTGCCCTGCCAGGGAGGGGAAAAGAAGTAAAAGAGACTACTTTCCTGAAGCATGTGTGTGTTAGTTGCTTAGTCGTGTCTGACTCTCTGCAACCCCATAGACTGTAGCCCACCATGCCCCTCTGTCCATGGGATTCTCCAGGCAAGAACACTGGAGTGAGTTTCCGTTTCCTTCTCCAAAAGGAACTATAGAAAGACAGAAAGTGGAGTCGTTCAGTCGTGTCTGACTCTTTGCGACCCCATGGACTGCAGCCTACCAGGCTCCTTCATCCTGAAGCATAGAGACTGACTAATTCAGATAATTATGCAGAAACCAAGACTCTGTGTCCAAGCAGATTAGTACAGTACCTTTTTATTTCTCTAAGTAAGGACTCAATATAAGGGTATATTAATATTCCACCCCAGAGAGTATCCTGTGGGTGATCTGAATATTTGTTTGCAGTCTCAATTCTCACTCTGAGATTTGTCTTTCCCATGTTTTCTGAGTAAGAAGAAACTCTTAGAAGAGCACTTGGCTTAAATAATGCAAAGTAGCATTAGCTAGCACCTCCCTCCTGTCACATAATTATCATGGTAATTTCTCTCTTTTTCTGGTAGGAAAAAAATAAACACTTGGCTTTTTCCAGGGGCGGGGGAAGGGTGTATAGTTGTTTTACAGTGTTGTGTTGGTTTCTACTGTACAACGAAGTGAATCAGTTTTATGTTTGCCCTCCAGTTTATACCTCCCACCCACGCCCCCTCATTCAACTGGTCTAGGTCACCACAGAGCACTGAGCTGAGCTCCCTGTGCTGTACTGTAGATATATGCCCCCCAAGTCCACATATCCATGCTCTATGTCTGGATCTCTATTCCTACCCTGAAAATGGGTTCATCTGTGCCATTTTTCTAGATTCCACATATATGCATTAACATATAATATTTGTTTTTCACTTTCTTCACTCTGTATGACAAACTCTAGGTCCATCTACATCTCTACAAATGACGCAGTTTCACTCCTTTTATGACTGAGAAATATTCTATAG
Source organism: Antilocapra americana (assembly GCA_007570785.1). Lineage (NCBI taxonomy): Eukaryota > Metazoa > Chordata > Mammalia > Artiodactyla > Antilocapridae > Antilocapra > Antilocapra americana. The sequence continues at coordinate 4,090,220 of ML663009.1, read as the reverse complement.
TATCTGCGTACCACATCTTCTTTATCCATTCATCTATCAGTGGACATTTAGGTTGTCCGTTTAGGACATTTATTTAGGTTGGACATTTAGGACATTCCATGTCCTGGCTATTGTAAATAGTGCTGCAGTGAATATTGGACTGTATAAGTCTTTTTGAATAATGGTTTTCTCTGGGTATATACCCAGTAGTGGTATTGCTGGGTCATAGTGTAGTTCTATTTTTAGTTTTTTAAGGAATATTCATGCTGTTCTCCATAGTGGCTGTATTAACTTACATTCTCATCAAGAGTGCAGGAGTCTTCCCTTTTCTCCACATCCTCTCTAGCATTTATTGTTTGTAGATGTTTTGAAGATGGCCATTCTGACCAGTGTGAGGTGATGCTTCACTGTAGTTTTTATCTGCATTTTCTCTAATAATTAGTGATGTTGAGCATCTTTTCATATGTCTCTGAGCCATTTGTATGCACTTGATTTTGAATTCAATAAAGAAAGTATGGTGGATTCAACCTTTTGCTTCTAGGCTATTTGACTTTCCCAGACACATGAAGTCAAATAAGATAACGGAATCCTAGAGTGCTAAAGTGGAAAGGATGGAATTCCTCAAGGGACAGCTATAATTTAAAATATCTTTGACCTTTTAGTGTCCTGGAGATAATAATAGAAGACCAAACCTGGTCTGATTCCAGGTTAAAGTGATTTATTTTAAAATTCTGAACCACATGGGAAACACAAAACATATCAATCCAACTTGGCTACTAAAATAGGCATTTTAGTAAAATAAGAGTGGGAAAAGAGCCTCCTCCTTCTTTTTTTTAAACCACAGAGAATCTTTTCCAATATCAGACTCCTCATAACACTAATATACATGAAAAGTGGGTAAAAATGCCACTATCTGGATATAAGGGAGAAACTGGCTTGGTTGTATAAGAGTTGCTCATAATTTTTGGCAATTTTCCTTAAAGGGTATACTACAATTTTAACCCCTTAAACTTTAAACTTCTTATAATATTCAGCTTATTTACCATTTGGATCCTGATACTACAGCCAAGAGTAATAATTCACACAAATACCCACAGTTGCCTGTGACCTACATATCAACTGTGGAAAAAAGCAAGTCCAAGACAAGAGATTTGAGAGTAATTCAGTAATAGATCAAGCAATGCAGTATGAAACAAAGAGAACTATGACATTAATCCCAGATAAAATTAATCCTCAGATTCCTTCAAATTAAATGGAGAGCTGACACATTCTATATTGATTTGTTCTGCCAATGACAAAGAGAATCTCCTGGATTGATCCTGAGCAAATCCAAATGAAACTAGTTAATAATAATTGTTAATTGTATTAATCTGAAGAAACCACTGGTCTTTACTATATACAAAGTATATAACTTAAGTTGTGAACATATGGATCTATTTCCATATGTTCCATATTTGAGATACTATGTTAATGAATTGAGTGAAGAAGAACTGGATAATAAAATTACTCTCTTCATTCAATTATTCATTTTCTTGTTCATTTATTGATTATCCCTGAAGAAAAAAGAGAATAGAAATTTATGAAATCATCAAAATCAGAACAATGAGATGGAATAAGAACTGAAGAAATATGCCTGGGATTAGTGAAGAGAAAAGCCAAACCAAGGAGATAATTAGTACAATAAAAGGCAAATGACTTTATAAGAAGGACCTAAAAGTTCACACCCTTTGCCCTGTTTAGGGCAAAGTCTAACAGAGTTTTGCCTAGAGAACACATTGATCTTAGCAAACACCCTCTTCCAACAACACAAGAGATGACTCTACACATGGACATAACCAGATGGTCAATACTGAAATCAGAAGGATTATATGCTTTGCAGCCAAAGATGGAGAACTTCTATACACTCAGCAAAATCAAGACCAGGATCATGAACTCAGATCATGGACTCAGATCATGGCTCAGATCATGAACTCTTTATTGAAAAATTCAAACTTAAATTGAAGAAAGTAGGGAAAATGCCTAGGCTATTCAAGTATGGCCTAAATCAAATCACTTACAATTATACAGTGGAAGTGACAAATAGATTCAAGGGATTAGATCTGATAGGCAGAGTGCCTGAAGAACTATGGACAGAGGATCATGACATTGTACAGGAGGCAGTGATCAAGACCATCCCCAAGAAAAAGAAATGCAAAAAGGCAAAATGGTTATCTGAGGAGGCTTTATAAATAGCTGAGAAAAGAGAAGACGCAAAAGGCAAAAGAGAAAAGGAAGGATACACCCATTTGAATGCAGAGTTTCAAAAAATAGCAAGGAGAGATAAGAAAGCATATGAGAAATCAATCGCCAGCCCAGAATTGATGCTCAGGGCTGGTGACCGAGATGACCCAGGGGGAGGGAATCGGGAGGGAGGAGGGAGAGGGGTTCTGGAGGGGGAACATATGTATACCCATGGCGGATTCATGTCAATGTACGGCAAAACCAACACAATAAAGTAAAGAAAATTAAAAAAAAAAAGAAAGAAAGAAAGCCTTCCTCAGTGATCAATGCAAAGAAATAGAGGAAAACAATAGAATGGGAAAGTCTTGAGATCTCTTCAAGAAAATTAGAGATACCAAAGGAATGTTTCATATAAAGATGGGCACAATAAAGGACAGAAATGGTATGGACCTAACAGAAGCAGAAGATATTACAAAGAGGTGGCAAGAACACACAGAAGAGCTATACAAAAAAGATCTTAATGACCCCAATAACCACAATGGTATGATCACTCACCTAGAGCCAGACATCCTGTAATGTAAAATCAAGTGGGCCTCAGGAAGCATCACTATGAATAAACCTAGTGGAGTTGATGGAATCCCAGTTGAAATATTTCAAATCCTAAAAGATGATGCTGTGAAAGTGCTGCACTCAATATGCCAAAAAATTTGGAAAACTCAGCAGTGGCCACAGGACTGGAAAAGGTCAGTTGTCATTCCAATCCCAAAGAAAGGCAATGCCGGAGTATGTTCAAACTGTGGCACAATTACACTCATCTCACACACTAGCAAGATAATGCTCAAAATCCTCCAAGCTAGGTTTCAACAGTTCGTGAACCAAAAACTTTAAGATGTTCAAGCTGGATTTCGAAAAGGCAGAGGAACCAGAGATAAAATTGCCAACATCCATTGGATTATAGAAAAAGCAAGAGAATTCCAGAAAAACATCCACTTCTGCTTCATTGACCCGGCTAAAGCTCTGACTGTATGGATCACAACAAACTGTAGAAAACTCTTCAAGAGATAGGAATACCAGACCATCTTCCCTGCCACCTGAGAAACCTGTATGCAGGTCAAGAAGCAACAGTTAGAACTAGACATGAAACAATGGACTGGATCATCATTGGAAAAGGAGTACATCAAGGCTATATATTGTCACCCTGCTTATTTAACTTATATGCAGAGTACATCATGCAAAATCCCATGCTGGATGAAGCATAAGCTGGAATCAAGGCTGCCAGGAGAAATATCAGTAACCTCAAGCATACCAATGACACCACAGTTATGGCAGAGAGCAAAGAGGAACTAAAAAGCCTCTTGATGAAGGTAAAAGAGGAGAGTAGAAAAAGCTGGCTTAAAACTCAACATTCAAAAAACTAAGATCATGGCATCCAGTCTCATCACTTTATGACAAATAGATGGGGAAACAATGAAAATAGTGACAGACTTAATTTAGGGGGCTCCAAAATCACTGCAGATGGTGACTGCCACCATGAAATTAAAAGACACTTTCTCCATAGAAGAAAAGCTTTGACAAACCTAGACAGCATATTAAAAAGCAGAGACATTGCTTTGCTGACAAAGGTCCATCAAGTCAAAGCTTGATTTTTTCAGTAGTCATGTATGGATGTGAGAGTTGAACCAGAAAGAAAGCTGAGTGCTGAGGAATTGATGCTTTTGAACTGTGGTGTTGGAGAACACTCTTGAGAGTCCCTTGGACCACAAGGAGATCAAACCAGCAGTCCTAAAGGAAATCAGTGCTAACTATTCATTGAAAGGACTGATTCTGAAGCTGAAACTCCAATAAGTCTGGCCCCCTGATGCAAAGAACTGACTCATTTGAAAAGACCCTGATGCTGGGAAACATTGAAATCAGGAGGAGAAGGGGACAACAGAGGATGGGATGGTTGGATGGCATCACTGACTCAATGGACATGAGTCTGACCAAGCTCCAGGAGTTGGTGATGGACAGGGAGGCCTGGCATGCTGTAGTCTATGGGATGGCAAAGAGTCAGACACAACTGAGCGACCGAACTGAACTGAAACGGTCACAGAGAAACAGCAGAAGATTTTTGGAGAAACAGGAAAGTGTTTCATTTCTAGAGCCTCAATCTTATCACCATGGAACATCAGCAGAAAACAAGCTCTTCTTGATAATCTGATCCTGCCAGCCCCACACTTAAAAAATCTCCCGTATCTAGTACAGCCAATACAGGAGGTTTAAGACTGTTTAAAGTGTGTGAGCCAAATAGACCTGAATTTTAATTTAGATTCATTTCTGGCACAGCCTAGAGAAAATCTTTAAGCTTCTCCCTCCAGTTTTATTTTTTATTATTATTGTAATTTTTATGATTTGTCTAAAAGATACAGTAATACTTACATCATTTTTTGAGACTGAGTGGTATTATTTGCTAATATACAAGAGAGTAGAATGTCTAATATCTGGAAGACAAGAGGTATCCAATAACTGATAAATTAGAAAATGTATTTCCCCAAAATCAACCTAGAGGGGAGGGATATGGGAGAGAGGTTAAAAGGGAGGGGATATATGTATACCTGTGGCTGATTCATACTGAGGTTTGACAGAAAACAACAAAATTCTGTAAAGAAATTATCCTTCAATTTAAAAATAAATAAAATTTTAAAATAAAAAAGGAAAAATGCTATAACATTTTTAAGATAAAAAAATGTTTAAATATAAAATGTTGTGTTAGTTTTTAAAAAAACTAGTTTAAAAAAAAAGAAAGCTTATTTCCCCCAAACCAGAAACTAAACTGGACTAGGACAAATCCTACTGAATCTTCAATGAGCCTAAATTTATGTCTTTCATTCATATCTTCAATTGGCTTCTGTGAAGACACTAATCTGGAGAAGAGAACATTAGGTTTCATCCTCCTGCAGCTGTAGCCCTCCCCACTAAGGCTGACATCAGGGCTGAGAGATTACTGGAAGGTCATTCAAGGACAAATCAAGTCCTCCTGATGAGTGTGCTAAGAGGCTGAACAAAAGATTTAACTGGTATTCTAAACATTATGGGGAACGCTCAGTGAATGAGTGAGAAAATGATTCCTACAAAGCAATGTGTAGCCTGGATTGCAGGGGCATTTAAAGACCCAGGCAGATATTCTCTGGGCAAGGCAGAGATGGACCCAAAATATCTAAGTGTTCTCAGTGACCTGGTGAGAATCAAGTATCTCTTCATTTACCAAAACTTTCAGTTTTGTACTTAACAGTCCAGGTATTAATCATTATGGGTCTTAATTAGAAGACAACGTCCTAGGATTTGTTCTCAGACTCTGCAAACACGAGAAGATCCCAAGTTCTAATAGTTTTAATAATTCAGGAAGAAGCTGCAGCTTTCTCTTCCTTTGTTGGACTTCAGAATTTCTCTTTTCACTTTAGATAAAATATTTCCCTTCTCTGTCTATCAGCAAAGTAATTATGAGAGCACATGTGATAACTATGTGAATATTTTAAAATTCTGCAAAAAGGAATGATCATGAGCATTTAAAATGTCCTTTACATACTCAAGAGGGCTAACACACTTTATTTAAAGAAAACAATGGAAGTAAGGGTAGAAATAGTATAAAATTTACATTTATTAAGAACTAAATCTTAAATCTATTTCAGTTATTTATTTTCTGGTAATCATAGAGAAGTTATACTATCTGTTAAATGGTACATTTGTTTTCATGACATATAGGTTGTTGTATGTACATTCCTTGAACAGTTAATAATACAAAGTAAAAGCTGAAAAATAGAAAATATTTAATGAAAGAGCCTACACAGTATAAATAAATATCTTCCTAATGCTAGCTGTACAATCAATGTCTTTGTGTCTGCCCAGATTGAAAAGGTCACAAATTTCTGGAGCCCTCAACTGCCTTCCCAAGATGCTTGCTTCCTGGTCCTTTGCCAATGTCTCCTTCTTCCAGCCACCTGCTTTCCTGATGATTGGTATCCCAGGCCTGGAGACTGTTCATGGCTGGATCTCCATTCCCTTCTCCTCCATGTACACTTTGGCCCTCACTGGAAACTGCCTGATCCTCTTGGCTGTGAGGAGGACCCCCAGCCTGCACCAGCCCATGTACTACTTCCTGTCCATGCTGGCCCTCACCGACATGGGCCTCACCTTGGCCACAGTGCCCACCACACTGGCTGTGCTCTGGTTTGACCATCAGTTCATCGGCTTCAATGCCTGTCTGGTCCAGATGTTCTTCCTCCACTCCTTCTCCGTGGTGGAGTCCTCGGTGCTCCTGGCCATGTCGTTTGATCACTTTGTGGCCATCTCCAGCCCCCTGCGCTATGCCTCTGTCCTCACAAACAATGTCATCATCAGGATTGGGCTGGCCCTTGTGGCTCGTGCCACTGTGTCCCTCTTCCCAGGGCCCTTCTTACTAAAGAGGCTGAACTTTTGCCCTGGTAAGATCCTTCTGTCCCACTCATTCTGTTTCCATGCAGATGTCATGAAACGAGCCTGTGCTGACATTACTGTCAATATCATCTATGGGCTGTATGTGGTTCTGTCCACAGTGGGAATAGACTCCTTGCTTATTGTGCTTTCTTATACTCTTATTCTTCATACAGTGATGGGTCTGGCCTCTCCCAGGGAGCGTATCCGGGCCCTCAACACTTGTGTTTCTCATATTTTAGCTGTTCTGGTTTTCTTCATCCCAGTCATAGGTGTGTCCATGATCCACCGTTTTGGGAGACACCTTCCCCCCATAGTACACGCCCTTGTTGCCTACGTGTACCTGGTGGTGCCCCCTGTGCTCAACCCCATCATCTACAGTGTCAAGTCCAGGCCCATCAGGGAGGCCATGCTCAGGGTGCTGAGGGAGAAGAGGAAAGGCTGATGAAGTCAAGAAAGAACCTCAAAACTGAGGGAAAACACGGCCGAACAGTCATAACCTATGTCTGGAAAGCCCGTATATTGAGCCCTGACCCAGAGACATTATCAAGTGAATGACAAGCAAATCACCCTCATACATATGGGTAACAAGCAGTCCTGATTTCTTTTTAACTCTTTGTGGCTTCACATTTAATTTATTTGTTTGTTTATTTATTTGATATTTTTTTGCTGTGCTGCATCGCTTGCAGGATCTTAGTTCCCCAACCACAGATGAAACCTGGAGCTCCGGCAGGGAGAGTGCCAAGTCCTAACCACTGGACCAGCAGGGACTTCCTCTGTTCTAATTTTTTACTCCACTCATTAAATTCAGTTTTTTAATTTAGTGTTTATTTATGCTAGAATCTGTGATTGTTATACGAAATATTTAAATGAACCATGTATAGTCTCTTCCCTACTTTGAAGGATAGCAGCTTCTAAACACACAATTCTAATTAAGTGTAGTAAGGCTGTGAGAGATTCAGACAAAGTGCTATAGGAGCCTAGAAGTGGATTTGCTGCCTGGAGAGGAGAAAATGACATGGGAGTCAGGGAAGAACGAGGCTGAGAGATGAGTGGGAGCTTGTCAGACGGAAAATGTAGGCAAAGGGAGGTCATACCTAATAAATGGGAAAGAATATAAACAATGATAAAACTGAGGCATGAAGTTAATTGGTCGGTGTGAAAAAGTGAGTGATTAGATGTGGATCAGCATAATGTGTTAGGTGTTGGAGGGAGAAGAATGGCGATGAGCTGGAAATGACAGGCAGTGGTGAGACCTCCTCAACCTTTCAGATCTCATTGGACCATGTGGTCTTCATTCTTTGTTTAAAAGTCAGCCTTGGAAAGGCTACTGCAATGTAAGAATTGTAGACTTCACTGTGTATCACGAATTAGGAAGGTGAAAGCAGAGGAGAAAAAGAATGCAAGGAAAACATTTAAGAAGTTGTTTTAACAGCCTAGAAAAAAAATGTAAACTGAAGCTAAGTCAATAATTTTTTAAAAAGTAGATGTAATTTTTTATTTAATTTCATCTCCACATTTCTCTTCTCTGTCTTCTGAAAGTACCCGGAAGCAATGATACCAGCATCAGTGAGCAAGAATAGTATTGATTCGCTTCTAAATACCATTCACCACCACATATAACCTAAGATTCTTACAGTAGTGGCTAATTCCAGGTATCCAGGTATGAAGCAGGGAGAACACAAAGTAAGATGGAATAGTTTATGCCTGAAGAAATTAAAAAAAAACACAAAGACATTAGGAGCATTAAAAAAAATACACAGAAATTCATTCAAAAAGGCTAGCAGTGGCCAAATGAAGGTCAATTAGAACATTAAAAATAGTTTCAACATAAATTTGTTATAGCAAATAGAATTCCTTAAGAAAAGTGTGAGTTCCCAGTGATATTCAAAATAAAGAGGGAGAAAAGAACAAAACTCTTTTTATAGAAGAATGTCATGAAATAAATCAAAAGTCTTGATTTATTAATAGATAACCTCTTTGCAGTTTTTAATGTATTTTAAATAATCAATAAATGTTTAAAGATGTTCAGATACAATATTCACACAGTTTCAAAGTACATTGCACAACTTCCTTACTAAATAGGAAAGGATAAATCTGTTCCAACAATAAAGAGACTGGCAATAACATCTTAAGCAAATAATCAGATTTAGGCTAACCAGTAAGATGGAATCTGACCTTAAATGCCTTCTAATATGAATAAGGACACAAAATCACATATGTAAAAGTGAGTGTGAAAAATGCTCAACCTGAATCTAATTATGAGAAAATATCCAAGGAAACAATAATAAATATAAGAAGTACCACACACACTCATACTTACACTAACATACATACACACACACACACAAACTAGTAGCCTGGGATAGTTTTTAAAATACAGTGTTATACTCAGGTGGACAGAACTGGAGCCAATTATCCAGAGTGAAGTAAGCCAGAAGGGAAAACAACAATACAGTATACTAACCCATATATATGGAATTTAGAAAGACAGTAATGAGAACCCAGCATGCGAGACAGCAAAAGGAACGCAGATGTATAGAACAGACTCGTGGACTCTGTGGATGAGGGCAAGGGTGGGATGATATGGGAGAATGGCATTGAAACATGTTAATTATCATATGTGTAATCAATCGCCAGCCCAGGATTGATGCTCGGGGCTGGTGCATCGAGATTTCCCGGGGGGAGGGAGGAGGGAGGGGGGTTCTGGAGGGGGAGCATATGTAAACCCATGGCGATATCATGTCATTGTATGGCAAAACTAATTAAAAAAAGGGGGGGGGAATAAATAAATAAATAAATAAAATTTAAAAAAAAATACAGTATTATAAAAGTTATGTCAGGGGACTTAATCTAAATTAAAAGAGATCAAAGGGACCTAAAAACCAAATGCTAGCATTAATTAGCCATTTTTAAGACAATCACAGAATTCAAATATGTATTGTATATAGGTAATAGTATTCAGTTCAGTTCAGCTCAGTCGCTCAGTCATGTCTGACTCTTTGCGACTCCATGGACTGCAGCAGCACGCCAGGCCTCCCTGTCCATCACCAACTCCTGGAGTTTACTCAAACTCATATACTTAGAGGCACTGATACCATCCAACCATCTCATTCTCTGTCTCCCCCTTCTCCTCCTGCCTTCAATCTTTCCCAGCATTAGGGTCTTTTCAAATGAGTCAGTTGTTCGCATCAGGTGGCCAAAGTATTGGAGCTTCAACTTCAGCATCAGTCCTTCCAATGAATATTCAGGACTGATTTCCTTTAGGATGGACTGATTGAATCTCCTTGCTGACCAAGAGACTCTCGAGTCTTCTCCAACACCACAGTTCAAAAGCATCAATTCTTCGGCACTCAGCTTTCTTTATAGTCCAACTCTCACATCTATATATGACTACTGAAAAAACGATAGCTTTGACTAGATGGAAATCTGTTGGCCAAGTAATGTCTCTGCTTTTTAATATGATGTCTAGGTTGGTCATAAGTTTTCTTCCAAGGAGCAAGCATCTTTAAATTTCATGGAGGCAGTCATCATCTGCAGTGATTTTGGAGCCCAAAAAATAAAGTCTGTCACTGTTTCCATTGTTTCCCCCATCTATTTGCCATGAGTGATGGGACTAGCACCATGATCTTAATTTTCTGAATGTTAAGTTTTAAACCAACCTTTTCACTCTCCTCTTTCACTTTCATCAAGAGGCTCTTTAGTTCCTCAATTTCTGCTATAAGGGTGGTATCATCTGCATATCTAAGGTTGTTGATGTTTCTCCTAGCAATCTTGATTCCAGCTTGTGCTTCATCCAGACCAATGTTTCTCATGATGTACTCTGCATATAAGTTTAAGCAGTGTGACAATATTCAGCCTTGACATACTCCTTTCCCAATTTGGAACCAGTCTGTTGTTCCATGTCCAGTTCTAACTATTGCTTCCTGACCTGCATACAAATTTTTCAAGAGGGAGGTCAGGTAGTATGGTATTCCCATCTCTTGAAGAATTTTCCACAATTTGTTGTGATCCACACAGTCCAAGGTTTTGGCATAGTCAATAAAGCAGAAGTAGATGATTTTCTGGAACTCTCTCCCTTTTTCAATGCTCCAGTGGATGTTGGCAATTTGATCTCTGGTTCCTTTGCCTTTTCTAAATTCAGCTTGAACATCTGCAAGTTCACGGTTCACATACTTTTGAAGCCTACCTTGGAGAATTTTGAACATTACTTTTATTGGTGTGTGAGATGAGTGTAATTGTGTGGCAGTTCGAACATTCTTTGGCATTGCTTTCTTTAGGATAGGAATGAAAACTGACCTTTTCCAGTCCTGTGGCCACTGCTGAATTCTCCAAATTTGCTGGCATATTGAGTGCAGCACTTTCACAGCATCATCTTTTAGGATTTGAAATAGCTCAACTGGTATTCCATCGCCTCCACTAGCTTTGTTTGTAGTGATGCTTCCTAAGGCCCGCTTGACTTCACATTCCAGGATGTCTGGCTCTAGGTGAGTGACCACAATAGCATTAGGCTGGTTTGATTTGCCTAGGTTTAAAAATAGTTTTGTGATTAGGTAGGAAAATCTCTTTTTAGGAAGTGCATCCTTAATATCTATTAAGAAGGGTTGTAACAGCTATAATTTATTTTCAAATGAGTTATCAAAATAAATGTATGTGAGTGCATGTGTAGAGAGTGAAGGGGGGAAAGAGAGACAGAAAACAATGTTAAAAATGTTGCTAATCCAAGTTATTGGAATACAAGTATCAGAATATTCTTTTGACTCTTGCAGACATTTTAAATTTATAAAAATGAAAAAGTGTGAGTGCAGCCTATCATATATATACATATGTGTATGTATGTGTGTATATATATGTATATATGTATGTATATATATTTATATAAAGAGAGACAGAGAGACCCTCATGCCCATGATCCTTTATTTCAAGAGAGATAGGACAGCCTCTAAGATAATTATTAGATACTGAGGAGATCCTAAGACTGAGCATGGGTATGCATGTTAGGGATGCTGAATTAGAATTCAGAGACAGAAAAATAATTATACCTCCTCTTGACTAGAATATGATTTTACTCAAAACTGTTACTGGGACTTCATGAACTCCCACTCACCCCAAGCCAAATCAGAGAGTTCAACAGTGATCACTGAGCATCCAATGTTTCCTTCAGTTGTAATACTCAACACACTGTATCATAATTATGGATAAAAAAAAAAAGCTTACCACTCAATCCATAACGGGCGAAGGCAATGGCAACCCACTCTAGTACTCTCACCTGGAAAATCCCATGGACAGTGGAGCCTGATAGGCTGAAGTCCATGGGGTCGCTAGGAGTCGGACACGACTGAGCGACTTCACTTCCGTTTTTCACTTTCATGCATTGAAGAAGGAAATGGCAACCCACTCCAGTGTTCTTGCCTGGAGAATCCCAGAGACAGCGGAGCCTGGTGGGCTGCCATCTATGAGGTCACACAGAGTCAGAAACGACTGAAGCGACTTAGCAGCAGCAGCAATGCATAATGCTTTAATAGATAGATGAATGAACACAGTGAGAGAATGCATCAATAGGATAGGGCCTAGGGGTCTCTTCAGAAACAGAGATCTCTAGATGTAGGGTCTCGTCCTCATCCCCTAGTTTAGGCAGCAGAGGGCTGGCCCACAGCTGCACAGCCCTGGGGAGGGGACCTCCAGCTTCTTTACTGCTAGGAGTCCCCCAGTCCTATTCTCACTGCCTTAATTAGAAGATTCTTCTCCTTCTGGAGGAGATAAAAGTTCTGGTCCTCTGGATCTGTGACCTTCTCTCTGCTACTCCTTTTGTAACCTGTACAGACCTCTCTTAGAAGTCTTACCACTTGCTGTTGAAATCATGCTTTGTACTGACAGTTTCTGGAAAGCAATGGTGAAACTTGATTCACTTTGAATGCCTTCATTATCAGGAAAAGAGATTAGCCCCAAGGTGGCTTCAGGAATACTGCTTGAATAAACCTATTTATGAATCATAACTCCTAAATAAATACACTGAAGTTTATTCATGTATGTATTCAACAACCACTTATTAAATTTAACATCAGATCTCAAGCAATGGAAGCTGGAGCTACAGCTCTTCACAGCTGTGAAGCCAATGGACATCCTTGATGCTCCCAAAGTGTACCTCCTTGCTCAAGAATGGCCTTCCTCTGACCATTTGCTATTGCCTGAGATTATAGTATTAGAGCCTCTACATTTTAGTTACACATCACTCTCTCTGCCTCACCTTGTAAAATTCTGTGTCTCTGGGATAAAAATACCTTAATTCCAAAGTCATCCCAGAGACCACTCCAGTAGGCACTTTCTTCACTGGCAGCTATACTGGCAAAAGTTGGAGAGTGGGTAAATTTAAGCAAGATTTAGAGGTCAACATCCGAAAACATAAATAGTGTCTGAAGGTGATATTGCAGATGTCTTTTAGATCCTGATGTCAGTTCTTTTGAGTATATATTCAGAAGTAGAACTGCTGGATGATGCAGTAGTTCCAAATTTAATTTTTGAGTAAACTCCATATTGGTTTTCATAGCAGCTGCCCCAGTTTACCCCATCAGCAATAGGGTACAAGCATTCTAATTTCTCCACATCCTCACCAATACTATCTTTTAATGACAGCCATCTTAACAGTTGGATAGACTTAGAAAAGATGATGATTCTAGCCCTCTCCTCCACAATTCAGTTGCTCAAATAAACCATTTTTCATAAGTTTTCATCCAAACACTTGGATGAAAATATCCTGCATGTTGTCTATTCCCCAGCAAAGACTAAGCAGAGACTATCCTCTGTTGCCTGTGGCAGGGCCATCCCTGGGGAGCAGTGACTCACTAAGGCACCCAGTCAGTGGTATAAAGTAGGGTCTTAATTGCAGAGTTTTTCTGGGCTCCTTTAGAATGTGGAGCAGTAGAGAAGACTGCAACAACAAGCAGCGTGAGTAACTTGGGGACCAGATAGAACCCTTCCTACACTATTTAGAAGGATGAGGACCTCGTTAGAGAGACTGAGATCCCTCTCTGTCAGTTGCTGTCTTGAGGAGCCAGTGAGCTGGAGGATGAGTAGATGCCAGGAGCAGGAAGAAAAGGACCTTCCATAACTGGCAGGCCCACACCCCCAGGTAGGGGAGAAGTAAAGAAGGCTACTTTCTGAACACAAAGATTTTCTAATTCATGTAATTATTCAGAAACCCAGGCTCTGTGTCCAAGCAGATGAGTACACTTCTGCTTCTCTAAGTAAGGCATCAGTATAAGGGAAATCCCACCCATCCTGTGGGTGATCTGAACATTTTCTAGGTGTCTATACTCTCACTATGAGATTTTCGTTTCCATTTTTCTGAGTAAGAAGAGCCTTTTATAAAAGTCTCATATATCACAAAATAATTATACCATAGCATTAGATAGCACCTCCCTCGTGTCACATAATTACCATGGTTTTCTTTTTTGGTAGAACATTTTTTAAAAAAGAAAAGAAAAGCACTTGGCTTTGAGGTCAAGTAAAGAAAGTATGGTGGATTCAGTCTTTTGTTTGTAGACAATTTGACATTCCCAGACATACCAAGTCACAAGTTAACAGAAACCTAGAATGCTAAAATGGAAGTGCTTGAAATCCTTGGGGGAGGAGAGCTATAATTCATAATGTCTTAAACTCTAGTTTTCTGGAGATAATAATAGAAGAACAAACCTGGTCTGTTTCCAGGTTAAAGTGATTTATTATAACACTTCTGAACCTTATACGAAGTAAGAAACAAGTTGATAGAACTTGGCTACTAAATAGGCATTTTAGTAAAAGAACAGAAAATAAAGCTTTTCTTTTGTTTCACCCCAGAGAATCCTTTTCTACTATCAGGCTCCTCATGACGCTGTAATAGTCACAAAAGGGGAGAGAAAGCTCATGATCTGGATGCGAGGGAGACATTCTTGCATCGGAGCTGCTCGTGGGTTTGGCAACTAGTCTTTACTGGTATCCTATCATTTTACTCCCTGTGCTCTAAATTTCCTGAAAGTCCAGCTTAAACTACCATTTAGATCCTTCCACCGCAACCAGGAGCAATAGATCACACAAATACCCACAATACATGGGCTCTACCTATGAACTGTGGACAAAGGCAAGTTCTAAGATAAGGAATTTGTGAATAAATCAATAATAGATCAGTTAAGGCAGAATGGAAGAAAGAGATTTATGACACTAATCTGACGTAAAATTAATCTTCGGATTCCCGCAAGTTAAATGAACAGCCCAGAATTCACCTTCTGGTATCATGTCATCGTTTCTGTTACCAATTTACAGAGGGTATTTCCTGGGTTGATCATAAGTAAACCTAGATAAAATTGGATAATAATAAATAGTAATCGTATTCATCTGAAGGGGCCACTGGTCGTTAATACATACAAAATTTATACTTTGAGTTGTGAACAAATGCACCTAGGAGGTGCTGTGTTAAGAGCTGCAGTGGAGGGGAAAGTGAAAGCGGAAGTTGCTCAGTCATGTCCGACTCTTTGCGATCCCATGGATTATACAGACCATGGAATTCTCCAGGGCAGAATGCTGCAGTGGGTACCTTGTTCCTTCTCCAGGGGATCTGCCCAACCCAGGAATCAGACTGGGGTTTCCTGTATTGCAGGAGGATTCTTTACCAACTGAGCTATCAGAGAAGCCCCATAGTGGAGGGGAACTGGATTATAAAATTTACCGTGTCTTCATTCAATTATTATTTTGTTGTTCATTCATCGATTACTCTTGGGGGGGGACAGAAATTTGTGAAATTATCAAAACACTGAGAATGAATGAGACTCTTGAGGAAATATGTCTTGGATTAGAAAAAAGAAAAGCAGTAGCCAGGAGATAATTAACACAATAAACAGAAAACTTTATTTCTTTATAAGAAGGAGTCAAAGGGTCACAGAATGAATTAAAAAGAAGATTTTTTGAGAAACAGAAAGGGGCTTCAACTGTAGAACCTCAAATCTTGTCACTATGGAATATCAGAAGAGAACAAGTTTTTCTTGATAATCTATTCCTGCCAGCCCTGCACTTAACGAATGTTCCGTATCTAACACAGCCCATAGTCAATACAGGTGGTGTAAGACCCCTGACAGTGTGTAAGCCAAATAGGCCTGAATTTGAAATTAGGCTCATTTCCAGCATAGCCTAGGGGAAACTCACCAAGCCTCCCCCTTCTTTTTTAAACATTGCCTTATTGTTGTCGTTATTATTCCTTAAAAGTTACAGGAGGGAAGAGACCTGGGGAAAGAGGCAAAATAGGTGAAGGGAAGAGGTACAAACTACTAGGTATAAAGTAAATTATAAGGATATGGTGTACAGCACAGGGAATATAGTCTTATAATAACTTTGTATGAAGTATAATCCACAAAAATATCAAATTCCTATGAATTCGAGCTGAGCTATTTAAAATCCTAAAAGATGATGCTGTGAAAGTGCTGCACTCAATATGCCAAAAAATTTGGAAACTTCAGCAGTGGCCACAGGACTGGAAAAGGTCAGTTGTCATTCCAATCCCAAAGAAAGGCAATGCCAAAGAATGTTCAAACTACTGCACAATTGCACTCATCTCACAAGCTAGCAAGGTAATGCTCAAAATCCTCCAAGCTAGGCTTCAACAGTGCGTGAACCAAAAACTTCAAGATGTTCAAGCTGGATTTAGAAAAGGCAGAGGAACCAGAGATAAAATTGCCAACATCCATTGGATTATAGAAAAAGCAAGAGAATTCCAGAAAAATATCCACTCTGCTTCATTGACCCTGCTAAAGCCTCTGACTGTATGGATCACAACAAACTGTAGAAAACTCTTCAAGAGATAGGAATACCAGACCTTCTTACCTGCCACCTGAGAAACCTGTATGCAGGTCAAGAAGCAACAGTTAGAACTAGACATGAAACAATGGACTGGATCAAGATTGGAAAAAGAGTACATCAAGGCTATATATTGTCACCCTGCTTATTGAACTTATATGCAGAATACATCATGTGAAATGCCAGGCTGTATGAAACACAAGCTGGAATCAAGATTGGTAGGAGAAATACCAACAACCTCAGATATGCAGATAATACTGCTTTAATGGCAGAAAGTTAAGAGGAACTAATGAGCCTCTTGATAAAGGTGAAAGAGGAGAGTGAAAAAGCTGGCTTAAAACTCAATATTCAAAAAACGAAGATCATGGCATCCATACCCATCACTTCATGGCAAATAGATGGGGAAAACTGGAAATAGTGGTAGGGAATGCTCAATGAATGCAGTGAGGGAATGATTCCTGTAAAGCAATGAATTGTAAGGGCGTCCAAAGACCCAAGCGAATATTCTCTGGGCAAGGCAGAGATAGATCCCAAATACTTAAGTGCTCTTAGTGACCTGGTGAGAATCAACCATCTCTTCATTTAACTTTCTGAGTACTTAATATGACATTCAGCCTAGGAATATATCATTACTGGGTGTTGATTAGAAGACAATGTCCTGGGATTGTACTCAGACCTTCCAAATACAAAACGATCTCAAGTTCTAATAGCTGAGCCAAGCGAAAGCTGTAGTTTTCTCCTCCTTTCATGGACTTAAGAATTCCTTTCTTTTTACTAAAATATCTCTCTTCTTTTTAGCTAAAATATCTCTCTTGTCTATCAACAAGGTAAAAAAATGATGTGCTGTGTGAAAGCACATGTACAAAATATACTATCAATGGAATAGCAATAATAATCAAGGCAAAGGGATGACAATGATGAGCATTTAGAGAGTGCTTTACACAGTGAATGGCTTCCCTGGTAGCTCAGCTGGTAAAGAATCTTCCTGCAATGCAGGAGACCCCAGTTCAATTCCTGTATCAGGAAGATCCACTGGAGAAGCAATAGGCTACCCACTCCAGTATTCCTGAGCTTCCCTTGTGGCTCAGCTGGTAAAGAATCCACCTGCAATGCGGGAGACCTGGGTTTGGCCCCTGGGTTGGGGAGATCCCCTGGAGAAGAGAAAGGCTACTCACTCCAGTATTCTGGCCTGGAGAATTACATAGACTATACAGTCCATGGGGTCTTAGAGAGTCAGACACAACTGAGGGATTTTCAGTATCACTTACTTAGTGAAGAGTGTTAACAAACATCACTTTTTTCAATATTAGACGACACTGACTGCAAGTAAAGGGCGGAAATAGTACAGCATTTGTATTTAGAAAGGAAGAAATTCTAAATCTATTTCAGTCATTTAATTTCTCCTGGAGGAGGAAATGGCACTACTCCAGTATTCTTGCTGATGAAATCCTATGGACAAAAGAGGCTGGTGGGCCTCTGGGGTCCATGGGGTCCAAAGGGTTGCAAAGAGTTGGACATAGCTGAGCAACCAAGCACCCACCCAGCCGTGGAAAATTTAAACTATCCCCCAACATGCTGCATTTGTTTTGAGGCCACATTGGCTAATGTATATATATCTCTGGAACAGTTAATAATACAAAGTAAAAGCTGAGAAAAGGAAAAATAATAAAGGAAAAGCATAAATAAATGTCTTCTTTGACAGATATCTGGTCAGTTTCTTTCTATCTATCTGCCGAGACTTAAAAAGTCACGAATCTCTGGAGACCTCAGCTGCCTTCCAAAGATGCTCCCTTCCCGGTCCTTTGATAACATCTCCTTCTTCCAGCCACCTGCTTTCCTGATGATTGGCATCCCTGGGCTGGAGGCCATTCATGGCTGGATCTCCATTCCCTTCTCCTCCATGTACACTGTGGCCCTCACTGGAAACTGCCTGATCCTCTTGGCTGTGAGGAGGACCCCCAGCCTGCACCAGCCCATGTACTACTTCTTGTCCATGCTGGCCCTCACCGACGTGGGCCTCACCTTGGCCACAATGCCCACCACGCTGGCTGTGCTCTGGTTTGACCATCGGCTCATCGGCTTCAATGCCTGTCTGGTCCAGATGTTCTTCCTCCACTCCTTCTCCGTGGTAGAGTCCTCGGTTCTCCTGGCCATGTCGTTTGATCGCTTTGTGGCCATCTCCAACCCCCTGCGCTATGCCTCTGTCCTCACAAACAATGTCATCATCAGGATTGGGCTGGCCATTGTGGCTCGTGCTACCCTGTCTCTCTTCCCAGTGCCTTTCTTGCTTAAACGTCTGAACTTCTGCCCTAATAAGACCCTTTTGTCCCATTCATTCTGCTTCCATCCTGACGTGATGAGAAGAGCCTGTGCTGACATCACCATAAACATCCTCTATGGGCTCTATGTGGTTGTGTCCACTGCAGGCATAGATTCCCTGCTCATCGTCCTGTCCTACACTTTCATCTTGTGCACGGTCCTGGGTCTGGCCTCTCCCAGGGAGCGTATCCGGGCCCTCAACACTTGTGTTTCTCATATTTTAGCTGTTCTGGTTTTCTTCATCCCAGTCATAGGCGTGTCCATGATCCACCGTTTTGGGAGATACCTTCCCCCCATAGTACACGCCCTTGTTGCCTACGTGTACCTGGTGGTGCCCCCTGTGCTCAACCCCATCATCTACAGTGTCAAGTCCAGGCCCATCAGGGAGGCCATGCTCTGGGTGCTGAGGAGGAAATGTCAGAGTTGATGATGCCAGATGCCTACAAGATTGGGGGCCCTGAAAAAAGTTTGGCAAATCAAAATTTCAACTCCTGGATGGATCAAGCCCCACCTTAGCACTCTTTTGGGCATCTGGGAAAAGAGACGATTGACAATCATGGGAAATTTTCATGTATTTATTTATTCTCTCATTATTTCACATACATCTTTTCAATGCTAACTTTTTTCTGGTCCTATGCTAAGTACAAGAAATACAGAAATGATTTATAAATGGTCTTTCCCTTCAAACACCTCACCTTTGAATATACATAAAAATTACACATAGAAAAATGTTTAAGTAAGTGTACATGCTCAGCTGTGTCTCACTCTGCAACCCTGTGGACTATCGCCCACCAGGCGCAGTGGTAAAGAATCCTCCTGCCAATGTAGGAGAGACGGGTTCAACCCCTAGGTAAGGAAGATGCCCTAGAAAAGGATGGCAACCCACTCCAGTATTCTTACCTGGAGAATCCCATGGACAGAGGAACCTGGCTTGTCATAGCTTTTCTTCCAAGGAACAAGCATCTTTTAATTCTGTGGCTGCAGTCACCACCTGCAGTGATTTTGGAGCCCAAGAAAATAAAGTCTGCCCCCATTGCCATTTTTTCCCCATCTATTTGCCATGAAGTGATGGGCCAGGACTCCATGATCTAAGTTTTTTTAATGCTGAGTATTAAACTAGCTTTCTGCCATTAGGGTGGTGTCATCTGCATATCTGAGATTGTTGATATTTCTCCCAGCAAGTTTGGTTCCAGCCTGTGATTCATCCAGCCCAGCATTTCTCATGGTGTACTCTTCACAAAAGTTAACTAAGCAGGGTAACAATATATAGCCTTGACCTACTGCTTCCCACCTTGGAACCGGTCTGTTGTTCCACGTCCAGTTCTGTTTCTTCTTGACCTACATACACATTTCTAAGGAGGCAGGTAAGGTGGTCTGGTATTCCCTCTCAAAACTGAAATCCTGTTATGCACCTGATAAATGGGTCAAATGATTATTTTCAAATGTATAAATGCTCTCTCTAAAACCCGAGCAAGACCAATAGGTTCTGTGCCTCTTTGGAGGAAGTAGGAAGAACAAGGTGAAGTGATTTTCCTTTACCTTGGAGAGGGTAGGCTGACAGGGAACAGAGCACTGAACTTGTAAGAGCTTCACTGATGTGTTTGGCTGTCTAATACTTGAGCACTTTTTCTCCCACTCTATGATGTGCAAATGTCTTTTTTTATGTATAATTATCTTAATGATGGCCTTAGCCTGTGGATGACCAGAATTGTGGTTGGACCAGCCCTTGGAGTTGTTATTATTTTTTCAAGATTTTTTAAAGGTTTTCTTGAATTTGTTACAACATTGTTTCTGTTTTATGCTTTGGTATTTTGGGCCATGATGCAAGTGGGATCTTAGCTCCCCAACCAGGGATTGAACCCACACCCTCTACGTTGGAAGGTGAAGTCTTAACCACTGGACCACTAGGGAAGTTCCCTATGTACATATGTTTTATGAGGATATTCAGAGGACTTACCACTTCCTGGTCTCTTCTCCAAAACCTTGGCCAGTGATCTTAATATACATGTCCAAATATCATGCTCCTTCAGTTCTTGAAAGTTCTTTTGTTGAAAAGCATTTTTCCTTCTGTGACATAGGCATTTCTATTTTCCTCATGACCTACTTCTGAGTGTTCAGTTTAGTTATTGGTCACAAGTAATGTCATCTCTTTGTTGGCTAACTCTGCCTCTTCCCAGCAAAGAGAAGGGTATTCTTTTTAAAATGGTGTGTACAGCATAGATGGGCCCCTGACGCATCAAAACCTGTTGAAAGCATGTTTTACAGACGGCTTGGGTAGATAACCAGAGAGTCTCTACATTTTGGAGAGTTCTGATGGCTCATCTCTCTAATTGATCAGGGTTTCCCTTTCTCTTGAAAGCTCCCTTCAGCCTCCCCCATCTTTCTTACCCTCTTATCACATGTTCCCATCCCAGGGGTGAAGCACAACAGAAAAAATTTTCTCTGTGACCCAAAGCCTGATATCCTTAGAGATGGGCTGCATTCCTCTGAAGCAGCATAAAAGGGGAGTGTCTTGGCTGCAGAGTCTTCCTGGGTTTTTGTAAGAAGTGGCACAACAAAGCAGCCTGGGGAAGCAGCCCGGGTAAGTAGCCACGGCCCAGACTCAGAGCCTTCTCTATGTCCAGAGTCCTGGAGGACACTTCTGTTACCTCCCCCTCTCCTCCTTTAAAATAAGAATCAAATGGAGATAAGTGACAGAAGGCAGAGGTAGCAGAGAAAAATGGAGACAGGAGTACTGAGCACCCTCAGTGGTAGTTTCATATTCTACATAAGGAAAAGATCAAGGATAATCTCTTCCTGTGGCTCCTGGATTAATTCAGAGAAGGCCTCAAAATCCCAGGCTCTGTTTCTAAGACTGATGTCTATATTGGTGATCCAGAGTGGTAATGGTTAAGGGTACCAAAATATCTCTGGGCTACATTCTAGAAAAATAGAAAGATGCATGTTTGGCAACACGCAAGCATAGTATGCAAATTACTCTGGTAACTTTCATTGATGCACTTGTTCATCACAGCAACCAAATTCCCAAGATATACCATACATTGTACTGAGTGGAGCCTTATGAATACAAATCAGAATTGCTGTTCTTGGGAGGCTCAAGCTAGCTGAGGGGAGAGAGAAATCAGAAATCACCAGGTAAATGACTGAATGATTGAACAGGGTTTCTAAGAGATGTGAATGAAGAAACAGAAGGGAGGGGAAAAATGGTTGGGCATGTGGAGGGTTGTTTAGCAAAAGCAGAAGTTTAGGAGCATGAGAACCTTAAAGGAAGGAGAATCAGAGGGGGAATAAACAATAAAAGGAAAAGGTAGGAAAGTGAAAAACAAATTTATCTTAGGAACACAGGGTCTCGCAATCATAGAATGCCAGAATTAGAAAGACCGATAATCTGTCTCAGTTCCCTGATTTTACAGATGAGGAAATTGAGGACCACAAGGAGAAACTGACAGATTTTTAATAAACCTGGTACCACGTGCAGTCTGTGGCAAACATTGCAGTTTATTTGGAACAAGGTATTATGTGACAAACAGAATTAAGATTAGATCATTCAATGCTGTATCCTCACTAGAGACTTGACTTCTCCAAGCCTCAGTGTCTTCATTGATATATATAGGAAAAGTTAGATATATCCCACCATGTGACTTCAGAGCAGAGAGAATTCATTGTTCATCATAACTTGACTAATTTCTAATCTGTGCCATATATAGCCAGCACAACTCAATGATATAGCACCATAACTCTAATTCTCTATATTAAAATAAATTGGAATGCATCATATCTGCTATAGCAGATATATATGCTGTGTGATAGTGTTACTCTACCAATTACAAAGCATGGAGACAGAACCGAGGGCCTCTGCTCCTGTGGTTGACCCAGAGATTCTGAAGCCGTGAAGAGATGTACACCCAAGTGACAATACAGAGCTCCAGCCAAAGGCACTGGCAAACTGGCCAAGAAAATGATTAAGAAGTTCAATGGTATAGGGATATACCAATTTCAGTGTGGAAAGGAAATTGAAGTAGCTTGAGAAATCTGCCAGAGGAGGAGGTGGTGGTGTAGGTAAGAGAAGTGAAACCAGCCAAGCAGCCACCCTAAGAAACTATAAAAGAAATGATGAGATTATGAACTTTTGAATTAGGGACTGAATGATAGGAAGGAGAGCACAGATGTAAGGCATATTGGGCAGATAGAGGAAGTTGATGAAAGAACATCCATTAGCTTTAATTCTAGACAGATTATCCAATAGTAACGTTGTAAGTACACATATGTCTGTGAGGGCACCCATCACACTTCTCAAAGCAGTATGGATAGACCCAGATACTTGAGATTCATTGTTGTCCTTAATTCTTTTTATAAATTCATTTTCAAAAATTTAAGAAGACCCTTCATTGGGCATTTCTCTTATGCCCAGTCATCCATGAATCAAACATGTTTTCAATTCTATAATGCGTTAATGCCTAGGATAAAACTTCAACTACCTTCCTTTTTAAAATCAGCCCTTTCCCCAATGTTTGGAGGATAGAGGAATAGTAGTTTTCTTTTCTTTCCTCTTCTTTCGTTGAGTTTACAGACTTGACTATTTATTTTGTCATTTATTTATTCAAACAAACAAATATTGACTGAAAATCTGCTCTGTTCCAGGCACTGCACAATGCAAAAGCTCTGTGTCAGCAAATACAACCATATGGCTTTTGTATTCGTGGCTCTTACAGTCTGGTGAGAGAGAACAAAAGATTTCAAGGACAGAAGCAATCATAAAATTTTAAAATATGTGGAGTGGTACCAAGGACACTAGGTATGTGTAGGGTGAGGCTCATGGGTTTGATACATGGCTCTTGGCACCTACGTAATGAGGGTCAACCCGAATGGTCTCTGAGAAAGTGATATTTAAGGTCTAAGGACAGAGCAGTGAGCCAAGAGAAAGCAAACAGAGGGGTAAAGGATGAACAGGAAAGCCCCAAAAGTGAAGCAGTAACTTGTCCTTTTTAATAAACTGAAATAAGGTCTGTGTGGTTAAAGAATACTAAGCAAGAGGTTTTCTGTTCTGATAAGGGTGGGGAGTTAGGCAGATGGGGTTGAGAGGGATAAATTGGGAGCTTGGGACTGACATATACATGCTACTATATATAAAATAGATAACTAATAAGGACCTGCTATGTAGCACAGGGAACCCTACTCACTCTGTGATTGTCTATATAGGAAAAGAATCTTAAAAATTAGTGTATATGTGTGTGTGTGTGTGTGTGTGTGTGTGTGTGTGTGTGCGTGCGTGTGTGTGCGTGTGTGTGTGTGTGTGTAACTGATTCACTTTGCTATATACCTGAAACTAACACAACACTGTAAATCAACTATATCCCAACTTAAAAAAATGTTTGAAATGATAGGGGTCAGTATCGCCATAAAACATCATATCACAAGCATTTTATCAGAGTGCACTGAGGAATGACTGAAAGATTTTAAGCAGGGGAGTAGCATAAACAACTCACTTCTCTGGATCTCAGTTACATAATCCCTAAAGTAGGGATAGTAATCCCTTCAGAGTCTGCATCACAAGATAATTGTGAAGATTAAAGGAATGATATACAGTGAAAGATTTAGAGAAATACATATTACATAATAATAACAAAAACCATGCCTGTGGTGCTTTGTGCTTAAGACAGTTTTCAAATACTTTGTCTCGTTTGAAGAAGAGGTGGCAGGAAAGAATATTGGATTTGGAGTCAGAGAGACTCGGATTTAATGTCAAGGACTACAGTATACGAGCAGTTCACTCAGAGGCCAGCCACTACAGTTGAGTCTCAGTTTTCTCATCTATATAATGGAAGGGGAGAAATGGCCTTGTCCAAATTCTCTGCTGGTTCTGAGACAGAGAAATTCAGTCAAAACGCTTATGCACAAATCAATCCATTAATTATACTCAAAATGTTTTATACAAAAGTCAAAGGCAGTAATTGTGACACCTTAGGAATGGCACCTTAGAAATGCCTGGTTTCAGCACATGTAAGGCCATCTCCATGGGGGAAGAAAGCAGCTAGTCACTCTTTCAGACCCTCTCTCTATCAGACTGCATGAGCTCTCATTCTTGCCTCTCCCTGGATATCTGATTCAATTGTCCTCTCTCTCCAAACAGGCATTCTTCTTATATTTCAATGCACATAACAATACGTCCTCAATTTGGGCAACAAGTAGACAATGATCAGATTCTCTGAATTCTAATCACTATTTCCCTACAGATAAATTTCATCAGCTCATACCTGGGCTCAACATTAGGGATGGTAAGCTTTTGCAAGATAAAATTATGTCATAGAGACATGACTCATAGGGTCCTATACTGTGGATGAGGGGAAACAGCCTTAAAAAGAAGTTTATGACTTTGATAATGAAATGAGAAAATCTAGGCAAACACACTGGCATAGTACATGGAATATAATAGGGGATCTTCAAATATTTAAATTGTTATTATCATTAGGTTTTAGACATGTTGGTACACAGTACAACCAGTTACTTGATTGTACTGGGACTTGATCAGGTAATGGGACTTGATTTTTAGAATTTGGATTCAATATTAGATTTTTCTTTTCTATAATTCTGGATCCTCTCAGTGCCTGCCCAGATTGAAGTCACATCTTTCTGGAGACCTGATCTGTAAACTAAAGATGCTTTCTTCCTGGTCCTTTGCCAACATCTCCTTCTTCCAGCCACCTGCTTTCCTGATGATTGGCATCCCAGGCCTAGAGGCTGTTCATGGCTAGATCTTCATCCCCTTCTCCTCCATGTACACTGTGTCCCTCACTGGAAACTGCCTGATCCTCTTGGCTGTGAGGAGGACCCCCAGCCTACACCAGCCCATGTACTACTTCCTGTCCATGCTGGCCCTCACTGACGTGGGCCTCACCTTGTCCACAGTGCCCACCACGCTGGCTGTGCTCTGGTTTGACCATCGGCTCATCGGCTTCAATGCCTGTCTGGTCCAGATGTTCTTCCTCCACTTCTTCTCCGTGGTGGAGTCCTCGGTGCTCCTGGCCATGTCATTTAATCGCTTTGTGGCCATCTCCAGCCCCCTGCGCTATGCCTCTGTCCTCACAAACAATGTCCAATGGGCTGGCCATTGTGGCTTGTGCTACCTTGTGCCTCTCCGCGTGCCATTTTTGATTAAGCATCTAAACTTCTGCCCTGGCAATAATGTCCTGTCTCACTCGTTCTGCTTCCATCCTGACGTGATGAGAAGAGTCTGTGCTGACATCTGCATCAATATACGCTATGGGCTGTATGTGGTTGTGTCCACTGGGGGCATAGATTCCCTGCTCGTCGTCCTATCCTACACTTTCATCCTGCGCAAGCTCCTGAGTCTGGCCTCTCCCAGGGAGCGCATCCGCGCCCTCACCACCTGTGCCTCCCATATCCTGGCTGTCTTTGTCTTCTTTATTCCAGGTGTCACCATGTCCATGATCCATCATTTGGGGAGGCACCTTCCCGCTGTGGTACACGCCCTTGTTGTCTATGTGTACCTCATGGTGCCCCCTGCGTTCAACCCCATCATCTACAGTATCAAGTCCAAGCCAGCAGGGAGGCTATGTTCAGGGTCCTAAGGGGGAAAGACAAAAGCTGATGTGATTATGACATGTTACAAAGTCTGGATACCACAAAATACACTTTCTGTAGCCTCATAGGATCCTGCTACCCTTAGCAAGCATTGACAATTCCCAGTCCGTGCTCCTGCAGTGGGAAGACAGTGAGGCTTCTTCATGCTACAAATGAACGTTCAGCATTTACTTGGTACCAGAAGCAGTGCTGAGGAAGAAAGGCTAAGAAATATTTTAATCATGGTCCTTTCTTTCTAGGAGTTCACAATCTTGTGCCAGGATAAAGGCATATAAATACACAATCACAATATAGATTTATACATACCATAATAAAACTCAGTGCAAGAGATCACTAAGGACAATAAATCCATACATGCCAGAACTTTCCTAGGCAGAGCAGACAAACCTCTACAAAGGGGAGAAGGCTTTTTATTTCATCTTGGAAAATGTATAGGGTTTTTCTAGGCAAAGTGTGAATTAAGGAAGTGGAAAACCTAGAGATAAAAAACACAAAAAAGCCATTTTTAATTTTTTCATAAATTTTTATTGAACAAGTAAATAAATGTGTTAATCATGTGATATGGTGCCACCTGCCTAAGCATTAACTCTTCTTGTAACCCCACTCAAGAGTGTCTTTTGCTCCAAGAGATTCTCTTGCCTGACAGATTCCATGGTGAAGTCTGATATTGACAGTTGCATCCTCTCCTATAACCCCATTTCAGATTTCCAACGGAGTCTTCATACCCTTATTCTTCAAGTGTGTTAGAGTTAAGAACTCTACGTCCTTGTTGGCTTCCTTAGGAACAGCAGATTACAATCTGGTTCTGCACCAGCTTCATATTCTTTGGATCAAATCTAAGATAAAAGAAAACTATAAGACTCCAGGGCAATGGGCATGAAGTTTGAAAGTCCTTTGCCTAAGAGATAAACAATGAACATCAACTCTGAAACCTAAACCAATGTTATAATATAATCCTTTCCCAAGTTCAGATCTGCCTATCTCAAGAAGGCCAGCCATAGTGGAAGGGAATGACCCTCCACATGTATGTCCGTTGTGTACAAGGGAATCTTTCCTTAACTCAATTAAAAGAGTGGTATAAGATATGTTATTATCTTAAACAGATAGAACTCAAAGATCTCATTCTAGCTTTTCTGAACTGAAAATGGTCCAGTTCTAAAAATCTTCAAGAAGTCAGAGCACACTGAAGAGAGAATGCTTCTTCTGGCCTGAAATATGAATAGCTTCACTTTATAAGGAGTTACTAAAAAGAAAAAAAAATGGCAAAAGATCAGTTCATACAATTTGACAGAGTGAAACAAAGGCTTTACAAATGCATAAAATCAATCAGAGACACCAAGTAGCTGAATAATGTGTGGAAGAATTATAAATGTTATATTGAAAAAATAAGACAGGAACAGGTATAAAAGGAAAAGGTGTAATCTACTGTCTTTCTGAGAAGTAAAAACTTTTTATGGGGAGTAACAAAGGATCTTTGATGAATTTTAAGCAGGGAAGTTAATCAGAGGTATGTTTGGAAAAAACTCCTACTAGCTCTGTGAGATTTACGACTGGTGCAAATGATATTCAAAGCAAGGAGACCAGTGTGAAGGTTTTGACAATTTTCCAAACAGCAGGGGAGTATCTGGACTAGAGAGCTGGTAGTCATAACTGAGAACACAAGACTTATGAATCATTTCTAGGTAAAACCTAAAAAAAAAGTTAGTAAGTGACTTAAAGACTGAAATTTCATGTTGTTCCAACTTTTCTAGGACCCAGGAAAGGTCCAATTAGCTGCAATGGTAGGGCCAGAGATGAGAATATCTAAACAAAGGAAATGGGGCCAATAAAACGATGTCCAGGTAAAATGTATATGATAAAGTTCTTTGAAAAGTGAAAGTGTTAGTTGCTCAGTCGTGTTCAACTCTTTGAGACCCCATGAATGGTAGCCCACCAGGTTCCTCTGCCTGTGGGTTTTCCTAGGCAAGAATACTGGAATGGGTTGCCATTCCCTTCTCCAGGGGATCTTCCCAACCCAGGGGTCAAACCCAGGTCTCCCACATTGCAGGCAGATTTTTTACTGTTAAAACCACCCAGGAAACCTCTAATTTCCAGTCAACTCTCCTAAAAAAGACAGCCTCTCTTTTCCTCCTGGTTCTTACCTCTGGGCCCTCCAGTAAGTACTGAAGTAAATGACCTGATAAGGTTTTGTCCCTAAATCTGGCATTTAGTACTTCTTGAGAAACACAGGAAGATAGTGGAAGTGTTGATGTGTGTGCATGTGTGTTTACATTCACCAAATGGCTAATCCATTTAGGATCAAAACCATGAAACTTTATCCTGAGCATATTAATTATTATACACTTGGAATAGCTTTTGAAATCTAAGATAATAGCTGCATCCCCAGAAATAAAAGTAAAAACTGTGTCTGTCTTATTTGTCTCTTTTTACTCATTTATCTATGACTCTTGTGGGATTTCAACTATAAAACAGATACCCACATTCATCATATACCCATACAGAAGCATGTATACAAACACTTATTAGAAATCTGGAAGAAGAAACACCAAAATGCCAGAAGTACTTTTTTTTCTTTAGGGTGACAAGTTTATTGGAGTTTTTGTTACACTTTTATTTCTGTTATATGTTCAGAATGTCTGAGATTTTTGTTTACTGTGATCATAAACTGCTTTCCTAATAAGAAAAAAGTCTTTCTCTTCTCTCTCACTCTCTTTGTTTCAATCTCAGTGTCAGGACACTATTGGGAACGGGGATGATCCTCTATACAGTTCAGAGTGACCCTAGCTGGCGTTGACTAGTTTATATCCCTCGACCTACTGGTTACCACTCACTGGGCACAGCAGATTCCAAACTGTTCACAATTCTCATCTTCTGGATTCCAGTCCAAGAAATTGAATATGCTCTCTCGATATCCTTTCTACCGAGTAATCCTGTGCTTCTGGCTATGGCCAGAAAAGTCTGGCTGGCCATGTGCCATGCCCTCCACTCTGCTACGTTTTTCCCACACTTACCTGCCTCTCCTTAGGTCTGTCTAGCACTCCCCTCTGGGTGGAGATCTCATTCCTTCTCCATTCATTCCTCCTGCACTCCTGCAATGCCCACACACATTCTTCCCATTTGGCTTCCTTCTGGAAGTGCTATACTTGGCCTGTGGGGCTCCTGGGTGGGCCTTTGGAACCATACTCATGCTAAATACAGCTATCAGGGATACAGTCTTTAAAAAAAAAAAATAGTCACATGTCAGATTTTAATTCCCCAACCAGGATTCAAACCCATGGCATTTTGATGCTGTGGGTGTCCCCAACAGAGTATCTCAGAACCCTGGGAATACATGTTGGCCACTTCTAGGCTCTATTCACTTTCTGTGGACCTATGCTTGCCTTAGCGTTTCTTCCTCACTAGTCACCTGGGCCACTGACCCTACTCAGTCTCACAATGCTTTGTGCTCTTGACTCCCAGGTCTGTGGTACCAGCCCTGCCCTTTCTGCCATGAGCTTCTAAGTTTTCTCAGCTGCATTTCTCTATAAAGTGTCTCTCCAGATATCCAGTGAATGCCCCAACTACTAATCATACTATTACACGAAATAGCCACTGTTTGGGAATTTCCAAACATATTCTTGTTGCTACGACATAAGTACAATGGCAAATAGGCTGGGGACCTTTGAAATTAAAGCCATCAACAATATTAACAGGAAACTCCTAAATACGATACTGAACAAGAAAGGAACTTAAATACAGAAAATTCAAGACTCTAGAATGTCTGACTTACTACCCCACTAGTGGAACAGCCCCTCCTCAAATATGGGATTGGGCATCAAAAAATAATGTTTTAAGCCCGTGTGATCTCATTGAACATCAGTTTCCCCATCGGTACAATGGGGACACTAATCATATTCCTGCCGAAATCAAAAGGTTGATAAGAAAAGTGGAAAATAAGGAAAACTGTCCAGAGTCTATGAAAATGCTCAGATACAGTATCATCTTTCATTAA
This sequence comes from Antilocapra americana, assembly GCA_007570785.1. Lineage (NCBI taxonomy): Eukaryota > Metazoa > Chordata > Mammalia > Artiodactyla > Antilocapridae > Antilocapra > Antilocapra americana. Next base: position 4,059,838 of record ML663009.1, on the reverse strand, counting down.
TGTAGATAAATGTAATCTTTTGTGAATTTATTTTCAATCCTCTTCTTAAGGACTGGTAGTCAGAAAAAAGAAAGGAATCGTGTTTTCTCTGTGGAGGTCACTTTGAAGAGGGAAATCCAGGTATGTCTCCTTTCCTAAGATCCAAATGGTAGGGAATTCTGAAGAGGAAATCAGTTTTACGCCAGATTATCTAATTGTATTATGTTCTTGTATTTAATTTTTGTCATACTCAAACCTTTGGTAAATGTCCTTTAGAAATATCGCCTTTATCTCAGAATGCTGTGAACTATCAGCACAGGCAATTTTATGAATGGTTTGGACTTGAGAATTGAACTGAATTCCAACCAAATGGGAAGTAATAACCCTGCAACCACAACTACCTCAAAGAACTAAAAAAATAATGTTGAAAAATAAGGATTGGGAGTATACAGTTCTGCTGCCCCTGCACACATGGAGATCCTCCAACCAGTTTCATCTTTGAAGGATCAGTTGTGTTTTTATTAAGAATTTTTTTCCTAATACTGTCTTCCAAAATGTTGATATTAAAATCTGAACTGAAAGACTGCACGAAAAAGAAATTTGATCCCTTAGGGATCCAAAGTGTGGGTGGTCACATGAAAAAGACGAAGGATGCGCTGTCGGATCTCCTTTGTCTTCACTCCGTATACAATAGGGTTGAGCACGGGAGGAACGAGCAGGTAGGTGTTGGCCAGGATGACGGGGAGGAGGGAGTCATGCTGCTTGCCAAACCGGTGCACCATGGACAATCCAATGAAAGGTACATAGAATATGAAAACCGCACACACATGAGAGACACATGTACCAAATGCTTTTGCCTGGGCCTCACGTGTCAAGCCCAGCACAGTCTTGAGGATAAGCAGATATGACAAAGAGATGAGAAGTGAGTCCAGGCCGATGGCTGAGATGATAACGATGAGGCCATATATGATATTGACGTGGATGTCAGCACAGGCCAGCTTCATGACATCTTGGTGCAGGCAGTAGGAATGGGAAAGGATATTGGAGTGGCAGAAGGGTAGCCGTTTGATGAAGACAGGCAGGGGTGCCATAAGTGCAATCCCCCGCACCACAGCAGCCATGCCAATCTTGGTTACACGAGGCAACGTTAGCACAGTGGCATGGCGTAGTGGGTGGCAGATGGCCACATAGCGGTCAAAGGCCATGGCCAGCAGCACTGTGGACTCCATGCCAGATAAAGAGTGAATGGCAAACATCTGTAACAGACAAGCATCAAACTGGATGGTAGTGGAGTTGAACCAGAAGATGGCCATCATTTTGGGCATGGATGAAGTGGAGATGAGGACATCAAGGCCAGAAAGCATGCAAAGAAAGATGTACATAGGTTCATGTAGACTGTGCTCCGTCCGCACAATGTAGATGATCGTCAAGTTACCTAGCACAGCAATAAGGTAGAGGGAACACAATGGGAAGGCCAGCCAGAACTGAGCTTCTTCCAAGCCTGGCAGGCCTATTAGGATGAAATATGTGGCACTGGATTCATTGCCATTGGGACCCACCATTGTGAAGAAGCTGAGCTGCAACCAGTGCCAGGCAGGTAGAGGCTGGAATACAAAGATAAGCCATTGTCAGATCCTCTTAAATTTTTCTGTCATTTTCCTCCCCACCACCCCACTCCCTGTTCCATGCCCTATTCTCTGATAAGAACTCTAACTTCATTGCCTATCCAAACTCTGATTCTATTCTAAATTCAACCTAACTATCCTTCATAACTCAAGCCCAAATAAGCATTCACCCAGTCTTACTTACTAGCCTCACCTCAAAGTGAATTCTGAAAACAAATAAAATACTGAAGCAAAAATTTCAGTGTTTTAAATCATGTAGTTCACCAAGAAGAGGCAGTTGACTAAGTTCATATCAGACACAGATGATAAAAACTCCCATTGCTTCTATCCTAACTACCCTGTGCTCCCCTATCTTTAATACCTACTGTAATTCTATCATTAGACTATCTTTAAGACTAATCATAGTCCAATGTAGCAATACTCTAGTAACACAGACAAACACTGAAATAATGACCTTATCACTAATTCTAATGACCTCTCCAGTTCTAGCCTTAACCATAACTTTAGCATTAGCCTCAGATTTAACTCCAATAGCTATTTAAAATGATGTAAAACTTAAAAATTGCCTTCCCAGGTGTCTCAATGGTAAAGAATCCACCTGCAATGCAGGAGACGTGGGTTTGATCCCTGGGTTGGAAAGATCCCCTGGAGAAGAACACGGCAATCCCCTCCAGTATTCTTGCTTGGAAATCCCATGGACAGCTCCAGTCCATGGGGTCATGAAAGAATTAGACACAACTTAGTAACTAAACAACAAAGACTTAACTCTTGCAGCTATTTAAAACTTAATGTAAAACTTAATACCTATTTTATTATGGTAACCCTTAATTCAATTTAAGAAAAAAAAAAGATACACTAAACTCATCCTGAACTCTAACTCTACATTTTCACTCTTGCTCAAATGTTCACCCAAAGTCTTACACTTGTTCAGACTGCCCAGTTTATATCCCTAAAAGAATAATGACTGCAGTGGATGCCATAGTCCCATGTGCCATGTCCCACTCAGATCCCTTTTACCAAGCCAATGCATATATATCCCTTCTGCAGTGGATGTTGAGTAAGACAGGCTCAGAATTCTCCCTTTCTACAGAAAATTTTTATTTACCAAATGAGAGGCACTTCACCCAGAAAGTCATGTTATCCCCCCCAGAGAAGATCTAGAGGTCAATGAGTGCCTGACACAATGGTACACAAGGCCAGCCTCCTTGACTCCAGGTGGGACCAAAGCTGGCAGGCAATGTGTGCTCCAAAGCTTCCTGAGGAACCAAACCTGTAGCTGGTCTCCAGCTGAAACCACAGCCTCACATTATTTTCTTTCCCTGCTCTATCCTATTTCCCTCACTCATCTTCTCGTGACAATATGTCCTTTAAATAAGAATTTCTATTTAGGCTCTGTTTCTAGGGGACCTACTAGACTGAAGAGAGTGGGACTGACACAGAGGACTAAATGTGAAAGATGGTGGCATTAGAAGCACTGGAGGAACAATCAATCCTATACCAGGGTTCCACCATCCCCAAATTTGGCCATTGAAGTGAGGGATATAAGTAGAGATTCCTGAGGTCAGAAATATCAGACTTGAGTTTTCTCAGATCACATCTCTGTTGAAATAATTAGAGAGTTAACTCACCTTCTCCCTTTTTCCCTTTCCTCCATTCATTCACGAATATTCACATGCTCCTAATATTTATTAGATTATATAAACTGTATTTACACACACTATATGGGTGTATATTATATATATATATATGCATGTATATATATATATATGCATGTATATATATATATATATATGGCTTTCTCCTCTTCCCATTATGCTAGGGTATGTTTAAGATAATTTTATCTTGGTAAGAAAAAAGGGGGCTTCCCTGGTGGCTCAGATGGTAAAGAATCCACCTGCAATGCTGGAGACCTGGGTTTGATTCCTGGGTTGGGAAGATCCCCTGGAGGAGGACATGGCAACCCACTCCGGTATTCTTGCCTGGAGAATCCCCATGGACAGAGGAACCTTGCAGGCTACAGTCCATGGGTTTGCAAAGAGTCAGACACGACTGAGCAACTAAGTACAGCACAGCAAGAAAAAAAGAAGGGCTAGGTTCTTAAGATCTGGTCCTTGATAACTGAAACAGGGGCTTCTACATGGGCTACCAGACAGCAGTTGAATGCAGAGAAGCACTCACAGCCAGCATCAGGAGGGGCTTACACCATTCACTGGGCTCAGAATGTGTTGATGGTTTTTGAACCACCATTGATCTGTCACCTAGAGGTTCCCTCGGGCCAGACACAAAGGAGAAAATACTGGGAGCATGAGTTTTAGAACAGAGAACAGAGTTTAATTCTAAAAATTGGAGAGAGAAACCCTAAGGAGTCATGCTTAATGAAGAACTTCAGGTTAAGAGACCAAAGTCTTCAAAGTCACTTAAATCTTCTGTACTGAACTCTCCATAGCATATGCTGCTGCTGCTGCTAAGTCACTTCAGTCATGTCAGACCCTGTGTGACCCCATAGACGGCAGCCCACCAGGCTCCTCTGTCCCTGGGATTCTCCAGGCAAGAATAGTGTGTGGGTTGCCATTTCTTTCTCCCCATAGTATATGACACTGTGATTATTTCCCTCCTTCTTAAAACTTCTCCTTGATCCTTCTGCTTCTCCTCATCTCTTTCTGACCATTAGTTCTTGGTTCTTTCTGGATATTCGGCCTCCTTCGCTTGACCCTTAAGCATGCTTTTAAGTGATAGTGCTCTCAGAAATTTTATCCTCAGAACCCTTTTCAATCTGTATACATTCCCTGAGCCATCTTACCCGCTTCAGTAAACCTTCAGTAAACTGGTGGTTCCCAAATATTCTTGGGAAGGTCTGAATTATCTTTTGTGATCCAGATTCATAATTCTAAAGTCACTAAAAGAATCCACCTAGTTGTCTCTGAGGCACATCAAACTCTCCATGTTCAAAAATCAAGGTCTTCTAGGGGCAGTATTATACAGCTGTTAAGACTGGATTTAAATCGAGCCTAGATTTAAATCCCAGGCAACAACTTTGTTAGCTGTATGATCTGGGGCAAATCATTTAACCTTTCTAAGCCTCCGTTTCCTTGTCACTAAAATGAGGATAATAGTCCCTGCTTAATAGAAATCAATGTAAAGATTAACTGAGATGATCAATGTAAAGCTTTTAACACAATGCCTCAAATAGAGTAAATCTGCGCGCGTGCACACACACACACATACACACACACAAAATTATATGTATTGCTGTTAACTGTTTTCCTGTAGTGTTTCGCTTTTTCTGTTATGGTGGCCTAAACAGACACAGGACTTCCCAGGTGACACCAATGGTAAAAAAAAAAAAAACACACATGCCAATGCAGGAGGCATAAGAGACCCAGGTTTGATCCCTGGGTTGGGAAAATCCCCTGGAGGAGGCCATGGCAACCCACTCCAGTATTCTTGCCTGGAGAATCCCACGGACAGAGAAACCTGGTGGAGTTCATAGGGTCGCAAAGAGTTGGACACAACTAAAACAACTTAGCAAACAGACACACGAGCTAAATACTCTGATTCTCATAGCCATGACACAAGTGTTACCTTTGTTATCAGCACAATCCCAAGAATCTTCTACCCATATGAAATCAGGTCACCATATGAAAACTTCAAATTTATTCTGGATTAAAGACAGGACTACTAGGGTGGGGCAAAGCTCTGCCTTTCAGCATCCAGCCCTAGTTTCTCTCTGACCACTCTTCCCATAGCCTCTATACTCCAGACACATTGGAATACATACCATTTCATGAATGTAGCATTGATTTTGTGTCTCTGTGTCTATTTGTCTTTTTTTTTTTTTTTTTTTTACTTCTCTTTGTCACTTTCCTCCTAAATCTTTTTATCTTCCCACTGGGCAAAATTGTGTCTTCCACATCCTGGTTTACAATCTCTCTCCTATGCTGAGCCTCTTTCCCCTTAATCCCCTTGGGTATAATTAAATGTTTCCTGTTCTGTGCTCCCAGAGAACTTTATTTAGGTCTCTTTTTATGAATTTACCATCCAGAACTAGAATTATTGTTATGTTTGTTTGTCACTAAATTTTTAATTTCTAAATGGCAGGGACCTGATTCTATGTTTAGTTAATGTTTGTTGAAAATAAAAAAGAGTTTTATCACAAGAAGAATTCCTCAGTAAATGTCTAAGGAGTGTAGCACAGCCAAGGGGCTAAGAAAGACTGCCAATTATCTAAACTATAGAGATTTCTGAGAAAAAATAAAAACTGGAAATTCATAGCAGGGTGTTGTAAGTTCAGAACAAGAATTTTTAGGATCAAACAGAAAAGATCTTTCTCATTCAGGGATGCAGAGGGCATGAGAATGGATACATGGAAAACAGGACAAGAGCAAAGCCTTGACTCTAAATAAATGCAAAATGGACATATGTAACTGGGAAGGGTTAAATTTGACTCCATACTGGATCTACTTCTGAGACTTTAAATCTTATTTTGCCGATTTTGTTATTATATGGTTTGGTTGATAAGTCATGTTAGACCCTTGTGACCCCATGGACTGTAGCCTGCCAGGCTCCTTTGTCCATGGGATTCTCCAGGCAAGAATATTGTAGTGAGTTGCCGTTTCCTTCTCCAGGGGATCTTCCCGACCCAGGGGTTACAGGCAGATTCTTTACCAAGCCCTTTTATTATTATAGGCATTCATAACGGCCTGCCTCAGGGAGCCCTGCCTCCCCACCTCTGCCTGAGCCCTGGGCTGTGGTCCCTTTGTTTGACTCTCAGGAGATAGCCTGACCCTGCCCACCTGTGAAGGACTGGGACATTCTTAAGTTCTTTGTGTGAGAAATGGTGCCCTTTGTCTTCTGATTACCAGCTTGGCTCAGAAATTCACATGTGGAGGGCCCGACTCCCAGATAGCTGTGGCATATTTGTTTATTGATATGACAGTAGATACTCCATTTCATACCACCAGTGAAATGACTGTCAGGAAGTGAAACTAACACATCCCCTTGCCTAAAGCTTGCCATTCTAGGAGACATTTGCAAGAATTAAATGGTCTTTTACTTTGTTTCCTCACCTCCCCCACCTCTGATCCATAAAAGAACCTAACATCTAAGCCCTGGCATCCAAACCAACATGATTATTTTGAGACGCTAGTCTGCCATCTTCGCAGTCAGCCAGCTTTCCAAAGTCACATTGCTTGCCTCAATACCTCATCTCCCGGATTTACTGGCCTATTGTGTGGTGAGCAGAATGAGCTTGGACTTGGTGACACATGCAGCACAGTTTGTACCTTAGAGAGAGGGTGACCGAAGACCCCTGACCTGGATATGTCAGCAAAAAGGCTCTGGTGCTCCAGAAGGTCAGATATCAATACCATCCAGAAATTTCACATGGACAGACAATGCAAAACTGGGCAGTTCCCAGGATAAAGAGGCGCTGCCTTAGGAAATATACTGAGAAGAAGTTATGAGTTGGCACATCCAACCCTATTACCAAGAGGGTAAACTGATGTGTTGAGTGGAGCCCTGGGATTGCAAATGCAAGCCCTGGCTCCAAGTAAATGCAAAGGGTGATAATAACCTCATTGTGCTGTTGCAAAACCAACAAGGTCGGGAATGTCAAAAGACATCATAAAACAGCATCACAGTGTACAAAGTGTTTTTTTTTTTTCATGTTTGCATAAATATGGGGAATAAGGGCTCTGAAAATATCTGAGGTTTCCAAAAACTTTTTATCATCGCCCCCCCATTTGTCACCTTAATTTCCACTCTACCTCAAGCACACCCTCATAGACACACACATACAAACTAGCAGCCAATCTCTCCCAAAGGCAAATACTGAGAACTGAGATGGAGACACCAGAAATCATAGAAAGGAAGATTTAGCTGGCCCAGAAGAGAGGTGCCTCGACAGCATAAAGTGGACAGCCGTCTAAGGTAAAATCGGTCTGGACAGATGGTGGCAGCAGGAGAGAAATGAAGGACTGAAGGGGGAGCCAACCCAACGACCCAAGCATCACCCTTCAGCCTGCTCAGCCCTGAAGCACCCTAGTCTCCCACAGTCCTGCCAGCTGACTGCCAGCCTGAGCAGCAGTTAGTAATTAGAATCAGGCACACACTCAGATAACATTTGGAAGCTCTGAAGGAAATTGGAGCTAAATCACTCTATTTTGAAAACGGAACATAATCAAGGAAAAATAAACAAAGAAAGGGTCTTTTTCTTTTTTAGAAAGCCTACACTGCCTTAAACCCCCAGAGGATAGCTCTATGCTTGAGATTTTCTCTGAAAAGTCACACCATTTTAACAAGTCTCGGGAATGTTTCCTGGAGAACTGTGAAAAATCTTAGCCCTTTCTTGAGGACAGGGCATTAGAGTCTCCAGTGAGATGGAGTAGCAATCTACATTCAGGTTTTCAGTCCTCCACATTCCTTTCTCTGGCCTCCAGGACTCTGCCTCTCAGTGCCAGCTCAGCCCCCATACCAGCCCATCCTCAGATTCTTCCCCAGAGTCTCTAAATTCTATGTCAGAGAAGCATGGAAAAGCCGTCAGGGATATACTATCCAAGAGAACAATGAGATCACTGCCAGCATTGATTCTAGTGTTTTTATGATTAAAACAGAAATCACAGATCGCCTCCCAAATGCCAGATCCTGACTGTGTAGAGATTATTTAACCCAGGAACAATTCTCCATAATAAGACTTTCATGTATCATGTCTACATTATAGGTGAGAAAACTGAAGCCCCGCCCCGCAACCAAAGTTAAATATTCCCAGGGTTAAATAGTTGACTGGTAAAACAGAAACTTGACCTAAACTGTTCAGTTCCAACACCTGTATGTTCTTCTCTTTGTCTTTAATAGTGTTGCACCTTCTGAAAGCTAATCAAATCTGCCCCAGAGGCAAAGTAGAAAAGGGGCTTGGCAAGTAGAACACTGGCCCAGTTAGATCCTTGGAAGAGAAACCAAGAGAGCAGTAAAAGAGGACCCTCCTGGACTGGGACTTAAGCACTTCCCACCTTTCAGTCCCAATTCTGGCTGTGACTTGGGCAAAGCCCACGGTGGAAAGTAAAAATCTTTACCCTCCTCATTCAATACAGGCCTCTCATCAAGCTGTCAAACAGACATCATTAATCTCATTTTGCATACAGGGATGTTGAGACTTAACTAGAGCTCTCAGCATCATAGCCATGTGCTTTCCAATATGCCAATCTACTGCCCTGCCTCTCTACCAGTCTCCTTTTGAATGATTTTTAAGGACTATTTCAAAGTTAATCTCCAAGGAATCCAAAATTTAAAAAACCCATGAGTCCAGAGGGCTTCTCTAGGACTCAGGACACCTGACCAGCTGTCCCCACTTGGGTTCAGTGGGGAAAGGGGACAAGGAGGGAATGGAAGAGGGGATTTGTGATCACTGCTCTTACCTTGGCTAAACACACAGAATGTTCTGTGCCTAGAACAGTGGGGTGGGGGCCTCTGGTGCCCCTGCCAGCATCTGTGGGAACATCTGGAAGAAAATGTCCTTGGAGGGAAGCCCAGGAATACCTGGGAACCTCTGACTGTTACTGCCAGGCCATAGAGGGAAGGCAGTTCTCAGGGGTGATACTGTGACTGGCAGGACTATCAGGGCTCACCACTCAATTCATGGAGAGGGAACCTTCTCTTCATACTCTATAAGGGTATGATTCACGCATGCTAAGTCACTTCAGTCGTGTCCAACTCTTTGCAACCCCATGGACTATAGCCCACCAGGCTCTTCTATCCATGGGATTCTCCAGGCAAGAATACTGAAATGGGTTGCCATGCCCTCCTCCAGGGATCTTCCTGATCCAGGGATCGAACTTGCATCTCCTATATTGGAGATATATTCCTTATCGCTGAGCCGCCGGGGAAGACCCTAGAAGAGTACCACATCCACCCAATTCATCTGCATTTTTCCCCCTCGTACCTTGTTTGTATTTTATAATGCAGATGAACCCTTACAGGGCCTTGTGGCCTGTAAAAAGAATGGCCACAAAGAGACTGCAAAGATGAGAGAGTACGATCTCTGCCTCACAAAAGGCAGAGTGAGGCTCCCATCACCACTCTCCCTCCCATCCCGTTCTCCTCACTCAGTCCAGTCTGTCCCTCGAAAACCAACCCCAGTCAGAGCTCCAAGGGCTCATGGCCCTGCCCCTCCACTTCCCAAGCAGGGCCAGAGCCAATAAGGTTCCCACACACCTTCACATTTTGATCCTTAGCAGAGACCTTCAGAGCTTGACTATTGTCTATATGCAGCAGAACAGCCTGAATTCAGACTTTGATTAATATACATTTTTTTGGTTTTTTCAAATACCAGACTATGCCAGACTAAGCACCAGAGATACTCAAACACAGAGTAAACAAGTCATGTTTCAGCCTTCCAGTGGCGGGGTGGGCGGTGGGGGGAAGGCGAGAAATTGAGACAAATATGCAGCTATCATAACATGTTGTGATAAATGCGAGGGCAGGGGTAAGTACAAGAGGCTCAGAACAAAGCAGACAATAGCTCACCAACTTGTCAGGCTTTGAGGAGGTGACATCTGGGCCAAGACTTGCAGGGCCAGTCAGTTAGCAGGGTTGGGGACAGGGGGCCAACAGCAGTCAGACGACAAAGCACATCAAGTGTCTACAATGTGCCCAAAATGAAATAAAACAGTGGATACAACAGAAAAGATCTGTGCTCCTATGGAGCTCAAGCACTAGGAGAGTCATAACAGAAAGAAACAAATAAACAAAAAGATAAAGATAAGCGCCCTGAAGATAAGACGGAGTGATGGGATAGAAAAGGACAGGGGCAGGACAGCCCTATTTGAGACAGGGCGTCAGTGAAGGCTTCTCTGAGGTGGTGACATACCAACTGAGAGATGTGTGGTGAGAAAACAACAGCCATTCTAAGATCGAGGCAAAGCGCGTTCCAGGCAGAGGAAGCCAGAGAAAAAGGCCTTCTGCTTTGGGGATTCACGGAGGAAGAAGGTCAAGGTGGCCAGAGCATCAAGAGCACGGGAGAGGTGGTAGGAGATGAGGTCAGAAAGGAGAGGAGAGGACAGGTCATGTAGGGACTTGGAGGACATGGCCAGGAGCTGTGATTTAATTCTGAGTGACTTGGGGGAAATTAAGCAATAGACTTGATCTAATTTGTTTTCAGAAGTGCATTCTACAAGTGCAAAGACCCAAAGAGAACAAGAACACACCCTGTTTGAAAAGCTGCAAGTGGTTCACTGTGTGTGCATATGTGTGTTGGGGGAGGGGGGCGCCTAAGGAGTGCAAGGCAGGAGAAGGCACAGCATGGACACAAAATCCAGTTTTTCAAGTGGGCTGGAGACTGAACCCTGATCCTAGGCATGAACTGGGTCAGGATCGGAACCCCAGGCATTGTGCTAAGTTCCAGACTCAGCACAGCCTGACTCCTGATGTAAAGTACAGCATGAACCCAGACCCCATTCAGAGCCCACACCCCACACAGGGCTATAATCTCACCCCTGATCATAAACTCAGCTTCAGCCACACCAACAACCTGGGTGGAACCTGTTCACACACCAAACCCCAGTCCAACTCTAGCGTGGTCCCAACCCCATCTGCTCTCGGCTCTACCACCTTCATTTAGCCCCATCCCCACCAAGCTCAAGACAGGCGCCCCAGTAAACTGATCACAGGAAAATGTCTGAAAAACTGCAAAAGAAGCATCCAGCACCAACCAGGTTCCCTTCACCCACAGGAGCACAGAAATGGCTGAGGCCGTCTGTCCTATGAGTCCAGGGCCTCCTCCACATCCCCAGCCCCACTCCCTACTTCTGGTTCTCCCCAGCCTGCTCTCTCATTCACTTAGCAGGCCTACTGAGGGACCCCTAGCTGCAGGAAACCCACAGCCCGGGAGTCACCTCCAGTCTCGCACACTCACCTCAGTCGCACTGAAGGAACAGTGCCCTTGTCTCCAGGCTCTTCCAGCAGTGATCTGGCAGGCTGCACTGCCGTGCCGCCCTCTCAGTCTCCGCCCCCTCCCTCATCAGGCTTATTTATTCTGTCATATCTCCTCCCCTTTTTTGGCTTCTCCCTGTTGGAGGTAGGGCGCTGCCCAGAGTGTCTATCCTCAGATACCCCTCGTAGCCAACTGTGGGACTGATGTCCTTCTGGGCTGCTGTGTCCTGAGAAGGTGTGCTTGGGGGATGGGGAAGGAGGGCTAGTGGGTAAGGGGTCTCTAGAGTCCTCCCCAGATGGGCCCTGTGCCAGGTGGAGTATTTCTGCCAGCTCCCAACGTGAAGTTCGGGTGAATGAGTATGGAGAGTCTAGAAAAACTCATGTGGGTGGCCATGGTCTCTGGGAGAGGCTTTCTCCAAATTTCCCCCAGCCTCATCAAATTCAACCATAGGAAAAGGAGGATATGCTTTCAGGCTGACCCCATAATTAGGTGTCAACTCTTCACCTTCCTGAAGTTTTCTCTGGCCTCCACCTTCCTTCCATGGGTGGTGCCTGCTTGGTCCGTGCTGAGCCTGCATCCCAGTGGACCCTTCTGCCTTTCCCGAAAGCTATAGGGCTGTGTCTTCTTTATCCCCCAGGTTCTAGGGCCCATCTCTAGCTAATTCATAACAGGGATCCCTGGAGACTATGCCTCTGCCTTCTATTCCCTGGCTTTGAACTTCTTGTTGAGAAAGGAGGATGTGGTTTCCTTAGCCCTCCCCTACCTCCAGCGCCAGCCATATAAGACCAATGCCATCTGGTTTCTCTCTTAAGGGCAAAAATAGTGAGAGAATATTTTAGAGGGTTAGAGATCAGTGGGAATGAGAAACTAAGTATGTTACATATTTAAATAATTTTAATAAATCTATTAATAAAGCAAAGTGAATTTTCATTGGTTTCTCCTTGTGTTTTTACCGATCAGTTTCACAACTGCAAGTTTTAAATTCACAACATAGGGTGTGCTGATATAAGCTATGCAAAATTAGACAATGTTGAATCAGACAATTCCAACTCAGACCATATCAAAACTAGCGATTACAAGATCTCCAGGTACCTGTAAATCTGCAGCCTGTCACTCACTGCCATCACCTTGGAGCCATCTCTGCTGCTTCCCTCAAACTCCCATAGACTGAGAGGGTGTGAAAGACACCCCAGGGACTTCTACTTCTGGCCAAGAGAGAATAACATGAGGTAACATCCACCTGAAGGAACCTAAAGTAGACAGCATACATTAAAAAAAAAAAAAATTGTTTGCAAGATACTGGATATCATGCAATGAAGGGCAATGAGCCCTGAAGCATGAGAAACAAATGGAGTGAACATGGGGTTTCTCCAGCTTACTGCCTTGAGAGGTTCCCTGCTGCAGTCCAGGGAAGGAGACTGCAGAGTCCAGAGGACACCTTACGTTAAGGATGTAGAGCTGATAGTCCAGGAAGCCCCAGCTAGCTAGAATTTGAAGACCAGGTATTGGAGGTGAGAAATGTATATATAGAGAGAACTCTAGAGACATGTAGAGGTTCCTCTGCAAGAGTTCAGCTGAGTACTGAGCCCACATGTTCGTGAACAAGCTACTTAAGACTGGGGACAGAGCCACCTGGAAATATTAGAGATGGCATCCTCACCCAGGGTTCACATAGGGTCACAGATAGTGACTATTCCTACCTGCCAGATTGGAGAACTCAAAATTCACAGGGCATTGAGAAGAGAACACAGAAGGATCCTGCCTCTGTAGTGGGGAATAATTAGCCAAATATTATCTGCAGTATAATGTGGGTTTTAGATCATAATTGATCATTAATGGGTGGGGAAAGTACTTTGTTGACTTTATAAAACAGTACCGGTCGAACTAAGGACTATAATTTATAAAGACAAGAACAAGAGATGAGTGTGGATGGGGGTTGGAAGGGGTTTGGAGAGGGATAAGTGAATTTGGTTTATCTTAAGTAAGTAAACCAGAACCCACTCAGGCTCTCCTTCTCTCCGAGAGGTCCCAGACAGACAGCCATTGAGCGTACAGTATGTCAGGCCCTGGAGACAGAGAAGCCGAGTCCTTGTCCTCAAGGGAGACAGACAACTATGTATATGGATATTTCAGTTCTGTGACGGAAGATAAACATACAGCTATCATAAAACTATTTAAGCTCTGTGACAGAGGGATAAACATCCAGTTGGAAAATAAAGCTTTAAAGTTCATGATCGAGGGAAACAGAATCTGTGGGAGCCTCAGGGAAGCCCTTAATGTAGCCTGACACTTAGCCAAGTTTTCAAACCAGCAACAATTACGCCAGTCACCACCAGTTACCAAAATAAAGAGATTCTAGAGGACTCCAAGATTTCCCAAGATCTCCTGAGAAAGAAGGCCATGAGTTGATCTAAAACCAGAGATACCATAGCCTGCATAAGAGACTAGCTTCTGGCCTTGGCACAGCAGGGCCTTATGAAAGGTGAAGTCTCTTGTTTGAATATTCCCTAAAATGGAATAAATATACCTCATTTAATCAGTTTTATTATTTAAAACCATTACCACCAACGTGTATCGATCACTGTCTATTTTCCATGTGTTTTCACATTTGTTATTCTACTTAACCCCCACAACCACCCAACAGGAGGTACATTACATTTCCTTTTCTACAGCACCTACAATTTCCAAAATTACTGAGGTGCAGTAGGCTAAGCAATGAGCCCAGATATTAAAGCTAGTGATCAAACCTCTCTTGACTGTAATCCCCACCCCACAATGTATTTTCCTGATAGAGCTATCAACCATGTTTAAAGGAACTTCTTGGCAAGGTTGTGCTTTCTTTGAATTTTATTTGTAAATTTGAACATCCCTTGTAAATCAGACACCAGCATGGGAAAATAAATGTCAACTTGTCTGAAGCTCTGTGAAAACAATTTATTACGAGATAGTAGGCAATAATATTTTCATTAATAACAGTAAATCAGGATGGCCACAGGAGGCCAAACAGGTGATGCACCACACAATATAGGAGCACATGGACCATGATGTGGATGTTGTTTCCTAAAGCTGTACAGTGAGACAACCATGAATATGATCATTTCTTGTATGTTTACACTTTTCAGTTTACATGGAGGGTCGTAGGATTTAAGCTTTACAGCATCACTGCCATTGTAGCTTCATTATTCAGAAGAGGAAATGAGATCCAGAGAGGTTTTACAGTATGCCATTTTATGATATTTCCAGGATTTTAACCTTATAAGTCTTACTTCAGTATTCTTTCATCTCCCTCAAATGAACCTACATTATTTTCTGCCTATAATTCTTCACTGTGAACATTTTTGACCTAACAGTGTCCAAGTTCATTATGGCACATTCTCGTGCTTTGTTTATTTGTTCACCCATTGAACAAATGAGTGCAATATGCCTTAAAACATAGTAATCACAGACAATACATACATACACACACATTTGTAAACACATACCCTTCAGATGTTATATTCCATCTATATATGACTAAAGACATATATATTACCCAAAAGGATTTCATATCACAAATACTTTCCATCACAGGCATATACCCAAAGATAAACAAGCCAAAAGACACAGCCATCCCAAACTACATATTCCACACACTTATGTGTGTTATATAGTCTATGTTGTTACAAATATGCAATATTCTATACCCTACCATTTATATATTATTAATACATTCTATATTTACATATTACAAATATGAGGGGGAAAGGAGGCATCTATTCTCATTATATACACATGCTCTCCAACCATTCTCACATAGATGCATGTCATATACCAACTAACAGAGGTCACATAAACACAATAAATGTGGAATTATAGACATCATTCACAAAATATTATATATGGCAGGACACAGCTGCCAGGCAGACCAGCTGGCACATATTCTGTGTACTCACACACACAGCCTAAAATCGCATATAGCCACACAAACATACCTACATACTCACAGCTACAACCAAGATAAACATCACCCTTATGGAAAAAAAATTCTCCAATAGAACCACATAGATGATATTGGCAGATTCCACATAAATACACCCCCGTATATATAGAAACATAAACACTTCATGGGAGCTGTCTCTTTGCTTACTACCATCTCCCTCCCCTCCTTCAATCACCATCACACAAATACCTTTATTAACCCCTATAAATGACTGTGGTACCTCTTTGGGATCCAAGAAAGAAGTTATAGCTAACATGTATTCACTGATGCAGATACATGGGAGCAAAATAATAAAAATGGTACATCAAGACTGGAATGAATCATGATGTGTATCATTTACAGCCTTTGCATGTCAACAGTACATGTATTTTCTACTTGGGAGAGAGAAATAAGGTGAGGTCACCATAGGACGGGCATGTAGGGTGATCACTATTCAGCATGTCCTGTCAAAACTGGTTCTTCTGAAGTGACCCATTTCTGAAGACAGAAATGGAAGGTCTACTTAGATAACTTGGAGCAGAGAGCTCAGTGGGTTGGATGTTCCAATCACCAAGACATTCAACAGAACCCAAATCCTGCCATCTTTGGTAGGGGCTAAGGACACTGGGGAGGAAATCCTGCTCACCTACCATTCTGTGAAAATATATGGAAGACCCGAGAACGAACCTCCTTGGTTTTGGCTCCATAGACTATAGGGTTAACCACAGGCGGTAGCAGCAGATAGATATTAGCCATGATCACATGGAGCAGGGAAGTGGGGCCGCTCAGCCTGTGCACCACGGAGAGCCCAATGAGGGGCACATAGAAGACCAGCACAGCACAGAGATGGGCAATGCAGGTGTTGAAGGCTTTGAGTGCTGCGCCCTGAGAGGAGAGCTCCAACACAGCCCTCAGGATGAGGGTATAGGAGAAGCCAATGAAGAAGGAGTCGACACCCATGACCGAGAGGATGATAAAGAGCCCGTACACCACATTGACCGTGGTGTCAGTACAGGACAGCTTCATAATATCCTGGTGCAGACAGAAGGAGTGTGTGACAGTGTGCTTTCGGCAGTACGACAGCCGCTTCAGGATGAAGGGCAGGGGGAAGAAGAGTACAAACCCTCTGGTCAGGGCAGCTAGTCCAGTCTTGGCGACCATAGGCCCTGTGAGTACAGAAGCATGCCTCAGTGGGTGGCAGATGGCCACAAAGCGGTCAAATGCCATGGCCAGCAGGACAGCTGACTCCATGGCTGACAGAGCATGGATAAGGAACATCTGGGCCAGACAGGCATTGAACTCGATCTCCTGGACACCAGTCAGGAAGAGGCTGACCATCTTGGGCATGGTGACGGAGGAGAGAACTAGGTCAATGGTGGAAAGCATGGCCAGGAAGAGGTACATGGGTTCATGCAGGTGCCTTTCCACACGAATGATGAGGATAATGGCCAGGTTGCCCAGGGTGGCCAAGGCATACAGACAACACAGTGGGAAAGCCAGCCAAAAGTGGGTGTTGGGTCCCAGGCCAGGGATGCCCACCAGCAGGAAGTATGCTGGGTGGACCAGAGTTCCATTTGGCACAGTCATGGCAGGAACCAAGAGCCGAGGTTTCTGCATCCCAAGTCCAAGGTCTATGAAAGGGAAGAGGAGAAATATCACTCAGTCATGGTTCAGCGGAGAGAAAGGACTTAGGAAAGGTCACTGAAACAGTGAGGGCAGCAAATAGAATGACTAAGTATTCCTGTAAATTCCAGAACTTCAGGCTCATTTTGCTTTAATTCTTTTTTTTCAATATTTTTAAAAGACCTTTTATTTTGTATTGGGTACAGTTGATTAACAATGTTGTGACAATTTTAGATGAGCAGCGGAGGAACTCAGCTATATATATTCATGAAACTGTCCTCCCTTAAACTCCCCTCCCATTCAAGCTGCCACATGACATTATCTGCTCTAATTCGTCATAAACGTACCTACCAAGGGAGCCCATTAATCTCAGTGTGTGAAGCCCACCCAGAATACATGTGCAACACGTTTCATTTCCAGAGTTGATGTTGCTGACCACATATCCTGCTTTTGGCCCCTACTAAACCAGCACTGCCAGACTTGCACAGATCCTTCCAGAACCCAGCTTTGCTAGTGAATGTTAGGGTTAGGGTCTGCCTGGGTTCAGAGTTTGAGGCTCAGTCTGTGGTTGTCTTTTAAAATCCATTCTCAACGGACTTCAGGGCAGGAAGTGGGGTGGGGATGGGGGTGTCCATCTGAGACTCAGTTTCAAGAGATAGGTTTGTATTTCAGCTTGAGTACCATTTCTCAGACTTCACTGATAGAATTAGCTAAAGCTGTTATTGAAAACGCTGTCTCTTAGGTTCTACTCCAGAGCCAGAGAATCAGATTTTCCAAGGGAGGGGGGTCCAGAAATCTGGTTTAAAAAAAAAAAAAAACAATAAATCTCTTCTGTTCCAGTGATTTTTTTTTTTTTTTAAATCAGAGAAACTTAGGAAAAGTTGTTCTGGTATTGGGAGATTCCAGCCCTTAACAAAGTATGAAACATAGTCTTTCATTGGGATCTCTTAAGGCCCACATGAGAGTCAGTCTCAGATTGTGCTTAGCCGGAGTGTGACATGGAAACCAGACACAGCTGAGATATGAAAAGACAAATCAGTCTGCACTGCTGCCAGTGCTATGCAGGATCCACAGGCATATTCTCCTTCCTCCACTACCCTCCCCAGTGAACACAGAACAAGCTCAACTTTCTTCCTCTACACAGACTATTCTGTTCTAAGCCTCTGTCCTGAGATCCAAACACATATAACGTGTTTCCTTTTCATATTTCTACTTGGATAATCCAAGAGTTTCATACTTATTTTGTCCCAAATAGGACCCCTCTGAATGGTACCAATGAGTCACTTATGTCATCCTGGTCAGGAAACCTAGTCCCATCTCTGCTCTTTCTCCTCTACTGTAATTTTGTTTTTCCAAGTAATCTATCATGACTTTCTTTTTATTCAACACGTCCTCCCTCCCTCCCAACCTCATTATATCATTCATTCTGCTCTGATTATGAAAAGAACTTCCGAACTCACCTCCCTGCTTCCAGAATCAGATTCTTCAGTCCACCTTCCACATGGCTGACATCTAAGCAGAAAAACTGGATATGTCAGGCTTCTGTTTAGAGAGTTACAGGTGACTCCCATAGCCTTCAAGATCAAATTGGAATCCAACATCTGCATTCAAAGCCCTTCCCAGTGTGGCTCCCACTTAACTTTCCTGCCAAGCTTCTCAATTTATTTACCAATTACCACCACCACCACCAACATACACAAATATTTTTCTCTGGGAATTAATACACAAATTAATTCCCCTTGCCTCATGTTTCAGTGAAGGGTGAGAAGCTAGAACTGAGGGGTTTCCTGGCACAGGTGTAGACAGAGTTTGGAATGAGCCTCACAGCGGTTAGAAGGAATTCCTCTTGAGGAAGGTCACTGAACTGGGTCTTAGATCCTGACGGTGGATTCGAGAACAGGGCGCGCTGGCAGGCTGTGTGAGCAAAGGCAGCCTTCCTCGGGCAGGGCGCCCTCCCTACCCGGTCTCCGCGAACTTCCCAGGACCTGGGCAAGGTTCCCTTCTCGTGCCCTCCCCTCCCCACCCTGACCTAAGCCTGGCACACTTTCCTACAATGACGCTGCCCCAGGCAACTG
Organism: Antilocapra americana; assembly: GCA_007570785.1. Classification (NCBI taxonomy): domain Eukaryota; kingdom Metazoa; phylum Chordata; class Mammalia; order Artiodactyla; family Antilocapridae; genus Antilocapra; species Antilocapra americana. The sequence continues at coordinate 4,040,653 of ML663009.1, read as the reverse complement.
CCCTTATATAGCTTCTCTGGGGACTCTAGGGAGCTTGAGGGATGATGAACAGTGAACTTCGCCAGACTCCCTGGGAGCACCCCTCGGCTCGGGCACCCAAGGAAAGCCGAACCCCGACTCCTACCCCGAGGGGCTGCACTCTGTTACTATTTTAAGGCCCCTCAGGAGACTAGAGGGAGGCGGAGTACAGTGGAGGTGAGAGATGGCCGGCACTGGAAGAAAAGAGCTACTGGAATGGAGGTGAGGGCGCCCTCACAGATGCGAATACTCAAGTTCTCGGTCCGGACGCACTGTCCTAGGGGATCCCGAGCTGGGCTAAGGCACTGCCTCTCGCTTCTCGATGGTGCCCCCTTATGGTAATATAGGCGAGTTGCAGCCTCGTCACTGCTCACTGCCAGGACAATGACCTAAGGACCTAACTTACCTTGTGTCTGAGCTCCTGCCACTGCACTACGGCTGCCCCTAAGCCTTTTCTCCTCCCTGATAAGCCAATTCTTTATTGTTCAGGCTGCTAATAATACTCTCCTGTCCCCACCTTCACATCCAAAACGAGACAGTGTAGAATAGCTGTCTGAATGCGGGGCTCTATTAAGGAACAAACTTATGTCCAAATCTGGGCTCAACCACTTACCATCCTTAGCCTCCGTTTGATGTGAAAAATAAAATGAGATACTAGCAGTTCTCCGGTGAATGATTGTGACAGAGGATGAGATTATTGGATAGCATCACTGACTCAATGAACATGAGTTTAAGCAATTCCAAGAGACGGTGAAGGACAGGGAAGCCTGGCATGCTGGACACGACTTAGTGACTCAACAATAACAACTAGCCATTCTCCAGTGAATTATTATGTTCATTATTATTGCTCAAAACCAAAGGAAGAACCAACAAAATAGGAGAAAATCTAGTTGAGATAGTGCTACAACAGCCAAAAGAAGCAAATACATTAGGGAGGAAGAGCAGACAGCAGTGCTGGAGGCTGCTGAGAGATCAAGTAGTTGGAGAACAGAAAATGAAAGGTCCCTGGTTGCCTTGTGAAGAACTGTTGAGCTGGTTGGTAGGAATGGAATCTTGAATACAGCAGAGTGAGGAGTGAGTGAATTGGGAAGAAATGGAGAAAGTGGGTGTAGACCACTATTTTATAAGTTTGTATGTGAAGAGAAGGAATGAAATGGACTATGTATGAAGCATTAATAGCTCAGAGGAGAGTTTCTACAAATCTGAAGCTTAAAGAGACTGAACACAAGTAAATGACAACAGGATGGAATTAGGAGAGAGTCCTTTATTCCTCTTATTTGTAGTGAAGTTCTTCAATGCTGTGACCTAGGTAGACCCTCTGTCCTTCCCCCTCTATATAGCGACCATGAGAAATCTTCATTGCTCCCATATCATCCCCCAAACAGGCCAAACCAGCTCCCTGAACTCCAGACGTGGTCATGCCTACTGGACATTATTTAAGCATCCCTCAGGCATCCCAAACTCAATGCTTCCAACCACACTCACTATCTCTGATCCTCAGTCTATGCCTCCAGTCTGTTTTCTGTTCCATGTCTTTTGCCTCAGCCAGGAACCTAGAATCCATCATCTCTGCCTTCTCCCTCTCTCTTACCTCTCTCTGATCCCATCCAATCAGTCATCAAGTTCTCTTTACTTCCTGGAAATCTTGTGAGTCAGATTCTTTTTGTTCATGTCTTTTGCCTCCTGACCAAGATAATCTCTGCCTAGATCGTCAGAATCATTTGTTCACCTGTCAGCCTCATACAGTATCTTTGCCATCAATCCACTGTCCACCAGTGCAATCTTCCAAGTACACATCAGTTCATAACATCGTCCCATTGACTTTAGACTAGAAAGTTCAAGTTCACACTTCACAATACAGTGATTAAAGCCTTCATGTGCCGTCTCCATTCATTTTTCCATCCCATCTTTAACCACTCTACCTCCCTTTCTGAGTGCCAAGTCCCAGACTCACTGAAATTGGCCTCTTGCTTCAATGTGCCATGCTTTCTTTCTTTCACTCTTCAACTTTCACCTATTTTCTCTTATGGTAAAAATACTCATCCTCCTCCCTGTTTCTATTAAGTTTTAGCTTTCAGATATCTGTTTAAACCTCCTTCCTTAGAAAGATCTTTCCTGGGGCCTAATTTTGATGGAATCACTTGACTCTTTTCCCCTTTGCTTCAAATAAAGCCTTTAACATTCTGAGATTAATTAGTCTCCATAATTCTGAGCAGATCTTATCCTTCTATTTTTGGAAGGAGGAGATGGACACTAGTGTGTATATTTAAGAGGGGAGGTTTATAGAACGCTCGTTCACTCACTCTTCATGCAGAAATTATTGGTCCTCGTATTGATGTTCACTCATAGCTCACAATTCAGTTACATCAACCGAGGCATGTGTAACAGGTAGGTCCCCTTAAATTGTTCTTAGTAGCATCAAGTTGGCACAATTTTTGAATGAAGGGGTTTCATGGACACATTTCAAGCATTTTTTTCACTTATTATAGTAATAAGAATGGTATTTCACTGAGTAAGGTGAACTTTTATAATTACAGTATATCCCTATATTTTTGTTTCAATATTTTTCTAAAGAAATAAGGAAAAAAATCATTCAGCATACACAGAATATTAAAAGGTCCAACCAATAATGGAGACCTCTGGCCAGAGATATACTCAAATTCTTGGCTTAGGAGGTACTAAATTATATGAACTTGCCCCCTTCCAATTGATATCATGACCCACCAAGTGTCCCTCAACAAGGTCCTACACTGGAATTCTCTCAGCTCCTCAAATGAAAGTTATCTTTTTTTACACCCACTTCCAAGCACTAGCTTTGTCTGGCATAGTCAACCTCTATATCTCTCCTTTACATACTAACCATTCTTAGATTTCACTGTAGGTACTGCTTCTACAAGGAAATCTTTCCTGTAAGAAAATATTCTTGTTCCCAAAGGTATCCAAATTTCTTTTGCAGATGAGTAATGCCATTGTTTTTTGTTAGGAAACACTGGTGGACATGGCCACACAAGGTCACAGACAGTCCTCATGAAAAGAGAATATGGCTTTAGAAATGAGTCTTTACATTAATAGCCTGTAATAAGACAATAAAAAGAAATATATGGTATGAAAATTAGAAAAATACATGTAATCATGATCTGTCGATTAGTTGCTGGGGTCCAGCCTCAGCGGGTCCAGGGCTTCGGCGAAGAAGTGAGCTGAGTCGATGCGGTCGATGATGGAGCAGTCTCTGTCATTTATTGTTGGTTTACAGTTTTATAGCCAAAAGACATCCCCATTACATCATTACATCACCTATCATTCTATACAATTTTTTGTTTCCTACCTTCCATAGCAACCTTATCATAGCGCTCATTCCCCAGTCTATCATGAAACATTCCCCTTACAGAAGTCAGATTTCTATGTAATTAGATATAACAATAGTATGTTTACCATTTGAATGTCTTCAGCATACTTCATTCAATCATGGTAAGTACATCAATCTAAGTAGAAAGGTTATATTTCTCTTATCAGGTGCAACTGTGTAGAAGAAGCTAGAGGGAAGGGCTTAAGGTTGAAACTGTTTTATTCTAGTAACCTACTCCGGTTTTTACGAGGAAAGAGGAAAGAGGACAAAGAGACAGTTTAGAAAGAGGAAAGAGGACTAAGACAGTTCAGCAGCACTGCCTTAGCAATAAAACCCTATTAACCTTATAACTACTATAATGAATTCCTATGTCTACATTATCCTAAAGCAATCAATGTCTCCAACTATGCTGGCCACAGTTATGAGCATTCCTAAGTCCCATTCCAGCCTGGTTTCTTCAAGGAAGGGAGCCTCCTCCGTGGAGTGGTCGGGGGGGAGTGGGAAGTGGAAAGGTGACCCAAGTAGGAGCTTTTCTGGTGGTGGCCTTGCCATGACCCCCAGAGAACTCTTGGTAAACTCCCCAGTAAGGAGTAGTAATCTATTTAAATGTCCCTTTCATTCCTTCTTAGCCCCCAGGGAAGGCAATCCACCTTCCCAGATCCTCTGATCGATAAAGTCTGGAGGAATTATCTCAGGAGGAATTCTTTCCAACTGGGACTGACTTACTGAGATGAGCTAATGTTCCGAGCATGGACAGAACTCCCAAGAAAAATACCAGGGGGGGGCCTTGCCCAGGATGCCCCGATAAAGAAAGTCAGCTCTGCAATTTCTTTCTTAGTCTCATGACCTTGTCATCCGAGCAAGGGGGCATCCTGATGGCTCCCGGCAATTAGTGATTTTATATGTGTGTGTGTATATCTCCAAAAGAATAAATTAAATGGAATTTAATTGAAGAATTTAATTATACCCCCCCAACTTTTCTGAAGATTCAATGCAATCTCAATAATATCCTAACAGGTCATTTTGTAGAACCTGACAAGCTTAATTAAAAATTTATAACAAAATGTAAATTGCAGAAAATAGCCACAACACTCAAAATATTGGACCAATGTAGTAAGACTTGCTATATCAAATATCAGGATTTATTATAAAGCTATAATAACTATGAAAGTTTGTGATATTGGTACAGAATAGACAATAGGGCCAATGATTATCTAGTCATAAAAGCCCATCCTTTATTCATTCTTGTGTCAAAGGACACCTAAGTTGTTTCTATGTCTTAGCTTTTGTAAATAATGCTGCAGTGAACGGGGCGGTACAGATATCTTTTTGAGGTAGTGATTTCATTTTCCTTAGATATATACCCAGAAGTGGGATTTCTGATCATATTGTAACTCTATTCATTTTTTTTTTTTTTTTTTTGAGGAACCTCTGTACTGTTTTCCATGATGGCTGTACTAATTTACAATCCCACTAACAGGGCACAAGGGCTTTCTTTTCTTCATATCTTTGTCAACACTTGTTACCTCATGTCTTTTTGATAATAACCATCCGAATGGGTGTGAGGTGATATTTTATTGCATTTCCTTATGATTAGTGATGTTGAGCATCTTTTCATTACCTGTTGGCCATTTTTTTTCTTCTTTAGAAAAATGTATGTTAAGTCTTTTGCCTAAGTCCTTTTTAATGGGATTTTTTTGTTTTTGGTTTTTGCTATTAAGTTGTATGAATTCCTTATGTATTTTAGATATTACCCTTCATCATACAGCTAGCTTGCAGATACTTTTTTTCCTGTTCCATAGGTTGCCTTTTTATTTTACTGATCGCTTCTTTTATTATTATGCCTGTTCAACTTAAACAGAAATGATAGTAAGGGATATTTTAATTATCATTGTACTCTCAACACCAAGGTTGCACCTGATATTTTTGTTTATCTATCTATATATCTTGGGCCCATGCATGGCTATATAGCAAAAAGAAAGTTCAGCATGAAATAATAGTAAGAAAAGATTCAATATTGCACTCAGGAAGGTTCTGGAAGTATGTAAATATATCTTTAACTCTCTAGTTTTGTGTGTCAAAAAAAAAACTCAACTAGTTCCATCACGAAGAGAGAGCAAAAATTCTTCTTAAAATCTGAGATTCTTGTGAAACTTTTGAGAATAAGGAGAAAGGCAACTCTCTTGGAGGAAGTCTCTCATAAAACTGTGCTAGTAGGCCCTCACATCAGAGCCTCCAGTATTTGTGGAAAGAGCTCTACTTCATGTCTCCATGAGCTGGCCAGCTGACCTGTGCCATTTCTTATGATCTTCCTAAGAAGACACCCAACCTACAGTTCACTAAGAAGAAGGCAGAACTTCATGAGAACCTACATCAGCTAAGAACAGTGACTTGTTAAACCATCATTCATAGCCATGAGCAAACAAAGGACACAAATAATGTGAAAAGTATCAGAACTTCAAGGAAGGGAATAAATTTAAGAAATCATATCAAATGCCCAGAAAAAAACAGAGCAGAAATGATAGAACTTAGAAAAAAATTCAAAGCATCAGTGAGAGCTGAGAAAATCCTTTTCTGTTAAAACAAGAACAGATTGCTACAGAAGAAAAGCAATGTGCAAGCAAAAGAAAATAATTATTTGAAATAATAACAATAAAAACAGAGTATATAAATATGATGGGGGAAAGCTGCTTGTTTCTTAACCAAGAAGTGGAAGATAAAGGAGTATTTTCTTGACTCCTTTAATCCCCATGATGAAAACACAATAGCAACAACAAAACCAAATCACTGAATTGAAACAGACCACCTGTTGTCCCTCTGCCCAATGTTCTGGGAGAAACTCTCAAGTTGACCACACATAGCTCTTTGTTTTTCAGCAATATACAGACTTGGGCAATAAAAGGTAAAAGACATGGAGGGAAAATATAGGCATTCCAGAAGGAAGGGAAGGAGGGGATGGAGCAGACAGAGTAAAATCAACAATCAAGGTAATAACTAGAAGAAAATTCCCCAAAGCCCAAAACCTGTCTTAAGATATTCCATGTTCATTCAGTCATAAAAGATATATACATAATTTCAGATGAAATTTCTAAATTCCAATAAAAAATAAATTATCCTGTATGCATCTAGACAGATATGCCTACAAAGTAATGCCAAGGTATACCAACTAGCATGTAAGTTCCACAAAAGCATTTTTCTATCTTGTCCACTGATAAATTGCTGATCACTTGAAAGAGTACTTATTACATAGCAGACACTCAATAAATAGTCATGGATGAATTAGCTAGCATTAAGGAATCAATCTCTACCTGAAGTTATGAAAATATTCTTTTAATTGTTTTGGGAAGTTTAATTGTTTTGACTTTTACTGTTATATCTACAATACACATGTGAGTAGTATGAGGTTAGGGTTCATGTTTCATTTTTTCCATATGGGTATTTGGTGTTTCCAGTACCATTTGTTAAAAATATCCTTCTTTCCTCATTGTTCCATAGTACTACCTTTGTCATTTAACAGTTGGCCATATATGAGCAGGTGTATGTCTGGGCTTTTATTTCTATTCAGTGGCCCACTGGTACTCTGCACCAATATCACACTTTCATAATTACTGTGATAACATGGAGAAATTAATTGAGAATTGTCTTAGCAGATAATCTGACTTGTCTTAGTTTGAGTGCCCCAGAAACAAACTGGAAACATGAATCTGAGCTCAAGTAGTTGCCAAGACAAAATAGTAGGAGTGGTGTGAATGAGAAAGGGAAGGAAAGGAAGTCAATAAAGTGTATATTATCAAGCAGGTTATCACCATGGAAAGCTGGGACTCAGTTCCCTGTCACTCCTCTCCCTTAGCACAGATAGAGCCTATTCCACGGTGAGTCACTCAACTTGTCCTGGTCCACCTTGGATTAAGGCAGAGGGTTGGGATCTGTAGTTACAATCATAGGATGTATCCAAGACAGAGGATCACCTGGAACCCCTGTCTGCCTCTCACAGCAAACAAAGCACCCTGATGGATGCCAGGAAGGAGAACTGCTGTCTCTGTGCAGTGGGTTGATCTGTCTTCAGAACTGCTCCGTCCAGCTTCCTCCTAGTGAACACAAACCCCCTTCCCCAGCAACACTAATGTGTCCTTTTGCCAGGGCCCTTGAGAGTCAGTCATAGTTATGGAAAACTTGCCAAGTTAAAAATGAAAAATATCTTCCCTTTAACTGTTTTAACTTTACAGGAGCTCCAGACAAGTACCATCAACTTTTGAACAACACAAGTTTGAATTGTGTGGGTCCACTTACATGAGGATGCTTTTCGATTAACATATTAGAAAATGTTTTAGAGACTTGCAACAATTTGAAAAATTCCATAGGTGAACCATGTAGCCTGGAAATACTGAAAAAATAAGACAAAGTTAGGTATATCATGAATGCATAAATTATATGTAGATACTAATCTGTCCTCACATAGACATAAGTGAAAGTAAAGTTGCTCACTCATGTCTGACTCTTTGCAACCCCATGGATTTTTAGCCTACCACGCTCCTCTATCTATGGAATTTTCCAGGCACGAGTACTGGAGTGGGTTGCCATTTCCTTCTCCAGGGGATCTTCCTAACCCAGGGGTCGAACCCAGGTCTTTCACATTGCAGGCAGACGCTTTATCATCTGAGCCACCAGGGAAGCCCCACATAGACATAAGGTGAGTAATATTTAATATAAAATAATGTGTTCATTTTCTTGCTGTTTCATAACTTTGCTCTCAAAGGACTACATTATTGAACAGTATGTCTCTCTCTCTTAAATGGAGAAGTTGTATATAAGCCTATCATCACAGGTAAGTAGTTTTATAAAACATGAAACAATTTCCAATGCTGTATTATTAATATGACTATAATATTGTATTCTATGAAAATTTTATAACAATTCATTCATTAATGTATAGGCTACAGTGAAGTAATCATATCAATTACATCAGTCTACCAAAAAGCAATCATACTGCTGCTTGTTATCCATGAATGGTTATAACTATAAATAAATATTGGTTTCTTTTTCATGTTATCTTTTGATTTTTATGTCTAATGTTAATAATATCTGTAACATCTACAGTGTTTTATATCGTATAAGACAATATTGATGTAGATGCTTACTTGCTAAGTCACTTCAGTTGTGTCTGACTCTTTGCAACTCTAGGGACTGTAGCTCACCAGGTTCGTCTGTCCATGAGATTCTCCAGGCAAGAATACTGGAGTGGCTTGCCATGCTCTCCTCCAGGGATCTGGACCCGCATTTCCTATGGCTCCTGCATTGCAGGTGGATTCTTTACCACTGAGTCACCAGGGAAGCCCACTGATGAAAGTACTGATGGATAATTCATCTTATAAACAGATGAAAGTTATGATGTCAATCAATATAGCATAGTAGAATAACAGCATTTTCTCCTCCTTATAATTTTCTTAATATTTTTTCTGTAGTTTACTTTATCCTAAGAGTATAATATATAATACTCACAAAATATGTTAATTGACTGTTTATTTTATTGGTAAGACTTCAGGTCAACTGTAGGCTACTAGCAATTAAGGTTTGGGGGAGTCAAAAATTATACAAAGATTTTTGACTGTACATTTGGCCCCTGCAATGTTTAAAGGTCAACTTACAACCAATTTGATTTTGAGTTTTTTGAACAGAGTCTGTGGCCTATGGTTATAATTCCTGAACCCAGCATAAAGTATAAAAAGTGAGTGCTCAAAAAATGTTGAAAGTGTCCTGTTTCGATTAATCCATTTATTATTCTGTTAGGCAGTCATGTCTCCAGATCCAAGTGAGATGTACGGTACAGTTCAGACCTCAACTACCTCTTTTCTTCTTTTTTGTTCATGGCCTCATTAGTTTCAGGAATTTTCTGGGCCTCACCCTTCAGAATTTAAACCACGTCCTGAGCCCTGACACTGGCATGAAGATCCAGAGTCTCTTAGTCCCAACAAGAAAATCATTTTGAACTAAGCTTCAGTTGGAGGATTTCCTGGCTATTTTCAATGCAAACAGGGTGTGCCTTTATTTGCTTATCCAGTAAACACTGAAGTATCAGGGAAAGGAGAAGGTGCAGAGACTACAAAGAAATAATCGCCTCAAGTAGCAGTCTGTGTGTTTCTGCGAGGGTCGAGCACCCCTTCTTTAAATTCTTTTCCAATTTCTATAGCAGTTTCGGAAGAGGAATTCCACTTACACGCCGCCAGTTCCCACCATCTGTTTCTAATTCTAAAGTGGGGTCGCGGCAATAGTAATGAGAGGCTGCCTGCTGAAGTACTGAAGGCTAAGAGCTTGCCAGGAAAACCCAGGGTTTTTTTGTTTTTGTTTTTGTTTTATGAGAAACCACCATCTGGAGCCAGGAGAGGTCGCTCATCTTGCAGGAAACTACAAAGTCCACTGCGTTATCAGTGCCCAGCCCTGCACTAAATTGGGCCACAGAACCAGACATGGTTGATCTCACAGGGTGCCGAGTTTACCGTAGAAAACTGGCTAAGGAATACTATTAGGTCCAAGGCTACCGCCTGGAAGGAACAAGGTCCGCCCAGAAGAACCGCTAGTCATCCAGAGCGGAAGCGGAAGACGCAAGGGGTTCTCCTGCCCGAGGGCTAGCTGGGCTCCTACTACTGCCTAGCCTGAGCGGCCTCATCCTGGAGTCGCACCGCTTCGACCCGTCCTCGACTGACTCCTGAGCCCCGCTACAGCTTAAAGGGTTCCCAGAAGGGGAAGGGGCCGGAAAAACAGAAAATGCGCCGCCTGGGCGAGAGGTGGGCGCAGCCCTATCCCCTGCCCCGACTGGCTAGGGTTGTCCCGGCCCCTATCTGTGATTGGCTGCTTCCGCAAGACGCCGCCGGCGGGGCGGATCCCGACGCCGGGTCCTGCGCGCCACTCATTGGCTCCTTCCCTGTGGGCGGGGCCTCAGAGCGCTGCGGGAAGGGCGGCCGCCGAGGTGGACGCTGGTGGGCTCTTCGTCTCCGGGCCAGCGGTAAGTGCCGCTCTGGCGGGGCCACGCACTTCGGACGCTGCGGAGACCCGACCCTGGGAACCAACTGGGCTTCTCATGTTCGGTTTCCGCCTCGGGGCGCTAGTTCCGGTTGACGAGGGAGGTGGGTAGACAGTTGTGCCTCTTCAGAGGTCCTGCAGGCGATCAGCCTTACTCTACCCTCACCCGCCCAGTGCCCTGGGGCTCTGCCTGGCATCCTGTGCCCCGGAAGTTACCATCCCCCTCTGCTCCCGAATCGCGTAGGTCACCGCCTCCCTACCGCCCTCTCTGGCCCCACCTCTCGAGTCTTTTTCAGGCTCCGCCTCCTTCCCCCGCAAACGTCGTTCCTTGAGGGCCCCCGGCTCTGCCAGACGCTAGATTGAAGCGATTAAACATTTGATGGTTAAAGTTTTGTCCGAGGAATTTGTGTATAATAAAAACAAAATAATAAGGCAATAGCTACTAGCCCTAAATCCTTTTTTGCAGAGACTCGCAGAGGCCATCACTTAACTTTTTTTGTTTTTAGAGCTTTTTATGGCTCTCTAAATAATATGCTTCCATCCTGTGTTCTTGATTTATCATTTTGGTATTTACCCGACTTCCCTTCTGCTACCACCTTCTCAGTTTTCAGTAGCTATTTTTATTCATTGGTTGTTGGTCCACTGTAGCTTTAAATCATAGATATCAATGTCTGTTGTGTAGCTGGTATCTCTTGGTGCCCCTCCGTTTTAGATGAGAATGTTGACATTTCTTTCATATACAGCCTTCTATCAGCTGGACCTCAACATTTACATTTAATTCTCACGTATTCAAAAATATTCGAGCACTGTTTTTGGCCTTGAGGATATGGTAGTAAACAGACTATGTCCCCATCCTCATGAAACTTGTGCTGTGGGAAGTAAGACACATACATGTCAAATGACATTCAGAGCAGGAATTTGGAGATCATTTCAAGCTGGGAGGACAGCAGGAATCCAAGTGGGGTGGAATGAATGGACATGGGGGGGGGGGAGGTCTGCAAGAAAGTGTGGAAGCTTCCCCTTTTGCTTGACAGTGCTGTTTCAGGGTCAAGAGGGCTGGGGAACAAGGATAGGTTGTTCGGTAGGTTAGTGACAGTAAGACAAGCTTTTAGAATACTGATCCTACAGTGTGGTAGTGACAGTGGGAGGAGGAAAAGCAAGAGGCAAGGAGGCCAGTGAGAAGGCAAGACCTGCTGATTGCCTGTAACAGTCCTTCAAAATCTACTTACTGCCCCACTTCTTCCGGAAGCCTTACTGAACTACCCTAAACCACTGTGATGTCTCTTTCCTCTTGAATTTTTATTGTCCTTGAAGCTAGAGAGGTTAGATACTTTGCACAGGATAGAATGATGGAGCCCAGGACCAAGCATCTGTAATATGAGAAGAGTAGAGTAATGATTTCTACTTAGGGTTGTGAAATACATTGAGTCAGTTCGTTTAAAAAGCTCAAAAGAGTGCCTGGCAAATAGTGTATCCAAGGAGTGTTTGCTATTATTACTAATGTATTGTATGCTTTCAACTCCCTAACTAGTTATAACAGCATTTTGGGTTTAGGAACTATTTTCTATGTCTAGGTCAAGTATTTATTCAGCAGTACTGCATGGCAGGCACTATTTAGCTCCTCAGGATACAATGGTGACTAAGACCTTCAGGGCTCTTCCCTTTATAGACTAGCGGGTAATACACACTTGCACGGTGGACAAATACATGTTGCCAACTGTACCAAGAGCCTACCACTGTTCCTTTATACACACATATAGCCTGGGCAGAAATCTCAGGTTTCTTGCTGGAGTAGTGAATTCATCAATAATGGGTTTAATTATCGTCAGATGACCTTTGTTTTTATCTTCCAAGGGCTATTTGTCCATATCTGCTTCTAACATATCACTGAGGAGATTGTCTTGGGATCTTAGTGGATGTTAGTACTGGAAAAATGGGCAGAGGTTTCAGGAGGTGGGGAAGTATTGCTGGTTTCCTTATACCTTACACTCAGTGTGCATCACAAGAACACAAAATGAGCCATAGGCAATGGGCTTCTGGCATATTAACTTTTCTGAATCTTGACGTAAGTATACATAGAAACATCCTGGAGGGTGAGGCTGGGGGTATTTCTGGCATTAGTTTGGCTACTGAAACACTACATGGCTAAGTTCTCTTGAATTCACCCAAGTTCAAGAGGAATAGTGTTACTCTGCAGAGCATGATAGAGGTAGAGTGAGAATGGTCTGACCAGTGAACCCCGAGGAGGTCAGAGATGATCAGGCAAGTGGAAACTGAGAATTCTCAACATCTCAACTCTCAGGCATCCCCAGATACCCCTTTTGTGATGTGAGAAACGGGACCCAATCAGATTCAGTTGGGAAGGCCAGTGCTTATTAAACAGGGTCCATAAAGGGAATGGCTACTTACTCCAGTATTCTTGCCTGGGAAGTCCCATGGGCAGAGGAGCCTGGTAGGCTACAGTCCATGGGGTCACTAAACCACCACCATAAAAGATCCAAATGAGGCAGTTACTGTTCTCAGTCACTGCCTGTTTCTATCACTGCTCCCGCTGCTCTTCTGCTCCTTTTTCTCTTATCCGTGTTTCTTTCCTTCTCAGCCTTCAGCGCCTCCTCCTGGTTTTGTTCATGTTCTGCAGAGGGTGTGACAGGAACCATGGATCCCGCAGCGTTGATGGAAGCTGTAGTAGAAGAAGTGGCCTGTCCCATCTGCATGACCTTCCTGAAGGAGCCTGTGAGCATCGACTGTGGCCACAGCTTCTGCCACAGCTGCCTCTCAGGACTCTGGGAGGTCCCAGGAGAATCCCAGAACTGGGGTTACTCATGTCCCCTCTGCCGGGCTCCCATCCAGCCCAGGAACCTGCGGCCTAATTGGCAGCTGGCCAATGTTGTGGAAAAAGTCCGCCGGCTAGGGCTGCATCCTGGAATGGGGCTGAGGGGTGACGTGTGCGAGCCCCACAGAGAACAGCTGAAGATGTTCTGCAAAGAGGATGGCCTGATCATGTGCGAGGCCTGCGGCCAGTCCCCCGAGCATCAGGCCCACAGTGTCGTCCCCATGGAGGATGTCGCCTGGGATTATAAGGTGGGAGACAGAGGCCAGCCCCCGTCCCCAATCCAGTTCCTCCCCTGCCCCTCACTTGGCTACCTATAGATCAGGAACTTGAGAGGGAGCCCCAGAGACAAGATGAGAACCCATTCCTTTGACTTCTCACGCCACCAGGACCAGGGTGCCTGATCCAGTGAGCTGCCCCTCTCCTTGCTTTTATGACCTTTCTTCCTTCTTTCTCACTTCCAAACCTACCCCCAGCCCTTTCCTGATCCCACAGGCCTTAATGCCTAACCCAAACTTGCTTTCCTTACTGAGAATTTGAGGGAGACCAGTTTGGGTTAGCTGGGGTTCTGGGTGCCTTGGATGAAGTCATCAAGACTGTACCTATCAGAACCTGCAGACCCCTAGCAATGCCACAAATCTTTCGATATCAGGTGAGTCACCTTAAACTCCTCATTTTATAGACAAAAATGAAGGCTTGGAAATCTGAGATCATGATCATTGGTTTTAGAGCTAGAAAGGCCCATGGCAGTCATTTAGGATTGAGTTAGATTGTGTGATCTCATGTTGTAGGGTCCCTTCTGACTTAAGTTAGTAAAAGGAAGATCAAAGACTAGAACTCAGTTATTCTTTCTCCTTGCCTAGTGTTCTTTCTCTTCTCCTTACCTTTTATTTATTGGGGGGCTTTTGGGAAAGCCATCTCTGACACACACACTGCTGCTTTTTCATAGCTATTCTTATTGACTTCTAACTTCTTTTTCCTTTGATGTCCATGCTGGCACCTTTATCAGAATCATTATCCCAATGATTCTGTGATACATTGATCCTCTGCTGGTCTTAAAGTTGAGATCAGAAGGTAAAAGTGTTAGATGAATCCCTTATTTAGCTGTTTTCCTCTGCAAAGAGAATTTCTGAAAAATTAAGTGTTTATTTTGTTTTGCAAGTGTTAGAATAGGGAGGCAATGTACCTTACACACAAGAATTAAAGAGCTAAGTTAAATCCCAGCCCAGCCATTTACCAGCTGAATAACTTTGGATAGGTCACTGTCTAAGCCTCAGTTTTATTGGTAAATCTTTAATAAAATGGTTAATATTGTTATGAGATTACTTTATGCTTTCCAGTAGTAATCTCCTGCGTTAGTATCTAAGATAGTACTCTTTTAACATCCATATGAACCATGCAAGGATCTTGCAAAAAATCAGTCTAATTCAGGGAGGTTTAGGGTGAAGCCCAAGGTCCTGCATTGCTAACAAGTTCCCAGGTGATACTGATGCTGCTGACACACGTGGGCTACACTTTGAATAACAATGTTTAGGAGGCTGTAGGATAACAAGGCAGGAGAGTATGAAAAGAGGCATGCATAGGAAAAGTCCAAGGTAGTTTTCTGGCAAGGCTGGAAACAAATCTTTTCTTCTACTTTACAGAAACTTAGAGACTATGGGAAATTAAATGATTCTCAGATGGAAAGACTTTGTCTGTCATCTGGGCAGGAATCCTCTGTGGCTTCCCTTTTCTCCCAGCATCCTTTCTGGCCCATCCTCTGAAGGATGCTTGTTTTCCCATCACCTGCCGATGCTCGGAAGCCTGGCAATCCACGCAGGCTGTCCGAGGTGGCCTCATGAGGTTTTTATCTCTTTCAGTGGAAACTCCATGAGGCTCTGGAACATCTGAGGAAAGAGCAGGAAGAGGCCTGGAGGCTGGAGGTTGGTGAGAGGAAACGAACTGCCAACTGGAAGGCAAGTTGCCCCCAGGAAAGGAGTCTGTATGGTCCCTGTGTTGTCCTGAAGCTGGCTTCCTCATGGCCCCCTCCTTATCCCTGTGAGGCAGAATGTGGGGTTTGAGGTCAGAAAGCCTGGGGTCCTCATACCAGCTTTCTCTACCAGGTGTGCAGCTTTAAGCAAACCTTGGAACCACTGGGGTGCCAAGTAAAAACCTTGCTTTAAGTTCCTTGAATGTGATATAGGGAGAACCTCTGGGCTTACATCCTCATATATGGGAAAGGAAAAGTGAACACCTCACATGTCCTTTAGCTCACAAAGGTATGACTTGTTTCATGCTTAGTAGAGCATAGTTTCTGTTTCTCTTTCCTCAGCTAAAGCATATTTACTAAAAGTTAAGTAATTAAAATATTAGAAAATCATCTTGTAAATAAACTCAAGGCCTGTAACTATCAAACTATCTCAATCAATGGGAGGTAACATTGAATCAGTCTAAAACAGCATAAAGAATTGATATAACACCAGTAAGAAACAAAAGCAACTAACAATGTAATTTTACACTCTCTTAGGGGCTTAAGGGTAATGCTTCTGAAAATAGAATATATTATTCTGAAAATGGAAAATAATCTAGAACATAGCGTGCCAAGATAGTATATCCTTAGCCCTACTGGGGTCAATGAGAGTTAGTAATAGGGACTAAGGAGCATGTCCTGGAGCTGTGGGAACAAAATAATCTAGAACATAGAGTGTCAAGATAGTGTATCTTTAGCCCTACTGGGGTCAATAAGAGTTAGTAGTAGGGACTAAGGAGCATGTCCTGGAGCTGTGGGAACAAGAAAGTAGGAAAATTATCCTTTATCTTTGCCTTTGTAGTTCCTGGCACACAGTTGGTACCAAAACATTTCAGTGTGTGTATATATGCACATGCCAGTGTCCTCAATCCAGGGTGGCCCTTATACGACCAGTATCTGCTGATTTCTTTTTTTTTTTCAATTAGAGGATAGTTGGCTTACAGTACTGTGTTGGTTTCTGCCACACATCAACATGAATCACCCATAGGTATACCTGTGTCCCCTGCCTCTTGAACCTCTCTCCTGCTTCCCACCCTATCCCACCCCTCTGCTCACAGAGCACCAGATTGAGCTTCCTGCTTCAGATAGCAAATGCCCACTGGCCATCTGTTTTACATATGGTAATGTATATGTTTCAGTGCTGCTCTCTCAATTCATCCCACCCTTTTCTTCCGTGACTGTGTCCACCATCTATTCTCTGTGTCTGCATCTCCATTGCTGCCCTGCAAATAGGTTCATCAGGACCATCTTCCTAGATTCCACATATATGCATTAATATTTGAGACTTGTTTTTCTCTTTCTGACTGACTTCCCTCTGTATAATAGGCTCCAGGTTCATCTACCTCATTAGAACTGACTCAAATGTGTTCCTTTTTACAGCTGAGTAATATACCACTGTATATTCGTACCACAACTTCTTTATTCATCTGTCAGTGAACATCTAGGTTGCTTCCATATCCTAGCTATTGTAAATAGCGCTACAATGAAAATTGGGGTACATGTGTCTTTTTCAGTTATGGCTTCCTTAAGAGTATATGCCCAGTAGTGGGATTGTTGGGTCATTTGGTAGTTTTATTCGTAATTTTTTTTAAGGAATCTCCATACTCTTCTCTATAGTGGCTGTATTATTCCCACCAACAGTGCAAGAGCATTTCCCTTTTCTCCAGACCCTCTCCAGCATTTATTGTTTGTAGATTTTTTGATGATGGCCATTCTGACAGATGTGAAGTGATACCTCGTTGTTTTGATTGTATGTCTCTAATAATCAGCAATGTTGAGCATCTTTTGAAATGTCTGTTTAGGTCTCCTGCCCACTTTTTGATTGGGTTGTTTTTCTGGTATTCAGCTGCATGAGCTGCTTGTATATTGTGGAGATTAATCCTTTGTCAGTTGTTTCATTTGCTGTTATTTTCTCCCACTCCAGGGGTTGTCTTTTCACCTTGTTTATAGTTTCCTTTGCTGTGCAGAAGCGTTTAAGTTTAATTAGGTTCCATTTGTTTATTTTTGGTTTTATTTCTATTACTCTAGAAAGTAGGTCTTTGAGGATCTTGCTGTGATTTATGTCAGAGTGTATTCTGCCTATGTTTTCATCTAAGTGTTTTATAGTTTATGTCTTACATTAGGGTCTTTTAATCCATTTTGAGTTTACATTTATGTACAGTGTTAGGAAGTATTCTAATTTCATTCTGTTACCTATAGCTGCCTAGTTTTCCCAGCACCACTTGAACAGACTGTCTTTTTTCCATTGTATATTTTTGCCTCCTGGTGCCTAGGGGTGTGTGGATTTATCTCTGGGCTTTCTATCTTGTTCCGTTGGTCTGTATTTCTGTTTTTGTGCCCGTACCATACTGTCTTGATGACTGTAGCTTTATGGTATAATCTGAAGTCAGGAAGGTTGATTACTCCAGCTCCATTCTTCTTTCTCAAAATCGCTTTTTGGGGTCTTTTGTGTTTCCATACAAATTATGAAAAATTTTGTTCTAGTTCTGTGAAAACTATCATTGGTAGTTTGATAGAGATTGCATTGAATCTGTAGATTGTTTGGAGTAATATAGTCATTTTTATAAGATAGATTTTGCCAATCCAAGAGCATGGTATATCTCTCCATCTGTTTGTGTCATCTTTGATTTCTTTCATCAGTGTTTTACAGTTTTATGCATACAGGTCTTTTGTCTCTTTAGATAGGATTTTTCCTAGGTATTTTATTATTTTTATTGCAATGGTGAATGGGAATGTTTCCTTAATTTATCTTTCTGATTTTTCATTGTTAGTGAATAAGAATGCAAGGGATTTCTGTGTATTAATTTTATATCCTACAGCTTTACTGTATTCATTGATTAGCACTAGCAATTTTCTTGTGGCATCTTTAGGGTTTTCTAGATACAGTATCAAGTTATCTGCAGACAAATTTGCTTCTTCTTTTCCAATCTGGATTCCTTTTATTTCTTTTTCTTCTCTGGTTGTTGTGGTTAGAACTTCCAAAACTATGTTGAATAATAGAGGCAAGAGTGGCCACCCTTGTCTTGTGTCTGATGTTAAGTGAGATGCTTTCAGTTTTTTCACCATTAAGAATAATGTTTGCTATGGATGTGTCATATATGACCTTTATTATGTTCAGGTATGTTCCTTCTCTGCCTACTTTCTGGAGAGTTTTTATCATAAATGGGTGTTGAATTTTATCAAAAGCTTTTTCTGCATCTATTGAGATCATATGGTTTTTATTTTTCTGTTTGTTAATATGGTGTATCATATTGAATGATTTGCATCCCTGGGATAAAGCCCGCTTGATCATAAGTATGATCTTTGTTGTTGGATTTTGTTTGCTAGAATTTTGTTGAGGAGTTTTGCATCTATGTTCATCAGTGATGTTGGCCTGTAATTTTTTGTTGTTGTTGGCAGCTTTGTCTGGGTTTGGTATCAGGATGATGGTGGCCTCACAGAATGAGTTTGGGAGTTTTTATTCCTCTTCAATTTTCTGGAAGAGTTTGAGCAGAATAGGTGTTAACTGTTCTATAAACTTTTGGTAGTGTTCACCTGTGAAGCCATCTGGCCCTGGGCTTTTGTTTGTTGGAAGATTTTATTTTATTACAATTTTGATTTCTGTGCTTGTGGTTCATCTGTTCATATTTTCTGTTTCTTCCTGGTTCAGTTTTAGAAGGTTATACTCTTCTAAGAATTTGTCCATTTCTTCCAGGTTATCCATTTTATTAGCATATAGTTGCTTGTAGTAATCTCTTCTGATATCTTGTATTTTTGTGTTGTCTGTTGTAACTTCCCCTTTTTCATTTCTAATTTTATTGATTTGAGTCTTCTCCCATTTTTTCTTGATGTCTGGCTAATGGCTTGTCAGTTTTTGTTTATCTTCTCAAAGAATCAGCCTTTAGTTTTATTGATCTTTGCTACTGTCTCCTTCATTTCTTTTCATTTATTTCTGCTCTGACCTTTATGATTTCTTTCCTTCTACTAACTTTTGGGGTTTTTTATGCTGATTTCGGATCTTGGCTGTGCAGATACAGGTGGAAACCCGAAAGCAGAGCATCATATGGGAGTTTGAGAAATATCGGCGATTACTAAAGAAAAAACAGCCACCAGGTCGGCGGCTGGAGGTGGAGGCCGCTGCAGCTCTGGCCAGCCTGGAGCAGGAGGAAGGGGAGACCATGCAGAAACTGGAGTTGAATCATGAAGCACTTATGCAACAGAGCCGGGTCCTGTGGAGGATGATTGCAGAGCTGGAAGAGAGGTCTCAGAGGCCTGTCCGCTGGATGCTGCAGGTGAGGAGCAGGTTTTCCTGGGAAGTCTGAGCCAGAGCTAAAGGTAGCCTGGCATTCTGAGAGAGGGGATTGCCTAATCTTCAGTAGGGCCTGTCAGCACTCAGCCAGCCAGCACGGATCTTGTTACCCACCACCAATACCAGTTGTTCCCATACCCTGCTCTGGTGAATGGCCTCGCTGCCTCCTAGGTTGGGCATCATTTAGGCAGCTCTTGCAGTATACCTGTTCCTCCTCTCTGGCCAGAGAGTTGAGATGGAGCCCGAAGTCGGCCAGTCTGGCAAGAGGGCCAGGTCTGCCCTGCCCACTCCTATAGGCTCCTTCCCTCTACCCCTGCATGCCTCCTCTCCAGCTCTCTGCCCCCCTCTCCATAGAGAGACCTCTGTGTCTGTCTGGTCCCTTTGAGCAATAGGGCATACTCATGTGCTGCCTTTCTTTTTCTCCTTCCAGGGTATTCAGGAAGTCTTAAACAGGTATGTTTCCATCTTTGGGATAGTGGGGCCTGGCCAGAGCTAGAAATGGGGAAGGATCATAGACCAAGTACCTACAAAAAAGTGGGTGCTGGTCTGTAACCTTCTCCCTATTCTGTTGTATTAGATAAAGAAGCTTTGAACATCTTTCTTTATTTAATTTGTATTGTTACTTGGTCAAATTCATTTCAACCATTACCAATAAGAATTTCAGTGAGAGCTATAAAATGTGTAAATGTGGTAGCCTCAGCAGGTGGCCCAGGGAGAGGGAGTGCCTGCAAGTGTGTGCATGAGCGTTGGTCCTCTGAGTCTGTGTACCAGCCCTTCTCCTCTGCTGTGCAGCTCTGCCTCACCCAATGTCAGAGTCACACCTGACCCTTCCCATGGCCCAGGAACGTGATTATCTCTCTGTGCCACAGACTGTTCGGCCCAGTCAAATAATCATCACCTCCCTGCTCTGCCTGGTGTTGTGAGGAGGGCTCACTGACTCCATCCCTGGCCAAGCCCCCTTCCCTGTACTAAGGGAAGGCCCCACCCTGTGGCAGAGCCAGGACTTCTGACCCCAAGGCCTTTCCCATCTACCAGGAGCAAGTCCTGGAATCTGCAGAGACCAGAACCAGTCTCCCTGGAGCTGAAGACAGACTGCCGTGTGCTGGGGCTCAGAGAGATCCTGAAGACATATGCAGGTAATGAGTGCAGGGCAGGATCGTGGGGAGTGGGGAGTGAGGCCCCTGCCTGAGGAATGAAATCTCCCAGTGCCCTCTGGATGCTCCATCTGTCCTCACCCCACCCGTCACGGGGGAAATCCGCAGCTGTATCTGTCACAGAGACGTCGCCCAGCCTCCTCTGTGTCAGGATGCCAACCAAGCCCTTTTTCCTCAGCGGATGTGCGGCTGGATCCAGACACTGCCTACTCTCGCCTCATCGTGTCTGAGGACAGGAAATGTGTGCGCTATGGAGACACCAAGCAGAAGCTGCCCGACAACCCTGAAAGATTTTACCGCTACAATATTGTCCTGGGCAGTCAGTGCATCTCCTCAGGCCGGCACTATTGGGAGGTCGAGGTGGGAGACAGGTCCGAATGGGGCCTGGGCGTGTGTAAGGAAAATGTGGACCGGAAGGAGGTGGTCTTCTTATCCCCCCACTATGGATTCTGGGTGATCAGGCTGAGAAAGGGCAACGAGTACCGGGCAGGCACTGACGAGTACCCCCTCCTATCCTTGCCCGTCCCTCCCCGCCGGGTGGGAGTCTTCCTGGATTATGAGGCTCATGACATCTCCTTCTACAACGTGACTGACAAGGGCTCCCACATTTTCACTTTCCCCCACTACCCCTTCCCTGGGCGCCTCCTGCCCTATTTCAGCCCTTGCTACAGCATCGGAGCCAACAACACCGCGCCCCTGGCCATCTGCTCCCTGGACGGGGAGGAGTAAGAGAGCCACCGTTTTAGCCAGAGGCCTCAGAATTTCACCTGGCCCTCAGGGGTCTGAAGGGAGGACCCTGCCCCTGATGAGGTGCTCCTGCCCAGAGAACCGAGGTGAGCCTGGAACCCAGGGATTCCACTGCCTGACCCAGTGGTCTCTCACTCCTGGGCCAATGTCTGCCACTAAACCACTGAAGTTAAAAAGCCGAGGCTTGGCCAGAGGAGCACCGCAGCCCTGTGGGAAATACAACAAGGCTTTTGGTGAGGATCACAGTGGTCCTAAGGATCAGGACAGTCCTTTCTGCAGGTCACGCCCCTCGTCCACATCTGTGTCAGGGCCATGAATCAATGAGGATAATGAAGTAGATCTGACCTTCAGGAAACCCACTGGGTCAGGTTTACCAATAACCAGAAGATTCCTGTCCGTGTCCAGAGCTGGTTACTGTGCCAACACCAGCAGGAGGATGCTTCACCTGAGGTGTGCCACCTCTGAGCACCCCTGTTTGACCCCAGCACTCTGACCTCCCAACTGGAGAAATGTGTCACTGACTACCCAGATCACTCTCAGTGGCTATCCCCTCTCTGAGCACAAGCTGGGTGAGTCACTGTCTCAGACCCTAAGTGAACCTGTGTCCTAGTCCTGCCCTCTTCTCTGAATATCAGGATCAGAAACCTATGAACCTTTGTTTCTATTTTCACTTCATGGATGAAGAAACTGAAATGGCCTTAATACAGCCAGTTATTTCTCACAGAGCTGTGGAGAGAAGAGCACATAGATGATAAAGTATTTCTCACGTTCATATGAAACAAAGTTGATGAACTCGCTTCTCAGGTCACACATCTGCATATCATTCATTACATTCAGGTCTGAACACCCCAGTCTTTGAAAGATTTTAAGTGTCCTCAATGGGAAAATGCATGTTGTAACTGCATCCTCTCCTATCTCACAGAGTTGTTGTGAAGATCTCAGATCCATCCTGAACGTTTGTTCCTTTCTCAGGGACAAGGAAGGCAAACCATGGATTTTGCCTGTGGTGACCTTCCCATCTTGCCTTTTCCCAGCATCTTTGCAGCACTGCCTTAGTTTCCTAGCACCTCTTCTGACAGCCCTGCCCTTCAATAGAAAGATGCCCTGCCTGGCGCACTTCAGGCCACAGAAATATATTCAGCATCAATGTGTGTTTGTCTTTGGATTAGAACAGGGACTGTGACATCCGGGTAGAGACTGGAAATAATACAAAGAAAAATGTAAAACAAATTCACTGAAAGGAAGGCTCACCTGTAACCTCCTTGGGCAAAATTTTGGATCTTTGTATGTCACCAAGGGAATGTTCATAGTTCTAGTAACTACATAATATTCTGCCTTTGTCTTCTCTAAATCTGCAACAAATGAAGAAAACAGGAGGAAAGCGTGGGGATAAAGAATCAGACTAGGCACAAAAAGCTATATATTATAATGAAATTGAATTAAGACTATATCTGGGCTGTTGTGTGTGGCAAAAATAATTCATTACAGTTCTTCAGAGTATGAAGTGGGAATAATTGTATTGGAATCAAACTGCGAGGCAAGCGTATGAAAACTGTGGGCTTTGCCTATTTCAGGGGCTGCAGTGTACATGTATTGTCACGTTGATGCTGTATAACACAACCTCTGATGTAGTTTAAGCTTGAAGGTGGTGACTGTTGAGTTAGGATTGGGCAGCAGAGTAGACACAGGTTAGGTACATGGAGAAGCAACATGATTCCTGTAATAAAGGATAGTATAAATTGTCTTTCTGACTTCATTGTATTGGTTGTTCACATGTAAAGGAGGTGAAACAGGCCAAAATGGAGAAATAAGCTCATTCTCCCCACCATGCTTCCAAGTTGCTCCTTGGGCATTAGCAGCAGAGTGGGAAAACTTGCCATCATCTGCCTGGAAGGGAATGAACTGGTAAGTCACACACCTGATCTACAGGAGAAGGACCTTGTCTTTGTGTGTATAGGGGAGCGGGGAGGGGGAATTCCCTGGGTAAGTGTGTGCATAAACTTGAGAAATAGATGTGTAGGAAGTGCTTCCAGTTATATCCATGGAAACTTCTCAGAGAAGCTAGGGGCTGAAACACTGTTGTTCTTTTGGTTTTCTTAAGACAAACCTTGGAAGGTTCCTAGAAAAAGAATTGCTGGGTGAATTCAGTCAAATTTAGGATGAAATAAGGAGTAGAATGTGTTCATTTGTAATCTGCTCTTTGGACTGTTATTTTGTTTCTGTTTTTTATATTTATAAGCTAATTTGGGTGTCATGATTGCTTGTTAGAAGAATTACAAGGTTAAACATACTATGTGTTAATCATAATGTCTGATTTTTAAGAGCAGGCAAGATAAAACATCTTAAGTATATGACAATCCTTTTCTCTAGGGTAGTTGCTGACAGTGATCTATGAATAAGGATCTTATTTGTTCAATTCACCACTGTAGCTCCATTCTGGCACTGAGTATGTTTTCTGTAAATATTTAAGTTTAGTAAATTTTCTTTTATATACCTAGAATCAAAACAAAAGTAAGCTGTTCTTGCCCCATGGGGCATGAAAGACCAAATGTTATTTAATTGCAATCCCATTAAAAAACTTGTTTAATGGCTAATTACATAAGTAGTCCAGAAGGGGAAGAGGCTGGTAGACATGTGGAGGGCAAAGTGCCTACACTGCTCCTAGAACGCCTAGGGTTGTACCTCCATGTTAGTGTGATCATTCACTACAAGCCAGGGATGAGCTTTGCCCATCTTTGTTTTGTTGCCAGAGAAAATAGAAACCAGGGGTTGCAATGTCTGGCCCTTGAGAGAAA
Organism: Antilocapra americana; assembly: GCA_007570785.1. Taxonomy (NCBI): domain Eukaryota; kingdom Metazoa; phylum Chordata; class Mammalia; order Artiodactyla; family Antilocapridae; genus Antilocapra; species Antilocapra americana. The sequence goes on along the minus strand of ML663009.1, from coordinate 4,016,450 downwards.
AGGCTATTCAAATGGTAAAACGCTTGGGTTCTACAAAATGTGGACAGAGGGAAAATCTTTGGGTTCCCAACTCGCCACAGGAAACCCTATCCCTTTTTTTCAAGCAAGATGGGCTGTAATTTCTTAAAATTCTAACACAGAGTCTACTGAGGGTTCCAGTCTCTAGTTAAATGAACATATGTTCCTCTGGTAGGACAAAGGTTCTATCTGAATATACTGGAAGAAGCACCGGGTTTTATGTTTGGGGTAGCCACGGCAGGGACCCAGTCCACTTTGGGAAGTATGAAGTTCAATATTTGAGAACGTCTCATCTGGCTTCAGAGAATACCAATGTGAATGAAACACAAAGCTGGCAGGGCAGGGTTCTGATGGAAATGCCAGAAAAAAAAATTTCTGTTTTGCATGCCAGTTGGACTATCCTTTTGTCACTTTCCATCAGATTCTTTAGTGCATCTAATAATCCTTTGATTTAATAGGCATAACCAAGTCACTAGGTAGCTTGTGGAGAAAGAATAGTGTGACTTGTCAAAATGGAAATCTTACCAAACATGCTTAACCATCACACAATCTTGACGGTTTTATGTTATGGGGTTACAAGGGGTTGATCTGACTTTTAGAGGTGGATTCCTATGTCTTTGATTTTCAGAAATAAAATACATTCTAAGCAAGTACATAATATTAGAAAAAGATGTAGCTGCTAAGATGTTAAGCATCACTTTGCTTTGGAACAGTTTCAACATGAATGCTGATCTACACAGAAATATATTTAAATGGTACCTAGGACTACCCTTTCAAAGTATGAAATTAAAAACTTATTGGGTATATGTTTAAAGTATATACGGTATTTCAAGTGTTGTTTTATGTGATTTCCACTCATGTTTAATTTAATCTTAAATACCCTCTATGAATTAACATTATTTCCTCATTAGTAGAAAGGAGGTAAAGACTCAGACACAATAACTTGCCATCAACACTTACTACAAAATTATATTTTATTATGATTTTCATATGTACCAGAATCAAATATATATATTTGTCTTACATATGAAATATCTTTCTTTTAACATACATGGACTTATTCAGTTTAAGATTTTCTGAAAGAGGAAAATAAAAACAAACTCACATTGCCTTAGCCTCTGTTGCTTAGAAACAAAAAGCTGGTGAGAACTATTAGGTTGGTACAAAAATAATTGGGGTTTTGTGTTGTTGAAATTTACCATTTGATATTGGAATGCATTCTTAAGTGTGGTTATTTTATACATCATTGTAATGTACATTTACCACTTTATGATTTTTTTGCTAGTTATTACTTGCTGTGTATATTTATTTTAGACTATATAACTAATGTTAGACAAAAAGTAAATTCAAGGGACTTTTTTATTCAACTTTAAATGAGTTGTAAAGCAGCAGAGATAACCCACATCAACAATGCATTTGACCCAACTGCTAACAAATGTACAGTGAAGTGGTGATTCAGGTTTTGCAAAGGAGATGAGCACCTTGAAGATGACGAGCATAGTGGCCAGACATCAAAAGTTGACAGCAACCAATTGAGAGGATCATTGAAGCTGATCCTCTTAGAACTACACAGGAAGTTGCCAAAGAACTCAGCATTGACCATTCCATGGCTATTCACATTTGAAGCAAACTGTAAAGGTGAAAAAGCTCGATAAGTGGGTACCTCATGAGCTGACTGCAAATCAAAAAAAATCATTGTTTTGAAGTGTCGTCGTCTTTTATTCTACGCAACAACAAACCATTTCTAATCAGATTGTGACATGTGATGAAAAGTGGGTTTCATAGACAACCAGTGAAGACCAGCTCAGTGGTTGGACCGAGAAGAAGCTTCACAGCACTTCCTAAAGCCAAACTTGCACCAAAAAAAGGTCATGGTCACTGTCTGGTGGTCTGTTGCTGGTCTGATACAGCTTTCTGAATCCTGGCAACACCATTAGATCTGAAAAGTATGCTCAGCAAATTGATGAGATGCGCTGAAAGCTGCAGCCAGCATTGGTCAATAGAAAAGGCCCAATTCTACACAACACACAACCACACATCACACAACCATGCTACAAAAGTTGAACAAATTGGTCTACGAAGTTTGGCCTCATCTGCCATATTCACCTGACCTTTCTCCAACTGACTACCACTTCTTCAAGCATCTTGACAACTTTTTGCAGGGAAGACAATTCTATAATTGCAGGAAGCAGAAGATGCTTTAAAGAGTTCATCAAATCTTGAAGCACAGATTTTTACACTATAGGAATAAACAAACTTATTTCTCCTTGGCAAAAATGTGTTGATTATAATGGTTCTTATTTTGATTAATAAAGACGTATTTTAGTCTAGCTATAATAACTTAAAATTCACACTGCAAAACCGCAGTTATTTTTGTACCAACCTAATACAGTATTCCAACCAGCTTTAACAATGTGTGTTAGTCACTCAGTCGTGTCCAGCTCTTTGCAACTCCATGGACTGTAGCCCACCAGGCTTCTCTGCCCATGGAATTCTCCAGGAAGAATACTGGAGTGGATTGTCATTCCCTTCTCCAGAGGAACTTCCCAATCGAGGGATCAAACCCTGGTTTCCTGCCTCACAGGCAGATTCTTTACTGTTTGAGCTACAGGGAAATTTACATAGTGGATATATTAAAAGGCTATAGAGCTACATCTTATAGAACTTAATAAGAAATATGTACCTGGGTGGTCCAAATAAATTTTAACCAGATAACCAGAGACTCAGTTTCTTCATCTCATTTTGCTCATCTGCTTCTCTTGCTGTGGAACAGATTTATCTTTTCAAGTTCATGTTAGAAAATGGCCACCATCAGTGATCCCATGTTTATATCCACTCGACGAAATCAAGTCCATTTTTACTAGAGATGGACTCTGGTCCAGGTGTGAGCATGTGACCCGTGTTGAATGGATTCATCAAGGACCAGAGGTTTGTGGGCTATATATTAATAGTAGCTTCCACATATCATACAAGATGAACAATTGTGAGGAAACCAGTCAGGTATAGGGGACCCAACAATTGGTTTCTTCTGCAGAGGGTCCAGTCAGATACTAAGTTGAAAATGTTGGCCAGAATCTAAGCAAAGAAAAATCCCACCTGTTTATTCTCCACCAAACTTATCTCTGATTCAGTTACTAGGTGACTGAAACCATAAAAAGCATTGTCAGAAAATTATTTCATTTACATCCATGGTAGAAATTGAAAAGGTAGGCAAAAATACCACAGTTTCATCTTGGAATTTCTATGCTACCAGATGAACCAAACAAGATCCACAGAACTCTAAGGCATATTTGAAGTTGGCTGGAATCTTCAAGGTCTCAACAGACAAAGTGTTCATGAACCCAGGTTGGAGTGATTAAAGAGGCAGTGCATCAGCAAGCTCCAAGTTCGATTCCGTATTTGCTTGGTCCTCAGGCCATAGATAATGGGGTTTAAGGTAGGTGGGATGATCAGATACAAGTCAGCTAACAGCACTTGGGTGCACAAAGGCACTGTGTCCTCCCCCAGCCAGGCCACATAGATGGATGCCATCCCAGGCAGGTAGTACAGAGCCATAACCC
>ML663009.1:3881128-4012862 GCA_007570785.1 Antilocapra americana | reverse complement strand
CAGATGAGACTGCTTTCCTGTTAATGTATAAAATTCGGTAAGAAAAGGATACTATCCTGTAAGATATGTTCCCAGCTCTGGTGTTAAAAGAGCCTAATATTATTCTCAACTAAGTGGGCCACAGGTTTAAAGAACCAGCATGTGCCCAAGTTTTCCTGCTCCACCTTCCATCATTCTCAGTATTCATTGCTTTACAAATTTCTATCACTATTCAAAGATCTGAGTTACATCCTTTGCGAAGTCTTCTCTACTTCCTGACCCATCCCATTCCAAACCTAAATTACATGGAGGGACTCATCCATGCTGACCTCAGAGGGACCTAAATTGACCTTTTAAGTACTCTACCTGTGATTTTCTTATATTCAGTTCTGTGTGTCTTGTTCATGGCCTTATCCCTTAGGCCAAGAGTGTGACCCACAGCTGTGTGTACACATCCATTAAAAGAAGATATATGTACTCATTATAGCAAACAGTTGAATGAATGGATGGATGAAAGAGAAACAAAAGAAAGGTTTTTTGTTTTACTCTTGTATGTTCAGTACCTAATATTTATTAACTGTTGTGTGAAACTTCTTGAGGTTGAACATGTAACATTTTGTATCTTCTCCTTCCTCAACCTCTCAGTGCCCTAATATTGCTTCTCTCAAGACTTTAAGCTAGTGGTTTACTGCACCAATTGTGTGAGTATGTTGACTTTACAATAGTCATTTATAGCCCAACAACTCTTTCCTGGGTTTCCAGGCAATCTCATGTGAAGAGTGCTTATTTGCTAATCCTGAATGCTAGCCTATTGTTATCACTCACCCCTTTCCCTCCCCTCAGTCAGGGGCATATAGGCTAAGAACTTCCCATATCCCTGGGCACTGTCTTCACTTGCTGTTCATTTGCTCGGTCATGTCCCACTGTTCGCAACCCCATGGACTGCAGCACCCCAGGCCTCCCTGTCCATCACCAATTCCCAGAGCTTGCTCAGACTCATGTCCATCAAGTCAATGATGCCATCCAACCATCTTGTCCTCTGTCATCTCCTTCTCTTCCTGCTTCCTATCTTTCCCAGCATCGGGGTCTTTTCTAACGAGTCAGCTCTTCACATCAGGTAGCCAAAGTATTGGAGCTTCAACTTCAGCATCAGTATTTCCAATGAATATTCAGGTCTGATTTCCTTTAGGATTGACTGATTTGACCTCCTTGAAGTCCAAGAGACTCTCAAGAGTCTTCTCTAGCACCACAGTTCAAAAGCATCAATTCTTCGGTACTCAGCCTTCTTTATGGTCCAGCTCTCACATCCATACATGACTATTGGAAAAACCATACTTTTAACTTTGTTGGCAAAGTAATGTCTCTCCTTTTTAATATGCTATTTAGGATTGTCATAGCTTTTCTTCCAAGGAGTACGTGTCTTTTAATTTCATGGCTGTAGTCACCATCTGCAGTGATTTTGGATTCTTGACCCTTTTTGGATTTCTCATCAGACTGGCTTCTCCCTAAAGATTTGAGTAGGTAAGATTGATGAAGTACTAGTTTCAGAATCTAGTCGGCTACTGTACCATTTTCTTTTTTAGCCAAGCAGTAAACGAACATTGGGCTTCCCTCATAGCTTAGACAGTAAAGAATCCATCTGCTATGCGGGAGACCCAGGTTTGATCCCTGGTTCAGGAAGATCCCCTAGAGAAGGAAATGGCAACCCACTCCACTATTCTTGCCTGGTAAATCTTATGGACAGAGGAAACTGGAAGGCTACAGTCCATGGGGTCCCAAAGGGTCAGATATGACAGAGCAACTAACATTACATTTCATTAGACAAACATTTACCTGGTTCTCAAGTCTAACCAGGTAACACATAAATATATGTTACCCTTTCATTTATCCCCTAGAGTGCCTACCACTCACTGATTCCACACTGAGGTGCCAACAGCAGCCTTAATGGAAGTGCTCTGAAGTTTTCTAAACAGCCACATTTCTGGAATATGATCGCAAACTGTAGTCTTTGTTTAAACAGACAAACAAACTATAACTCTGAACATAAGAAATGCCTTATAATGAAACAGAATGATGATGTAATGAGCTATGTTTCATGATCAGAGAACCTTGCTGTGTCTAGCCACTGGGTGAAACATCTTCAGTGATAGATCATGAGAGGAGAAGGGAAAGCTTTTTGAAGTAGAAAAATAATGCAGAGTTAAAAAAAAAAAAAAAGTCCTTTGGGATATCCTTAAGATTGCTGTGTGTTTCCTGGATGCCATAAACTCAAGGTTGAGCATCATTCCTCAAAGAGTCAAAAAAGAGTTTGAGGAACCAGAATTTTTCCTCCCTTAACTCACTTCTCATCCAAGGTCTTCCTCTCTGCATCTCTGCTCTGTATAAATCTTCCTTCCTTCTATGGGCAGTCTGAGCTAATGCTTGCCCATCTTTCCTCTCAAACCCTGGCAAATTATAGTCATACCTTTCATTCTTTTGAGAGATTTTCTCCCCCTCATTCTTTTTCCTTCTTGATTAGCACTGCTAGATGTTTACATACCTTATTAGTCCTTTCAAATGACAGGATAATTGATTTGGTTGGTCTTTTTTTTTTACTCTTCAATCTACTGCTACTGAAAATTTTCTTGCTAAGTTCAGCAATCATCTCCATCAATGACATGTTTCCAATCCAGCGTTTTCTTTTCAGTCTTTATTTTACTTGACCTATCCAAACACTTAACATTACTTCTTGGTCTCTAATATTTTTGGTTAAGTTTTTGAAGTATGATATATATGGGCTTCCTAGGTGGCACAATGGTAAAGAATCTGCCTGCCAATGCAGGAGATGCAAGAAATGTGGGTTCAATCCCTGGGATGGGAAGATCCCCTGGAGTAGGAAATGGCAACTCACTCCAGTATTCTTGCCTGGAAAATTTCCATGGACAGAGGAGCCTGGTGGATTATAGTGCATGGGATCTCAAAAAGTCAGACACAACTGAGCTACTTACTGAGCACATAGCACATGATATACATACTGTAAAATGCTCAGAAGATGTGTAGTTGATAAAGTTTTATAAGGTCAGCACATAAATGCATCCTCATGGCCACTACCCAGATCAATATACAGACACAATTGCTTTCTGGTTGTTGAAGTGCACTGTTCTTCAGAAAGATCTGGCCAAGCTCTCCTAAGACATTTCCAGCCCAGAACCTGTCTCTGCCCTCAACCTTGCAGAGACATTCACAGGAAGATCTGGGAACTCAATTACTAGATAAAAACTAAAACAAGTCACTTAACTAAATCATAGGGTATATGAATATTTTTTATTCCTATTTAAAGAATGGGAAATAATTCAAATTATCTTGAAGGTAAAAGCATGCTTTCACGGTGGCTGAGTGGCAAGGAATCCACCCGCCAATGCAGGAGCAGAATCTTTGATCGATTGCTGGTCCAGGAAGATCCCCAGGAGAAGGGAAATGGCAATCCACTCCAGTATTCTTGCCTGGGAAAGCCCATGGACAGAGGAGCTGGGCAGGCTAGAGTCCATGGGGTTGCAAAGAGTCGGGCAGGACTTATTGACTGAACAACCACATCAAAGGTAAAAGTAGTAATGCATAATTCAGTCGAATGGAAACGTTGTGTTTATGATAAACAATGCCTCTCCTCTATAACCAAAAGCACATGCTCCCAATTAGCCCTACTGCTCAGTTTCTATTCTCTCAAATCGCCCTAGTCTCTGAAAACCTTCTCTCCATCACCTCAAGGTTAGACTTACCCCTTCCTCTCTCAGCTTTGAACCAAAGTAGTTATGTATTCCTGTTCCTTTTCCTTCCCTAATTGTCCCATCACTTCCAGAATGTGGTCTTGTTATCAGCAGTACCCACGAGACCTGTCCAGCTCTTTTTAGTTGGGTTGAGGGCTCATGGTCTTCTCTGGTTGCTCAGAGAGTAATGAATCCACCTACAATGCAGGAGATCTGAGTTCTATTCCTGTGTCAAGAAGATCCCTTGAAGAAGGAAATGGCAACCCATTCCAATATTATTGCCTAGAGAATCTCGTGGATAGAGGAACCTGGTGAGCTACAGGCCATGGGTTTGCAAAGAGTCAAACATGACTGAGTGACTAACACACTGAGGGCTTATATATAGCCTCCTTTCTAGGGTGAGCCTGGCTTTGAGACTTTGTCAAGCCCAACACCCAGTCCCCAGGTTAGTTACTCACATCCCTGGAGTTTTCTCTGTTTGACTTCCTATGGTGGTCCATACTTCTTTCACTCAAAAGAAGGGGGATTTATACAAGAGCCATCAGGAGGAGCAACACAGGATCAAATATGAACAACACAGAGGCATGGTGAGGAGTGCTGTCTCTTTCAAAGACCTCCCATTAGAGGCCCTCTTCCCCATTTAAATTCTCTATCATCCTTCTTTCCCCTGACACCTCAGTTTTCCTTGTCCTCTGCCCAGCAGCCAAACACTGTAACTCCTCCAGAGACAGACTTTTGTCTGTGCTCTGGTCCCTAGAGTGTTCCAGATTTCAGGGAGAGACAGATGCCTAATGGTTAAAGAGTATTTGTTTCTTCAAATCCTCAGAGGACAGTTAAAGTGTTAGAATAGAGAGTGCATTCTGAAAGGAAAACAGAAGGCCCAACATTAGTTAGATTTGTGAAGCCCTGTTATATTCCAAGCACCCTGCTAAACATTTTTCAAAAATCTCATTCAATTTTCACAACCCTCTGAACTTAGCTACCATTATTACATCTATATTTTATAGATGAAATTAGGGTGTATAGAAGGTTACAAAAATAGTAAACCAGAGTCATGATTCAAATTCTAGCACTAATAATTTATTTTGCTTTTTGAAAAACTCTTCACACCAATGGCATACTTAATATCTCAAAGTCCACTTCTCTGTTCAGTTCCTGCATTCTGTTTGGGGATTCATGTTGGGCTTCACTGTTTAAATACTTCTAGCAGTGTGTTATAAAGTCCTGTTTGAACAGAGAATGAAAATAGAGTAAAAGGCAGGCCAAGGAAGATAGGATTTTCAAACTGGGGCAAGCACATGCACTTCAGCACAAAGATATGAAAAGACAAACTATTTTCCAAACAGAAAATAAGCAGAGAAGATAGAATGCAGGGTACTTGAAAGAGAATGCAGGTAATGAGGTTAGATGGGTGTGTGGGCCATGTATTAGCAGTCCTGACTTCTGCTTGGGCATTACCAGGAATAAAGCTGAGATAAACCAACAGGTGCAGGATATAAAAGTTTTTTTTTTCTTTCTTTCAATTGCAGAAGATACACAGATACATAGGTTTCCTGGATGGCTCAGTGGTAAATAATCCACCTGCCAAGCAGGAGATACCATAGATGCTGGTTCCATCCCTGGGTCAGGAAGATCCCCTAGAGAAAGAAATGGCAACCCCCTCCAGTATTCTTGCCTGGGAAATCCCATGGACAATGGAGCCTGGTGAGCTACAGTCTATGGGATCACAAAGAGTTGGACTTGACTTAGCAACAAAACCGCAACAGCAGCAGCACACATATATATGGAAATATGAAAAATCAAGACACAGTACAGTGTGTTCCCAGCTCCCCAAGTCCTCAGCAGAGATACAGTTGTTAGTTTTCAGTGAATGGTGAGAGGCATTCTGCTGCCTTCTGCAAAGAGGAGCGTGAGAGCACTTCATGCCTTCCTCAGCCAGCACATTTCTAATGACGAGGGAGTACTTTAGATTCACCACCTTCTGGCCCTCACCCCATCCACAATCAGAAACTGTGAGATAATAAGTGTTGTTGTCTAAGTTGCCAAATTTGGGCTAATTTGTTACACGGGGAAGATAACTAATACAGTAATAAACACATATCTATAGTTTCACATTTACTGAAAGAGGAAAGAGTTATACTTTCATGTCATCTGTAGTGACAATTTTACTTCTTCCTTTCCAATTTGAATTCTCTTTGTTTTTTTCTGATTGTTGTGGCTAGAACTTTCAAAACTATTTTGAATAAAAGTGACAAGAGTGGGCATCCTTGTCTTGTTCCTGATCTTAGAGGCAATGCTTTCAGCTTTTCACCATTGAGTGTGATGTTAGCTGCAGGTTTGTCAAATATGGCCTTTATTATGTTGAGGTATGTTCCCTCTATGCCCACTTTCTGGAGAGCCTTTTTTTTGTCATAAATAGATGTTAAATTTTATCAAGAGATTTTTATGAATCTATTGTGATGACCATATGGTTTTTATTCTTTAATTTGTCAATATGGAGTACCACATTGATTGATTTGTGGATTTTGAAAACTCCTTTCATACCTAGGGGTGATTCCCACTTTATCATGATGTATGATCTTTTTAATACATTGTTGCTTGGCTTGCTAGTATTTTGTTGAGGAGTTTTTCATTTCTGTTCATCAGTGATATTGGTCTATAATTTTTTTTGTGTGTGGGTGTGATTACTTTGTCTGGTTTCGGAATCAGGGTTATGCTGGCCACATAGAATGAATTCAAAAGTGTTCCTGCCTCTGCAACTTTGGGGAATAATTTGAGAAGGATAGTGTTAACTCGTCTCTAAATGTTTGCATTAATTCACCTATGAAGCAATCTGGTCCTGAGAGAGGTTTGGTCTGTTAAGAGGTTTTTAATTCCTGATTCAATTTCAGTACTGGTAATTTGTCTGTTCATATCTTCTATTTCTTCCTGAGTCAGCCATTCTTGGGAGTTGTACCTTTTTAAGAATTTGTCTATTTCTTCTAGGTTGTCCATTTTACTGGCATATAGTTGCTTGTAGTAACCTTTTATGATTTTTGTATTTCTGTGGTGTTGGGTTAAACATCACAACCAAGCAATTCTTCTGGCCTGGAGAATTCCATGGACAGAGGAGCCTGACAGGGTCGCAAAGAATTGGACAACTGAGGAACTAACCCACGCACATTATTATTATGTTACTGTCAATTTCTCCTTTTATGTCTGTTAATATTTGCCTCAGACATTGAGGTGCTCCTATGTTGGGTGTATATATATTTACAATTGTTATATCTTCTTCTTGGATTGATCCTTTGGTGATTATGTAGTGCCTTCTTTGTCTATTGTAACAATCTTTAAAGTCATTTTGTCTGATATAAGTATTGCTAGTCTGGCTTTCTTTTGATTTTCATTTGCAACAAATATCTTTTTCCATTCCCTCACTTTCAGTGTTTATGTGTTCCTAGACCTGAAGTGAGCCTCTTTCAGTTCAGTTCAGTTCAGTCGCTCAGTCATGTCCGACTCTTTGTGACCCCATGAATCGCAGCGCACCAGGCCTCCCTGTCCATCACCAACTCCTGGAGTCTACCCAAACCCATGTCCATCAAGTCAGTGATGCCATCCAGCCATCTCATCCTCTCTTGTCCCCTTCTCCTCCTGCCCCCAATCCTTCCCAGCATTAGGGTCTTTTCCAATGAGTCGACTCTTCGCATGAGGTGGCCAAAGTATTAGAGTTTCAGCTTCAATATCAGTCCTTCCAATGAACACTCCAGACTGATCTCCTTTAGGATAGACTCTTTGGATCTTCTTGCAGTCCAAGAGAAGCTCAAGAGTCTTCTCCAACACCACAGTTCAAAAGCATCAATTCTTTGGCACTCAGCTTTCTTCACTGCCCAGCTCTCTCATCCATACATGACTGCTGGAAAAACTATAGCCTTGACTAGATGGACCTTTGTTGGCAAAGTAATGTCTCTGCTTTTCAATATGCTATCTAAGTTGGTCATAACCTTCCTTCCAAAGAGTAAGCGTCTTTTAATTTCATGGCTGCAATCACCATCTGCAGTGATTTTGGAGCCCAAAAAAATAAAGTCTGACACTTTCCACTGTTTCCCCATCTATTTCCCATGAAGTGATGGGACCAGATATCATGATCTTAGTTTTCTGAATGTTGAGCTTTAAGCCAATTTTTTCACTCTCCTCTTTCACTTTCATCAAGAGACTTTTTAGTTCCTCTTCACTTTCTGCCATAAAGGTGGTGTCGTCTGCATATCTGAGGTTATTGATATGTCTCCCGGCAATCTTGATTCCAGCTTGTGCTTCTTCCTGCCCATTAAGTAGCATATATACATATCTTGTTTTTGTGTTCATTCAACCAGTCTATGTCTTTTGGTTCAAGCATTTAATATATTTGCATTTAAAGTAATCATTGATATATATCTTCTTATTGCTATTAATTTCTTTGCATTTGTTTTTATAAGTCATCTTCCCCTGCCCCATTTTCTTCTTTTGTGATTTGATGACTATCTTCAGTGTTATGTTTGGATTGCATTTTCTTTTTATGTGTATATCTATTATAGATTTCTGGTTTGTAGTTATGAGGATTTATTGTATAGTAGGATTTAGTGTATACTGCTTCCCAGGTAGCTCAGTGGGTAAAGAATCTGCCTGCAATACAGGCAGATATGGCAGCTAAACAATACACTACTAAACAACCAGTGGATCACTGAAGAAATCAAAGAGGGAATTATTAATTAAAAAATATGAAAGCAAATGAAAGCAAAAACACAATGATCCAAAACGTATAGGATGCAGCAAAAGCAGTTCTAAGTAGGATGTTTATAGTGACTGTTCTTGCCGGGATAATCCCATGGACAGAGGAGCCTAGTGGGCTATAGTCCGTGGGGTCACAAAGAGTCAGACAGGACTGAGCATGCATGCACATATATATACTATTGTATATACTACTGTATACATGCATTTTTATATAATTGTTTGAAGTTGCTGATCTCTCTTTCAAATGCATTTTAAAAACCTTGCATTTATACTTCTCTTCCTTCATAATTGGGCTTACCTGGAAGCTCAGCTGGTAAAGAATCTGCCTACAATGCAGAAAGACCCTGGTTCAATTCCTGGGTCAGGAAGTTCCCCTGGAGAAGGGATAGGCTACCCACTTAAGCATTCTTGGGCTTCCCTGGTGGTTCAAATGGTAAAGAATCTGCCCACAATGCAGGAGACCTGGATTTGATCCCTGGGTTGGGAAGTTCCCCTGGAGGAGGGCATGGCAACCCACTCCAGTATTCCTGCCTGGAGAATCCCTATGGACAGAGGTGCCTGGTGGGCTACAGACCTGCTGCTGCTGCTGCTGCTAAGTCGCTTCAGTCGTGTCCAACTCTGTGCGACCCCATAGACGGCAGCCCACCAGTCTCTTCCATCCCTGGGATTCTCCAGGCAAGAACACTGGAGTGGGTTGCCATTTCCTTCTCTAATGCGTGAGAATGAAAAGTGAAGATGAAGTCACTCAGTCGTGTCTGACTGTTTGTGACCCCATGGACTGCAGCCTACCAGGCTCTTCCATCCATGGGAGTTTCCAGGCAAGAGTACTGGAGTGGAGTGCCATTGCCTTCTCCAGGGCTACAGTCCAGGGTGTTGCAGAGTCAGACATGATTGAGCAACTAAGCACAGCACAGCCCTTCATGGTTACTATTTTTATATCAGATTTTATATCTAATTTTTTGTATATTCCTTAATTACTTGTTGTGGATATAGAAAATTGTACTACTTCTGCATTTTAACCTCCCTACTAGCTTTGTGTGTGGTTGATTTCCCACCTTTACTGTATGTTTTCCATTAATGGTGAGCTTTTTCATTTCATAAGTTTCTTATTTCTAGTTCTAGCCTTTTTTACCTAAAGAAATTCCTTTAACGTTTGCTGTAAATTTAGTTTGGTTGTGCTGAATTATTTTTTGTTTTTGTTTGTCTTTAATGCTTTTGATTTCTCCATCAAATTGGAATGAGCAGCAATGCCAGTTTGGGGAGGCCTCACTAAGTTGGGAAGCTGACCTCCTGAATTTATTCTCTAAACCAACAGCCAATATATGAAACTGTATCTCCAATAACTATAACCCATATTCCAGGAACCAAAGGATGGGAATAGGTTTAGCTTCTCTCACCATCACCCCCAGTGTTCCAATTTTGATATTTAAGCTTCCTCTGCTAACAGTCTTAATCTTTGTTAGATTTGAGGTCTTTGTTCAGAGAGAATATTTCTACCAGAGTGCTAGTAAAACTTCTATTGAACTTGAATGCTGCCATACTGCTGTTGAGTTGCCTCCCCTCCTCTTTTATCTCTAGGAAACATGATAATCATAAAAAAATAAAGCAGCGCTTGTAGGTAACCTTAGTATAAATATAGTTTATAAACTTTATTGTGTAGCTAGGGAAATATAAGTGGCCAATGAAGGAGAAGCATTTCTTGATAGATCAAAGAAATGCCTGAACTTTTTGGTCCCCCAAACCTAGAGTGTTGATTGCCCAACCATGTCTGACTCTTGCGACCCCGTGTATTGTAGCCCATCAGGCTTCTCTGTCCGTGGGATTTTCCCAGCAAGAATACTGGAGTGGGTAGCCATTCTCTTCTCCAGGGGAATCTTCCCAACCCAGGGATTGAACCTGGGTGTTCTGCATTGCAGACAGATTCTTTACCTGTGAGCCACCAGAGAAGCTGGAGGACTTCCCTGGTGGCTCAGATCTTAAAGAATCTTCCTACAGTGCAGGAGCAACAGGAAACAGATTTGGTCTCTGGGTCAGGAAGAGCCCATGGAAGAGGGAATGGCTACCCACTCTAGTATTCTTTCTGGGAAAATCCCATGGACAGAAGAGCATGATGGGCTACAGTACACTGCATCAAAAAAAGTCAGACCCAACTGATTGACCAAGCACACACAAACCTAGAATTGTGGTCATGTCTTATGATAGCCTCCTTTCAGGATTCTGTGTGAATCCTATCTACTCTATAACTTCCAGAAGTTTCTAAATTATTCTAAATCTAGTCTGTCAGTCATGTCACATTTCAGGCCAGCTGATCCTGTCCACTGAACTTCTGAGAAGTAGCATGGACAGTAACAGAGTGTAGTAATCATCAATCAAGTCATGTTCTTGAATCTGGGCTTGGCTACTTATTCTTTATTTTTGAGTAGGTTATTTACTATATAAAAGCCTTAGCTCTTCAAATGTATCCATAAAATGCTCTGAAAATAGCTACCTCACAGAGATTAAATAAAATGGTAAATTGGAAGGCACTTAGCACCTGGCCCTACATATTATTAGTTCTCTATAAATCAGCTGGATAAATTGGCCTGGAGGTAATGAAGGAGGTCCGGACCAGAGTTAAAGATTTGGTAATCACCTTCAGTTTGCACCCAAATGGTAGCTGAATTCATGAATAATGAAAGCAGTGGTTAACAACCTTGGCTGCAGATTGAAATCACCCAAAGAACTTTATAAAAGCTACACTTGTTGTCTAGAAAAGCAACACAGGTCCCAAAAATTTTGGCTGATTTGGTATAAGCAGTGTTTCTCCAACTTCAGCATGCACTGGAATCACCTGGAGGGCTTGTTAAACCTCATATTGCTGAGCCCTATCCCAAGAGTTTCTGAATCAGTAGATCAAAAATTTGCATTTCCTATACATCTTGGGTGATGAAGCTGGTGCAACTGCTGGAGAGAAGATTCATAAACTTATATTTTCTTGGCAGCATAAACACTCTTCTACTAAGTGTCACAGAAAAAAATAATGACTGTATTCCACCTCTCCTCATTAGAGATTTCACCAGTTTTCCCAAGCTCAAAAATGAGGATGAAGATGTATTCATGAGGAAACTAAGACATGACAGGTGGGTTCTGATAGCAAGTGCAGTCATCTAGAGGGACAGTGTGAAATCATGAAGTGACTGAATGGCCACGAGTTACATAGTCTTGTTTTGCCCCACATGTTTCTGGAAGGAGGGTTGGGGCTGTAAGGAAGAGACCCTACAAAAGGAGAGAGTTAGCAGTGGATTCTGCCCACATAGATAAATAACATGACTTGTGTCGTCTTCTATAATAATTAAGGAAAGAAATATTTATTGTTTTTCAAGTGGAATGGTGTAATATCACTGTTTACTGGGGTTTTTTTTATCAAGTTTAAGATTCTAGCTCATTTCTGAGAGTTGCCACTTTTTTGCTTGTTGAAGACTGAATTACCATACAGTACTTACAGGTGGACATACTCAAAGGTCTTCCAGTTAAAAACAAAAAAGTAGCTAATAGTCCTCAGCTGCCACTTTACTTCTGGTTTAATAGATCCAGGAAGCTCATTGGCTCCAGCCTGACCAATCATGTTGGATCTCCAGCTCTGACCAATGAGGTTCTCTCCCCTTCTATTTAAGTGAGGTTCTGGCGATTACCAGCTCTTTTTACTGCAGACTGAGGTGGTGGGAGAGTCAATCCTGAGTAGGAAGTTCCTGGATGTTCTCAAATATGGATTCTCTTTTCTGTCAATTTCTGTTTCTACTTTTCTGTTTCTACCTCCTTTGAGAGACAGTGGATTTCCTCTTTCTTGGCTATGAGAAAGATAAGCAAAATGAATAAGGTGTGTAAGTTTTAGTCATTCTTCCTTTCTTCTATCTCATAATCACAAAATATTTACAAGAAGTCAGGACTTGGGGTTTTTTCTCATTGAGAAAGAGAAAGTTGTACTGAGTTGAAGAAATGCTTTGGCTGATCAAATACTGGAAACTACCTCTTCAGGTACTTTACCAACAAAGGTGCATCTAGTCAAAATTATGGTTTTTGCAGTAATCATGTATGGATGTAAGAGTTGGACTATAAAGAAAGTTGAGTGCCAAAGAGTTGATGCTTTTGAACTGTGGTGTTGGAGGAAACTCTTGAGAGACCCTTAGAGTGCAAGGAGATGGAACCAGTTCCTCCTAAAGGAAATCAGTCCAACATAATGGACATGAGCTTGAGTAGGCTCCGGGAGTTGGTGATGGACAGGGGAGTCTGGCAGGCTGCAGTCCATGGGGTCACAAAGTCCGACACAACTGAGCAACTGAGTTGAACCTTTTCAGGTGGAATTCTTTCCTCCTACCCCTGCTTCCTTTACTGGGCTTCTTGTGGGCTTTTGGAAAATCTGGGACTGGAAATAACTCAAAAATGATGCTAGCAAAGGGCTGGGCTGTGAACACTAATCCTGCTTTCATCAGGAAGGGCATGCTAATTATGTTTGGCATCCCTTACAGTGGAAGGCTGTAAGAAGGACCTTCTCTGGTTGCCTCAAGCTTTGGTTCTATAACTCTATCCTAGTCTCTCAAAACTAACCACACCATTCCTGACAAGGGCACTTTATGGGCTATTTCTCTCCTGACTCACAAGATAGCACATCAGAAGGAAACTCCTTGTGAATACTGCCTGTTGTCCTCCTGGTGCTTCATTGGGCTTGCTTTATGACTACCTGCTGCCCCAAGAGCCACCCAAAGCTTTCAGGAAGGACTCCCTGTCTAGTCCATTTTGTTTCATGGACATTTACCCTGCCTGAGATGCATTTTCTAAAACAAATCCTTTTCCAGACAGAAGGGCAATTCTCAAATTTAAACTTTTCTGATTTTCTCCATTCCCCTTAATCAGCCTCTTTCTTGGGGAGCTTGAAATCTGGGAGATACTCTGGTGTTTGGCTGGAATTTTTGAGGCAAGATCCACAGCCAGGAAAGGATTTTGGGGGAGAGACTGTATCAACCCATAATGCCCTCATGCCCACTGTTTAGCTTTCTTTATCTTATGAGCTCTTGATGTTTTCGTCTTCATAGAAGCAAGTGGTTCTTTGGCCCCCTAGCTATTACTGTCTTCAAAAGTCTTTGAAATAGTCTTATCACCTATGTCCCTAGGATTTTAGGCTAGAGCACTGCTGAAATCTGTCTGCAGGTTTCTTATGGGACCCCAGACCCTAAAGTTGCTTTTCATACTTAGTGTCCAAACTAAAGATCTTTGAATTCAAAAATCTCTACATTCAGAATTCATTTACTGGCAGGGTTTGCTGATGTTCCTCAGCCTGCAGTTGAGTCTTATTAACGCCATAATTGACTTGACCAACAAGATCCTTGTAAGGTGTATAGGCTGGAGGGTGGAATTAGAACACTACATGGGGTTGTGGCACTGATCCTTGAAGGTTTCCTCCTTTCCTCACACTACTTCTGTCCTGAGAGGAAAATAATCTTGACAGTTGAGATGCCAAGAAATGCATCAAGACTGTTGATAGGTGAAATTTAAGGGCTCTTTCTATAGGATTTACTTTCCTATTGCTTAACTCAGATTCAGAGCTTTTTCCTTAGTGTGTGAGTAGTTATCCTGATTTGGAGCTGAGCTGTCATAATTTGAAAGATCGCAGATGCTCATCACTTACTAACAAGACTGTTAACCCAACAGAATTAAATAGCCTCATTTGTGGCTGGCTTCCTTGAGTGACCTATTCTTCATCTGTGTAGAATGTTCTTTTTGTATCAGGAGCCATGAGAACACAAAACAATCCATCTTTTAGGATCCTGCTTCTATCAACTATTACAAAATTTTTAACTAAAAGATGTCATAGGCAGACCAACAACCCACTAACAATCCCAGTTAGTGTGGTGGAAGTGGCAGCCATCATACTGCATGAGGGTGATGGTCAAAACTTGGATCAAATAAGGAAGGAATTTACATCAGGGAAGATGAGAGCAGGGACATGTAAAGAGGTCTGCCAGGTTCAGAAGGGCTCCTTACAGTAGAGTGACACAGGTGTTTGTAGCCTCAAGGACTCCCTTTCAGGAATACAACAGTGCTAAGGAAGCAGGAGTTACTGCTCAACCTAATGGGTATCTTCAACAGCTGGTATCTAGGCATAATGTTAAATCCCAGTGGAGAGCCTTTTAGTCCCTATTTTTCTAACAGTATTGCCTTGAGCTTATTTTGTCTCACAGAAACTAGAGGTTAATGGTTCAGTGGCGATCACAAGATTTATGAGCCTGAATGGTGGTTCTTGCAACTGAAGACCTACTCAGATCACCTGCGAGCTCTCTGTTAATGGTTATTGATGGCTCCTGAGATTGAATTCAACTTCAATTTTAAGCAGTCTTACACTTAGCTTCCCTAAGACTTGACAGATCGTCCAGGTCAGAGCAGGGGTTAATTGACATCCCTCAGAAAAGGACATGGCAGAGTAACTGCACCTTCAGTTTCCTCATAATGCTTGGTTTTGTCACTGAGGATACCAAGCCCCTATGTGGGGCTTCCCCAGGAATTTTCTTGTCCTGTTAGTATCAAGTATTGAGTAGTAGATGTGGGTAGTAAAGCAATTCTCTTTGGAAACATGAAAGTTTGTATTCACTGCGCAAGTTTTACTGAAGGCCTTTCTGCAGTGAAATATCTGCATTTCCTTCCTGTACACCTTAATGATGGCAGCTCACAGAACTTTCATAAATTCTTCCTTTCTGATACATCTTCAAAAGTGCTTGGTTTCCAGCTGTATTGAATTGTAATAGGCAGGGGGAAAGTCATATAAGGCAAGTTATTACCTTGTTTCTTTTTCCTATAACCAGACTTCAGGACGACTGCCCACCTCTGAGTTCTTTATAGAGGTGGTGACAATAACAGCCAGAGGGTAATGTATATTTATGAGGTCTTAATGCAAACTCTGTACATTCTTTTTCTTTCTGGATGCTGTTACTTGGACTTGTTTCTTAGATGGCAAAGTTTGTAACCTCTCATCTCCTTCAAAACTTCTTGAGCCACCACTGCAGTTCCTGGATGACATGTGTTGATGTTTCAAGTTACCTCAGTTGCTTTATGACCCATTTTGAACTCGAAGAGGTTGCTCAAATCTGAAAAAAAAAAAAAGCTCAAATTTGCTTTTTAACATTTCCCTAGTCTAAAATATAAATTGCAAGTAATAAGTCATTAGCAAAAAAACCTTAAAGCGAAAAATGCACATTAAAATGATTTAACAAAACATTTAAGAATGTAATGCAATATCAAAAGCAAATTTCGACAATATAAAAACCACAATTACTTTTGCACCAACCTACTAGGTCCAGGGACTTCCCTGGGAGGTCAAATGGTAAAGAATTGGCTACAGTGCAGGAGACCGAGGTTTGATCCCTGGGTTGGGAAGATCCCCTGCAGGAGGGAATGGCTACCCATGCTGGTATTCTTGCGGGGAGAATTCCATGGACAGAGGAGCCTGCTGGGCTATATACAGTCCATGGGGTCACAAAGAGATAGGGCTGATCAACAAACACTAACTTTTCATTGGGTCCATTAAGACTTCTCCATGTTGGAGGTACTTGTCTGTATGGTGGGTAACAGAAGAGCAAGCATACTTTCCAATTGTTAAGTTCAGTTGCTCAATCATATTTGACTCTTGCAACCCCGTGGACTGCAGCACACCAGGATTTCCTGTCCATCACCAACTCCCAGAGCTTGCTCAAACTCATGTCCATCAAGTCAATGATGCCATCCAACCATCTCATCCTCTGTCATCCCCTTCTCCTGCCTTCAATCTTCCCAAGCATCAGTCTTTTCCAATGAGTCAATTCTTCACATCAGGTGGCCAAAGTATTAGAGCTTCATCATCAGTCCTTCCAGTGAATATTCAGGACTGATTTCCTTTAGGATGGACTGGGTGGATTCCTTGCAATCCAAAGGACTCTCAAGAGTCTTCCTCAACACCACAGTTCAAAAGCATCAATTCTTTGGTGCTCACCTCTCTTTATAGTCCAACTCTCACATCCATACATGACTACTAGAAAAACATAGGTTTGACTAGACAGACCTTGTAGGCAAAGTAATGTCTCTGCTTTTTAATATGCTGTCTAGGATAGTCATAGCTTTTCTTCCAAAGAGCCAAGTATCTTTTAATTTCATGGTTGTAGTCATCATCTGCAGTGATTTTGGAGCCCCCCAGAATAGTCTGTCACTGTTTCCCCCATCTATTTGGCATGAAGAAATGGGACAGGATGCCATGATCTTTGTTTTCTGAATGTTGAGTTTTAAGCCAACTTTTTCACTCTCCTTTCACTTTCATCAAGAGGCTCTTTAGTTCTCCACTTTCTGCCATATGAGTGGTATCATTTGCGTATCTGAGGTTATTGATATTTCTTCTGGAAATCTTGATTCCACCTTGTGCTTCATCCAGCCCAGCCCTTCTCATGATGTACTCTGTATATAAGTTAAATAAGCAGGGTGACAATATACAGCCTTGACATACTCCTTTCTCGATTTGGAATCAGTCTGTTGTCCCATGTCCAGTTCTAAACCATTCCTCCTTGATTTGCATACAGATTTCTCAGAAGGCAGAAATGTCAGGTGATCTGGTATTCCATCTCTTTAAGAATTTTTCAGTCTGTTGTGATCCACACAGTCAAAGACTTTGACATAGTCAATAAAGCAGAAATAGATGTTTTTCTGGAACTCCCTTGCTTTTTTGATTATCCAACAGACATTGATCTCTGGTTCTTCTGCCTTTTCTAAAACCAGCTTGAACGTTTGGAAGTTCATGGCTCATGTACTGCTGAAGCCTGTCTTGGAGAATTTTAAGCATTACTTTGCTAGCATGTGAGATGAATGCAATTGTAGAGTAGTTTGAACATTGTTTGGTATTGCCTTTCTTTGGGACTGGAATGAAAACTGACCTTTTCCAGTCCTGTGGCCATTGCTGAGTTTTCCAAATTTCCTGGCATATTGAGTGAAGCACTTTCACAGCATCTTTTAGAATTTGAAATAGCTCAACTGGAATTACATCACCTTCACTAGCTTTGTCCATAATGATGCTTCCTAAGGTCCACTGCATTTCAGACTCTTGTTGACTATGATAGCTACTCCATTTCTTCTAAGGGATTCTTGCCCACAGTAGTAGATATAGTATCATCTGAGTTAAATTTACCCGTTCCAGTTCATTTTAGCTTGCTGACTCCTAAAATGTCAACGTTCACTCTTGGCATCTCCTGTTTGACTACTTCCAATTTGCCTTGATTCATGAACCTGACATTCCAGATTCCTATGCAATATTGCTCTTTACAGCATCTCACTTTACTTCTATCACCAGTCACATCCACAACTGTTTTTTTTTTTTTTTTTTTTTTTTTTAACTCTGGCTCTGTCTCTTCATCCTTTCTGGATTTCTTTCTCCACTAATCTCCAGCAGCCTACTGGGCATCTACCAGTCTGGGGAGTTCATCTTTCATTGTCCTGTCTTTTTGCCTTTTCATATTGTTCATGGGGTTCTCAAGGCAAGAATCCTGAAGTAGTTTGCCATTCCCTTCTCCAGTGGACCACGTTTTGTCAGAACTCTCCACCATGATCTGTCCCTCTTGGGTGGCCCTACATAACAACACTCATAGTTTCATTGAGTTAGACAAGGCTGTGGTCCATATGATCAGATTAGTTTTGTGTGACTGTGATTTTCATTCTATCCTCTTCTGATGGAAAAGGATAAGAGGCTTATGGAAGCTTCCTGATGGGATAGTCTGACTGAGGGAGAAACTGGGTCTTTTTCTGATGGGTTGGGCCATGCTCAGTAAATCTTTCATCCAATTTTCTGTTGTTGGGTGGGCCTGTGTTATATCTCCCTGTCATTGGACATGAGGCCAAACTCAGGTGGAGGTAATGAAGATAATGGTGACCTCCTTCAGAAGGTCCCATGCATGCACTACTGCACTCAATGCCCTCAACCCTGCAACAGGCCACTGCAGACCCATGCCTCTGCCAGAGACTCCTGGACACTCACAGACAAGTCTGAGTCGGTCTCTTGTGTGGTCACTCTTCCTTTCTCCTGAGTCCTGGTGTACACAAGGTTTTGTGCCCTCCAACAGTGATTCCCCAGTCCTGTGTAAGTTCTGGCAGCTCTGTGGTGGGGTTAATTGTTAGATGTCTGCATCTACATCCTAAATCTTAAATGAGTAGCACTCCAGGGATAATGTAGTCTGAGCAGGATATCCTTTTCATATCATCTATGCAATATGTGGCAGAAAATGAACTAAAGAGCTTCTTGATGAAGGTGAAAAGAGGCGAGTGAAAAAGTTGGTTTAAAGCTCAACATTCAGAAAACAAAGATCATGCATCCGGTACCATCACTTCATGGCAAATAGATGGAGAAACAGTGGCAGACTTTATTTTTATGGACTCCAAAATCACTGCAGATGGTGACTGTAGCCTTGAAATTAAAAGACGCTTACTCCTTGGAGAAAAAGTTATGACCAACCTAGACAGCATATTAAAAAGCAGAAACATTACTTTGCCAACAAAGGTCTGTCTAGTAAAGGCTATGGTTTTTCCAGTAGTCATGAATGGATGTGAGAGTTGGACTATAAAGAAAGCTGAGTGCCGAAGAATCGATGTTTTTGAACTGTGGTGTTGGAGAAGACTCTTGAGAGGCCCTTGAACTGCAAGATCCAAACAGTCCATCTTAAAGGAAATCAGTCCTGAATATTCATTGGAAGGACTGATGTTGAACCTGAAACTCCAGTATTTTGGCCCACTTGATGGGAAGAACTGACTCATTGGAAAAGACCCTGATGCTGGAAAAGATTGAAGGCAGGAAGAGAAGGGGATGACAGAAGATGAGATGGCTGGATGGCATCACCGACTCAACGGACATGGGTTTGGGTGGACTCAGGGAGTTGGTGATGGACAGGGAGGCCTGGCATGCTGCAGTCCACGGGGCTGCAAAGAGTCGGACACGACTGAGCAACTAAACTGAACTCACATTACTTCTGGGAACACCAGTTTCCTTATCAACAGTGTAGGTCAGTAGTTTCTGCCACTACAGTGTGGTTTTGAGAATTACGTTAGGAATTAGAATCCATAGCAGCTAAGTGCTATAATATTCCTTCTCTAGGTACTCGAGCTACTATTTAATCTGGGGGCTAAAGTCAATGTTCTATAAAGCTACATCACATACCTTTATTTGGTGATCCATTTAAAGTCCAGCTTATTGTGATCAGGGATCCTAGAGTGGAATCAGGGTTAGTGTTTCTGTAGGAAGTATAAGATTTACTTTCCATGGAGCCTTTACATACTTCAGGCCACTTGATGGAAGCAGCCTGCTGGCAAAATATACAGGCGATGCTAAAACATAGTCATCTTGTCTTTCTTGCATGAAGCTAATTTTCTTTTTCCAGGCCATTTTTTTATGAGTATTCCTCATAGCTGTGGAACATACAACTAAGTCTTTTCTAGAACACTTCATTTATTGGCAGCATCTCAGTTGATAAGACTTAAATGGGAAGATGTTTCCTGAAGGCTAAGGCCATTTTGATATAATGACCCAGTTTTTAATTTGCATATTAAAGTACACACAGAAATATAACATGACACCACAAATGTTACATAGACTACAGTCAAAACATTTGATCTCAGCAGCTCAAGAAACTGAGCAAGGATATTCTACTCTATTGCATATAAAATGTGAACAATGCAACCTAATAAAACATGTGTTAATCTGTAAGAATTTAAATAAGTGATAAACAATAAGTGCTACTTGTTACTGATTTTGTCTTCTTTGGCTTAAATATACTTAAAGTAAAAAAAAAATTCTCTGCTCTTTAGAATTTAGAAGTGTACTTTCTTTTTTAGCATTCCTTTGGAATTACAAAACCCAGAGAACACAGGGCCTAACATCTCAGACTTCTTGAAGTTCCCAAATGGGAAGCTGCCCACAATATTTATTTCCTCTATGAGCTTATTTAAAAGAAGGGAGTTCGAGATTTTTTGTATGTCCATACAAATTGTGAAAATATTTGTTCTAATTCTCTGAAAAAGACCTCTGGTAACTTGATAGGAATTGCATTGAATCTATAGATTGCTTTAGGTAGTAAACTCATTTTCACTATATTGATTCTTCCAATCCATGAACACAGTATATTTCTCCATCTATTTGTGTCCTCTTTGACTTCTTTCATCAGTGTTGGAGGAATCAACCTGCCTGACTTTAGGCTATACTACAAAGCCACAGTCATCAAAACAGTATGGTACTGGCACAAAGACAGAAATATAGATCAATGGAACAAAATAGAAAGCCCAGAGATAAATCCACGCACCTATGGACACCTTGTCTTTGACAGAGGAGGCAAGAATATACAGTGGAGAAGACAATCTCTTTAACAAGTGGTGCTGGGAAAACTGGACAGCCACTTGTAAAAGAATAAAACTAGAACACTTTCTAACACCATACACAAAGATAAACTCAAAATGGATCAAAGATCTAAACATAAGACCAGAAACTATAAAACTCTTAGAGGAAAACATAAGCAAAACACTCTCCAACATAAACCAAAGCAGGATCCTCTATGACCCACCTCCCAGACTTTTGGCAATAAAAGCAAAAACAAACAAATGGGACCTAATTAAAATAAAAAGCTTCTGCACAACAAAGGAAACTAAAAACAAGGTGAAAAGGCAGCCTTCAGAATGGGAGAAAATAATAGCACGCGAAACAATGGACAAACAATTAATCTCAAAAATATACAAGCAACTCCTGCAGCTCCATTCTAGAAAAATAAACGACCCAATCAAAAAGTGGGCCAAAGAACTAAACAGACATTTCTCCAAAGAAGACATACAAATGGCTAACAAACACATGAAAAGATGCTCAACGTCACTCATTATCAGAGAAATGCAAATCAAAACCACAATAAGGTACCATTTCACACCAGTCAGAATGGCTGCCACCCAAAAGTCTGCAAGCAATAAATTCTGGAGAGGATGTGGAGAAAAGAGAACCCTCTTACACTGTTGGTGGGAATGCAAACTAGTATAGCCACTATGGAGAAAAGTGTGGAGATTCCTTAAAAACCTGAAAATAGAACTGCCATATGACCCAGCAATCCCACTGCTGGGCATACATACCGAGCAAACCAGAATTGAAAGAGACACGTGTACCCCAGTGTTCATTGCCACACTGTTTACAATAGCCAGGACATGGAAGCAACCTAGATGTCCAACAGACGAATGGATAAGAAAGCTGTGGTACATATACACAATGGAATATTACTCAGCCATTAAAAAGAATACATTTGAATCAGTTCTACTCAGGTGGATGGAACTGGAGCCTATTATCCAGAGTGAAGTAAGCCAGAAGGAAAAACAACAATACAATATACTAACACATATATATGGAATTTAGAAAGATGGTAATGAGAACCCTGTATGTGAGAGAGCAAAAGAGACGCAGATGTATAGAACAGTCTTTTGGACTCTATAGGAGAGGGCAAGGGTGGGATGTTATGGGAGAACAGCATTGAAACATGTAAATTACCATAGGTGAAATCAATCGCCAGCCCAGGTTTGATGCATGATACAGGGTGCTCAGGGCTGGTGCACCGGGATGACCCAGAGAGATGGAATCAGGAGGGAGGTGGGAGGGGGTTTCTTGAAGGGGAACACATGTATACCCATGGCAGATTCATGTCAATGTATGGCAAAACCAACACGATAATGTAAAGAAAATAAATTAGAAATAAGGAGGTATCATTCATTTGATTTTAGTTTCTATCTGGAGAATTTTGAGAAGTCTTTCCTGGATCTGCTTGGTGCAGGCAGCACCAACAATGGGATTGAGGATTGGAGGAATGAGGAGGTAGAAGTTGGCTAGAAAGGTGTGGACTGGAAGGGGCAGTCTGTGACCAAATTATGAGTGAGGGAAGAAACAGTAATGGGAACATAAAAGATCAATATAGCACAAATGTGAGAACCACATGTCCCCAGGGTTTTATGCCTGGCCTCAGGAGTAGCCAGCCCCTTCATGGTCCTGAAAATCATCACATAGGAGGCAGCAATGGCCACTGAGTCCAGGATCAAGACCATAAAGCCAGTGCTCATCCCATAGACATTGTGGACCCTGCTGTCACCACCTACCGAGGTAGACCACAGCCATGGGCTCCCAGTAGGAGTGGGAGAGGACATGAGCTTTGTAAAGGGGAAGCCACAGGCAGGTCATCAGAGGCAGGGGTCCAATGTAGAGGATAACCTAGCAGAGGTCAGCCAGCCCCAAACATCCCACCATAATATGCGTGAGCATCGTGGTATAAGGGAGTGTATCACAGCTACATAGCACTCAAAAGCTATGGCCAGGAAGATGCCTGGACAGAACCAGGTCAATGATAGCCAACATGCACAGAAAGAAGTACATGGGCTGGTGCAGACTATGCTCCACCCTTACCATTCTGACTATGATGACATTCCCCACCACAGCTACCAGGTACATGGAGTCAAAGCGGATGGAGAGCCAAATATGCACAGGCTCCAGTTCTGAAATGGCAGTGAACTGGAAGAAACTGGGTTCTAAGAAGACATTATGAAAAGCGAGCATGGCTAGTTATAAATGCACCTTCTCACTTGTGCCCCAAGTTGTGGTAGACCTTTTTTTCCAGAAATTAAAAAGACAAGATTATTCTTAGGTCCTATAAAAAGAATAGGATCATTGACTAGATAAAGATTCTGTAAAATTTCTTTGAAATTTTACATGGCATGCCATTACTGTGTTATGATGTCCACAAGTTTACCAAGCAGAAGCCAAAAATATTTATTTGAATGAAATGTGTATCTTTATGCAGTGTGACTCTCAAGGAATAATGCTCTTTCAACAATGAAAATGACCTAGGGCAGACAGGTGACTATTAAGCCACTTAATAATTCTGTAGGTTGGTTTTGAGATTTCTCAATCATATTAGCAAGTTTCAGAGTGGATGGTCCTTGATTAGAGACACAGTGATGCTGAAAAATAACAGTGACAGCATCTGGGGATCTAGCTAGATTCTAGAGTCCCATGGGTCTATGATAAATCAAAGCTTAATCTTGGGGCCAACATTAGCTTGGATGAGCCTAAATGTTTAATCTTCAGGCCAAAATCAAGGTGTATGTGGTCAGGTGAAGAATACTTTCCAGAGGGTTTAACAAAGTGATTTCTTAAATGTGAGAGTTGATGACTAGAACTCAGTTTGTGTGTCTGCCCAAAGGTAGGTCCCTGCAAGGGCTCTCTTCCTTCTTGGAGGCTGAGTGGAGATGAGATCCCAGAGGTGCATAATGTTCTCCCTAGGAAAGAAAAAATAATTAGTGTGGAGAAGCATGAGGCCTAGACAAATTTTTGCCCAAAGAAATGCCCTTACTCAGAGTCCAGAACTACTGGCTAAGGGGGAGGTATATATTCACAAAATTTATTCCAGGTCTTCTTTCTGTTTTATTAGGATCCAAGGTCATACCAAAATACGTTTCTGTGTATACTAGAGGGATGCCCAATCAAAAAAATTGGCAGAAGACCTAAATAGACATTTCTCCAAAGACATAGATGGCCAAAAGGCACATAAAGAGGCTGAATGTCACTAGTTATTAGAGAAATGCAAATCAAACCTGCAAAGAGATATTACTTCACACCAGTCAGAATGGCCATCAAAAAATCTATGATAAATGCTGGAGAGGGTGTGGAGAAAAGGAAACCCTCTTGCAGTATTGGTCGGAATGTAAATTGATACGACCACTGTGGAGAACAGTATGGAGGTTCCTTAGCAGACTGAAAATAGAACTGCAACATGACCCAGCAATTCCACTACTGGGCATATACCCTAAGAAAATCATAATTCAAAAGGACACATGTATCCCAATGTTCACTGCAGCACTATTAATACAAGCCAGGACATGAAAGCAACCTAAATTGCCAGGAGCCGTCAGGATGCCCCCTTGCTCGGATGACAAGGTCACGAGACTAAGAAAGAAATTGCAATGCTGACTTTCTTTATCAGGGCATCCCGGGCTAGCCCCCCCCCACCAGTATTTTTCTTGGGAGTTCTGTCCGTGCTCGGAACATTGGCTCATCTCAGTAGGTCAGTCCCAGTTGGAAAGAATTCATCCTGAGATAATCCCCCCAGACCTTATTGACCAGAGGATCTGGGAAGGTGGATCACCTTCCCCGGGGGCTAAGGAGGAATGAAAGGGACATTTAAATAGATTACTACTCTTTACTGGGGAGTTTACCAAGAGTTCTCTGGGGGTCATGGCAAGGCCACCACCAGAAAGGCTCGTACTTGGGTCACCTTTCCACCTCCCACTCCCCCAACCACTCCACGGAGGAGGGTCCCTTCCTTGAAGAAATCAGGCTGGAATGGAACTTAGGAATGCTCATAACTGGCCAGCATAGTTGGAGATATTGATTGCTTTAGGATAATGTAGACATAGGAATTCATTATAGTAGTTATAAGGTTAATAGGGTTTTATTGCTAAAACAGTGCTGCTAGACTGTCTCTTAGTCCTCTTTCCTCTTTCTAAACTGTCTCTTTGTCCTCTTTCCTCGTAAGAACTAGAGTAGGTTACTAGAATAAAACAGTTTCAAGCTTTAGCCCTTCCCTCTAGCTTCTATGTAGTTGTACCTGATAAGAGAAATGTAACCTAAGGTTACATTTCTCTTATCAGGTACATGATTGATGTACTTATCATGATTGAATGAAGTATGCTGAAGACATTCAAATGGTAAACATACTATTGTTAAATCTAATTACATAAAAATATGACTTCTGTAAGGGGAATGTTTCATGATTGGGGAATGAGCTCAATGATAAGGTTGTTATGGGAGGTAGAAAACAAAAAATTGTACAGAATGATAGGTGATGTAATGAGGATGTCTTTTGGCTATAAAACTGTAAACTAACAACAATAAACGAGAGACTGCTCCATCACCACACATCGACTCAGCTCACTTCTTCGCCGACGCCACTCATCCCTCAAGACCCCCGGACCCGCTGAGGCTGGACCCCGGCACTAAATGTCTATCAACAGGTGAATGAAGACTATGTGGTACATTTATACCGTGGAATATTACCCACCATTAAAAAGGACAAAATTAGGTCGTTTTTAGAGATGTGGATGGACCTAGATTCTGTCATAGAATGAAGTCAGTCGGAAAAATATCATGTTAATGCATATATGTGGAATCTATAAAAATGACACAGATGAACCTAGTTGCAGGGCAGGAATAGAGGTTCAGATGTGGTGAACAGACATGTGGATATGGATGGCGTAAGCAGGGGAGGGTAGGACAAACTGGGAGACCAGGACTGATGCATATACAATGTTGTTCAGTTGCTAAGTCATGTCCAACTCTGCAACCCCGTGGACTGCAGCACACCAGGCTTCCCTGTCCCTCACCATCTCCTGAATCTGCCCAAGTTTCATGTCCATTGAATCAGTGATGCCATCCAACCATCTCATCCTGTCACCCTCTTCTCCTCCTGCCTTCAATCTTTCCCAGCATCAGTGTCTTTTCCAAGAAGTCAGCTCTTCTCATCGGGTGGCCAAAGCATTGGAGCTTCAGCATCAGTCCTTCCAGTGAATACTCAGCATTGATCTCCTTTAGGACTGACTGGCTGGATCACCTGCTGTCCAGTGGACCCTCAAGAGTCTTCTCCAGCACTGCAGTTTGAAAGCATCAATTCTTTGGCACTCAGCCTTCTTTATAGTCCAGCTCTCATATCCGTACATGACTAATGGAAAAACCATGTCTTTGACTACATGGACCTTGTTGGCAAAGTGATGTCTTTGCTTTTTAATATGCTGTCTAGCTTTGTCACAGCTTTCTTTCCAAGAAGCAAGCATCTTTAATTTCATAACTGCAGTCACCATCCACAGTGATTTTGGGAGCCCAAGAAAATAAAATCTGCCACTGCTTCCACTTTTTCCCCTTCTATTTGCCATCAAGTGATGGGATGGGATCTTAGTTTTTTGAATGTTGAGTTTTAAGCCAGTTTTTTGCTCTCCTCTTTCGCTCTCAAGAGGCTCTTTAGTTCCTCTTGCTTTCTACCATTAGAGTGGCATCATCTGCATATCTGAAGTTGTTGATTTCTCCAGACCAGCTGGCATTTCACAGGATGTACTCTGAATATAAGTTAAAGGAACTGCTGCTGCTAAGTTGCTTCAGTTGTGTCGGACTCTTAGCAGCCTCATGGACTGCAGCCTACCAGGCTCCTCCATCAGTGGGATTTTCCAGGCAAGAGGACTAGAGTGGGGTGCCATTGCCTTCTCTGAGTTAAAGGAGCAG
Source organism: Antilocapra americana (assembly GCA_007570785.1). Classification (NCBI taxonomy): domain Eukaryota; kingdom Metazoa; phylum Chordata; class Mammalia; order Artiodactyla; family Antilocapridae; genus Antilocapra; species Antilocapra americana. The sequence continues at coordinate 3,986,081 of ML663009.1, read as the reverse complement.
GTGACAATATACAGCTTTGTCATACTCCATTCCCAATTTTGAGCCAGTCTAATGTTCCATGATCACTTCTAACTGTTGCCTCTTGACCTGCATTCAGGTTTCTAAGACAGACAAGATGGTTTGGTATTGCCATCCTCTAAGAATTTCCCAGTCTGTTGGTATTGTTATTAATGGTTAATTAAGCAATAATGACATTGGCAATTATTCCCCAGTGATCACATTGGATCCTCCCTAAATTGTGAGACATGGGCAGGACTGGGATGAGGGTCCCCACATGATAGATAAGGAAACAATCCAAGGAGCAGAGAGATTAACAGCCTCATCAAAGTCACAGACTGGGGTTCAAACCTAATTTCTCACTCAGAACCTTAGCTATCCAACCACAGTTCTATCCACAATACAGCAGAAAATCAAAACTCCAAACCAAATCAAATATGAAATGAATAGAAAACCTTGGTCTAATTGTGGCTGAACCCTGCTTGTATAAGTCACACTCAGAAAGCCCTCACAACAGGCATCCATGTGCGTATTCAGGGGAGGCTGTGTCCTCAGCAGACCCTGCTGTGGAAGGGAGGGTAAGGATGAAGAGGAGTACAGTGGTCGCTGAGACCAGAGGATGCTCTGCCTTCAGAGAGAAGTGACTGATGCAATAGAATGTGAGGGGAGCCAGGAGACTGATGCCAGAGGACTGGAGACAGGGACAGAATGTCCCCAGAGAAGACACCAGGCCCATCTTGGGTCCCTTTAAGATGTACCTCAGGGACAAGGCCTACTGTTCCCTATTTCTTTAGGGGATAGAGTAACTGATCATGAGAATTAGCCAGATCTCTTTATAACCCTCTTTCCCACCCTTCTGTCAGTGAGAGGAAAACTGCACCATTTGTCCTAAAACTTCCAGAAAATGAACTGAGCCTCATGCTGAGGGGTGAGAGCACGTGGGCCTGTGGTGGACAGGGTGGATGGGGGGCAGGAGATCACAGGGCACAGTACGGGAGCTGCACAACTGGGAGGAGAGGCAAGTAGACCAGAGAGGCAGACTTATGCTGGGATCAGCCTAAAACCAGAGGACTGGAACAGGAGGCCTGGGGGGCTCAGATCTAAGAAACATCATGTGAGTGAGGGCTGGCAGAAAAACACAGAATAATCAGGGTAATAACAGAAATCTGACTACATACTAATCACTAGAGGGACTACTCTGGAGAAGGAACTGGCAACCCACTCCAGTATTCCTGCCTGGGAAGTCCCACAGACAGAGGAGCCCAGCAGGCTACAGTCCATGGGATTGCAAGAGTAGGACTTAGCAATTAAACCATTGCCACCAGAGGGACTACCCAAATGTTAAATAAAAAGCCAGTGTAAGAGTGCTTCATGTTTGAGGAGAACAGGCTAGATCAGAGGCCTGAACCCAGGGTGCACAGGGCAGATCCATCTCTCATGGACTCATGCGTGAACAGAAAATTTATTCTCTGTGGCATGACTTCAGCTCCTGAATTTCTCATCTTCTGTCATTCTCATCTTTGTATGTCTGTCCTTGTCTAAGAAGAGACCTTCTCTCGCCCCTCCCCAAATACTTGATTTTCTACAAACCTCACTCCTGCTATCCCATTATTATTAGAAGAAACCCTCTTCTGCCTTCCAGGCCTGTGCTTCTGTGTCATATGTTAGGGACCACCTCAATAAAACCTTAGCTAAGTGACCCAGACCTTGTGGAACAACAAAGTGGAAGCAGATATAAGTGATATAAGACACTGAGTTTGAAGGTAGGAAACCAGAGTTCTCCAAGTTCAAGTTTAATCTTTGAGGTTAGTACTTCCCTCTTGTGAGTGGTTCTTGCTCTCCTCCAGCCTTGGTCTGGCCTCTCCTCAGTCACAGCTGCTAAAATGGTCTAGGGAAAAAAGGAGAAATTGAAAATAAGGAATGGAAGGGACAGATCAGTTACACTTGTTTATTAAGGGTCCAGCAACAATGAGATCTATCTTTTCAGTGTAGTCCTGTAGATTGAATCTTGACATAAGAGTCAGAAGATGTGAAATTCAATCCTTTATCTGCCTCTTATATCCTCCAGGATCACTTGAGGAGTCAGTTTCCCATATACATCATCATTCTAGGATCTTCTCAAGTTAAAGGTGTAACCTACCTACACTACATCACTGATTTAATGCTCTCCAGATATAGAGCCACATACACTTTCAGGGGAGACATTGAAATAAATGACACAGGCTTTCTTTTGGCATTTGCTGTCACTTTGGCTGTGGAGGCAAAAAACAAGACAATGACTGGTAAGGACTTGACAGAACACCCCTGCCAAGTAGGCTGAAGGGTGATGAGAAGAAACCAGATAAGCAGAGTTGTATTGTAAATGACACTAAAAGTGTATTTTTGTTGAATCTGGTAGGAGGGAAGATTGTGAATTATTAGGCATTTTCAACAGAATGGGAAACTGATTTTGAGGTTGTGTGGGCAAAGGGACTGGAGGACCAGTGATGGTCAATAAGAGCCCCCAAGAAGTGGGTCCTCAGGGAGGAGGACAGACCTGTTTGGAACTGGAGAAGCACGTTCACTTAGGATAGGGTGACACCATGGAGAAGAGGATATTATCTCATTCATTCAAGAAATATTAGTGAATTTTTCTATGGGTACCAAGGATATACTGGCAGTAAATGTAAAAACACAGCCCCAGTGTCATGGGGCTTCCATGTTGTTGATCCCACTGCTCAGTCAGAAAATACAGATTAGACTTGGAGAAGTTTCTAATTTAACAACAACAACAAAAAGCTTATTCTGACCTGGTTAGCTAAAACTGATGGAAGGTTTTACAGAATTTCCATCTGTGGAGGTACTTAAGACATAGCCAATAAGCCTCACTTTTACATCAGATGGAATATTATCCAGCATCACAGAGGAGGAAGTTTCTTCATGAAGAGAGTCTTTCATGCATTTGTTTTATCTTTTGATGACCACTTCAAAATGGATTTTTAATTGGGGGAAAGTGCTTTACAGTGTTATGTTGGTTTCTGCCATATCGCCAGGCAAATCAGCCATAATTATACATGTATCACCTCTCAAGCCTCCCTTCCCCTTGCATTTATTTGAAGAGCACCTACTGAGCAACACCCAGGTTTAATAGAGTCTGTAAATACGGAAATGAAGAAGGCAAAATCCTTGTACTAAAAGCATTCACAGTCCAATGAATGGACAGATAAGTGCATTAGCAACACACATCACTCTCTCCCCATGTTATTTAATTCAGTCCATCAATGAGTTCTCATTGAAAACACTGAGAAAATCTTCTGGGAGGGGTCTGAGACAGCTTTACCAAGATGGTGGCAGGATCTTAGCCAGGTGTGGAAATAGGCAGAGATAAGTGTTCCAGATAAATAATGTGAGCTACGAGCAAGATTACCTCAGAAAGTGATGCAGATACTTCAGTGTGGCTGAACCTAGGATAAATATTTTTTTAGAGGAATGATAAGAAGTGAGGCTAATTTAGGCAAGACCAAGTTTGTGTGCATGTTAAGTAGTTTTAAGTGTCTTTTGTAGTCATGAGATTGCCAGTGGTTTTCAGTAGGTCTATCACACTGTGATAGACAGATGGAGTGGGGTGGAAAACTATAAGGAGAGCTTTCTAGGGACACTGGCAAGAGATGATATGATTTGGGGAAGACAAAAGGCATAGAGAGGAGAAGAATGAGAGAATTCAGATTCACAGAGCATCATTATTGAGCAGAGGTGGCAGAAGCTGCATGACTGAAGCATAGGTGAAAGGGGATGAGGCTGAAAAATGAGCAAAGACCAGATGCTGCAGGTACCTGTAAAGCAGGGTCAGAGTGTGATTTCAACCTTAGTGCACTGGTAATTCCAAGAAGGTCTTAGGCAAGGCCCAGCATAATATAAATTAGCCTTAATAGTCCCTTCATCTGTAGTAAGGAGAATGGATTACAGTGTCCAATATACAGACCACCAAGGCTGGTTGTGAGGCTTTTGTAGTCTAGGTGAAAGATGATGGTGATTTAAATAAGTGTTGGCAGGAGAAAAGGAAAAGCATAAGGAGTGAAATACATCTTGCAGATTAATAAGATTTACTGATGAACTGGATATGAAGGAAGAGGGAAAGGATTAATGATTGTCTCTAGGGTTCTGAGCTCACTATAGGACAGACAGTAGTAATGCCTACTGAAATGGACACATCCCAGGGAGGAAATATTTTGTGGGGAGATAGAAATATTTGTTTTGGCCGTATTTTATTTGTGATGACTGTGGAACATCTAACTGGAAATATCTAATAGTAAAAGTAAAAGCCATGCATTTGAGAATTCCCTAGACAGAGACGAGTTAAAAAAAAAAAACAAAAAAAAACAAAGAGAACACCTAGAGAGGCATGAGAATAAAAAGCAGAAAAGGAGAAGGTGAGAGTGAGGGGGAAGGAAGTGATAACAAGATCAGTGTATGGGGAGTAGTGAAGATGGAAGCTAGATTGGGAAAGATTGAGAGTGAAATGAGAGATGAGGAAGCAGATTTCACACAGTCAAACTTCTAAACAAGTTGTGCTGTGAAGGGGAAAAGAAACAAGAGCTATTGGCTGGAGGAAGGTTTGCAGCCAAGGGATACAGGATTGTGCTGCTATCAATCAAGATAAACTTTTAGAAAATAGGGCAAATTTGTGCTAGGGAAGGACAGCAGTAGTGGTGGTATGTGCTTTACAGTTATCAAGGTCTGTTCTCATGCTTTTATCTTTCTTCACAATAAAGCTCAGTAAGATGGTCATGGGAGGTATAGTTATTACCTTTATTGAAAGGTGAGGAAGCTAAAACATTAAAAATATCATTGAGTTTCTGCTGGTACAGTGGCACTACACGGGCCCAATTCTTTAGATTGTAAAGCTTTTTTCTATACTAGGGCAATGAGTTAGTTTTATTTAACCTGAGCATGAACTACTTGTGGAGCAACAAGGTGGAAGCAGATTTAAGTGCTGTAAGACACTGAATCTAAAGGTAGGAAACCAGAGTTCTCAAAGTTCAAGTTTGATCTTTGACACTTACCAACCATATGACTGTCAATATTTTTAGATTTCTCAATTCAAAAACATGCTCACATTTACTGAGCACCTTTTAATGTTCTAGATTTGTGCTTTTTTTAAAATAGAAATTTTCCAGTTTTACTGGGATACAGTTGACATAACATTGAATTAGTTTAAGGTATATAATACAATGATTTGGTACATGGATGTGTAGTACAAAATGATTACTACTAGTTAACATCTATCACTTCACATAGTTATTTTTCTTGTGATGAGAACTTGAAGATCTATTCTTTTAACAACTTTCAAATATACAAGAGTATTTTTTTAATCTTTATTGAATTTGTTACAATAGTGCTTTTGTTTCATGTTTTGTATTTTTGGCCACAAGGCATGTAGAATCTTAGCTCTTCAACCAGGAATCAAACCCATACCCCTTGAATTGGAAGGTGAAGTCTTAACCACTGGACAACCAGGGAAGTCTCTATTTTTAACTGAAGTCACCATGTTGCATTTTATATCCCCAGAACTTATTTTATATCTGGAAGTTTGTACCTTTTTAATCACCTTCAACCATACCCCAAACCCCACCTCCCAATCATCAATCTGTTTTTATGAGTTTGGTTTTTTCTTTCTTCTAGGCTCCATGGGTAAGTAATATCATACAGTATTTTCTTTTCTTCATATTGTTCCACTTAGCATGATGCCCTCAATGTCCCTCTGTGTTGTCACAAATGCAGGATTTTCTCCTTTTATATGGCTTAATAGTATTTCATTGTGCATGTATGCCACATTTTCTTTATCCTCTCATCCACTGTATTGAGTGTTTTAATAGATTATCTCAGTTAATCCTCAGAAGAAACTTTATGTAGGAACTGAGAGAAAACAGAAGGGATACCTTTCAAAATTTTGGGGAACAAATGATTCTGCATTTTCACAATAAATGATGGTAAAAGCAGAGGAAAGAAGAGTAAAAAAATCCCAGAAAGAAGAACAAAGATGTGAGACCCAAGAAATTCAGAGGCCAGTCTTTCAAAAATTGAGTGGAGCATCTCTTCTGAATGTCATGAATTGTACAAGGAAAAGTAGTTGAAGGTAGAAGTATATCGAGATAAAAGTTGAAGGGAAGGAGAATAATGGGGTTTTTCACATTCTCAAGTTAACTGGAGGTGATGGGGCTTTATGGTCCTACTTGAGATTTCTGAGTGTCAAATAATGACCAATAATATCAATACTTAGAGGAAGCGACTTTTCAGAAAGTTCCAGACTTAATTATTTGTTATGTATTCAAGCTTGACATTTCAGAAGAGAAACTCCCATTTGTAATTAGGAGTATAGATTGAGATGGGAGGCAGAGGAAGACAGTGAATGTTTTAGGGTAAGATTTGAATTGAGCAGGTATCTATGTCCTTTATAAAGCTGTCCTTGACTACACAAAGACCACAAAAACTCATTCACTCAGTTCTTTTATGAAGGATGCCTTCTTAGCTCTATTGCGATTTGATGTCCTGACCACTCAATAGTTTTATAAGCATCTTGAGGGCAGAGATGATATATAATGTTCCACAATTCATATTATGGTTATTTTGTAATTTCTTTTAAGGTCCAGAAGTAGGGTCAAGGACTAAGCCTTCCATGTAAATGATCAGAGTTTGAACTTGAACACTATAATCCTGCTGACATTGTGTACTCCCTGAAAGGGCCCTGTGGAAGGAGACAGAGAAAGAGAATTTCTGTTGGTTATGTCAGCCTCCAATATCACCTCAACTCATCCAGCAGTCTTCCTGTTGATGGGGATCCCAGGCCTGGAGCACCTACACATCTGGATATCCATTCCCTTCTGCTCAGCCTATACACTGGCCCTGCTTGGCAACTGCACCCTCTTTTTCATCATTCAGAGTGATGCAGCCCTTCACGAGCCCATGTACCTCTTCTTAGCCATGTTGGCAGCCATTGATCTGGTCCTCTCTTCTACAACAGTTCCCAAAATGCTGGGCATCTTCTGGTTCAGGGATCGAGAAATCAACTTCTATGCCTGTCTGGTCCAGATGTTCTTTCTCCACTCCTTCTCCATCATGGAGTCGGCAGTGCTGCTGGCCATGGCCTTTGACCGCTATGTGGCCATCTGCAAGCCACTGCACTACAGCACCGTCCTCACCGGGCCACTTATCACCAAGATCGGCTTGGCTGCTGTGACTCGGGCTGTGACGCTAATGACTCCACTCCCCTTTCTGCTCAGACGCTTCCACTACTGCCGAGGTCCAGTGATTGCCCACTGCTACTGCGAGCACATGGCTGTGGTAAGGCTGGCCTGTGGGGACACTAGCTTCAACAACATCTATGGCATTGCTGTGGCCATGTTCATCGTGGTATTGGACCTGCTCTTTGTTACCTTGTCTTACATCTTCATCCTCCAGGCAGTTCTACAGCTTGCCTCTCAGGAGGCCCGCTACAAGGCCTTCGGGACCTGTGTGTCCCACATAGGTGCCATTTTAGCCTTCTACACGCCTGTGGCCATCTCCTCAGTCATGCACCGGGTAGCTCGCCAGGCTGCCCCCCATGTGCACATCCTCCTCGCCAATTTCTATCTGCTCTTCCCACCCATGGTCAATCCCATCATCTATGGGGTCAAGACCAAGCAGATTCGTGAACGAGTCTTAGGACTATTCCTAAGAAAGGATGTGTAAGTGACAGTGAGGTGCAGGCAGAGATAGGGTTGGACAGGTAGAAGACTGAATAGGGGTGAGAGAATGAGGAAGGTAGAGGGTTGCCAGACTTCTGTGTTCAGTTCTTTCCTGGTGAAATGAAAAATGAACTGGTGTCCTGAAACTGAGTCACCAGTCTGATGAGGACTCAAGGTTTCTTGTATTCTGGTAGCCCCTGGACTCAAACTGCTGACTTAGAGAAGACAGCAAAGACCCCACTTTTCTACCAGAGGCAAAGGTTTGACCCACCTTTCTCCTGGCAACATCACTTAACACAGAGACACTTTTGAGGTAATTTACTAGGTAGATTTGGTGAGTTAATCCAGTCCAGACTTAGATAAGGATCAACATTTCATCCAAGGCAGGAATGTTCCTTTAGTCTGACAGCTTATGCTCCATCGCTGCTTAAATATGGGATTGGCCAAAAGGTTCATTTCATTTTTTCCCCCCATAAGATGGCTCTAGTAGTGTTTAGTTGTCTTTCAGTTCATTTGAAACAGTTTTGTTAGATTGTACTGGGATAGCTGTCATATCAGCATGCATTTTAAAAAACTTATGGCTACACAAGTAATTTTAATGTTGAAGATGAAAACAACATTTTTGGCATATTATGCTTTATTTCAAGAAAGGTAAGGACACAACTGAAATACAGCAAAGAATTTTGTGCAGTGTATGGAGAAGATGCTGTCTTCTTAGACTAATCAGATGTCTAAAAGTGGCTTGCAAAGTTTCATGTTCCGATAGAGTAGTTGATGTTGATAGCAATCAAGTTGAGACATGAAGAACAATCAACATTGCACCAGGAGATAGCCAACATACCCAAAATAATGCATATTAAGTGCTGAGAATCATTTATACCAGCTTGCTTATGTTAATCACTTTGTTTGGATTCCACAGAGGTTGAGCAAAAAAAACCCACCTTGACCATATTTCCTCATGCAATTCTCTACTTAAACATGGTGAAAACATTCCATTTTTAAAATTAATTGTGGTGGGTAATGAAATATGGATATTTGTACAATAATAGGCAGTGGAAGAGATCATGAGGAAACTGAAATGAACTACCACCAACCACATCAAAGGCCAGACTTTATCCAAAGATGTTACGTATATAGTGGGATTAAAATAGAATCCTCTATTATGAGCTCCTTTCAGAAAATCAAGCAATTAATTCCAAAAAGTACTGTTCCCAATTAGACCAAGTGAAAGCAGCATTCGATAAAAAGCCTCCAGAATTCCAGAATTAATCAACAGAAAATGCATGATCTTCTATTAGGTTAACACAAGACCAAATACTTCTTCAACCAGACAAAAACTGTTACAGCTTGGCTGGGAAGTTCTGACTCATCACCAGACATTCACCAGACATTGCATTCACCAGACATTGCACCTTTGGGTGTCCATTTATTTCCATATTTACGAAATTCTCTTCATAGAAAAATTTTCAATTCCCTAGAAGACTATAAAAGACACACTGAACAGTTATTTGCTCAAAAAGATAGCTTTTGAAAGATGGAATTATGAAGCTGCCTGAAAAAAATGGCAGTGAGTAGAACAAAACAGTGACTACGTTGTTCAATAATGTTCTTGGTAAAAATGAAAAATGTGTCCTATTCTTTAAAACCAAAGGAGCTTCTTGGACAACCTAATACTGCCAGTTTGGGGAGCTCATAATCTTCCAGGGCTTTAGGTTCCTATATAGACAGCTTTGCTTATTAAGATTTATTTCTTCAAATAAGTCAGTTTTTGCCTTCTTTGATTTCTTCTGGGCTCTACCTCCCAATGGGCAACCCCTCTCATTCAGTACTTTTACTAATACAAGTCTTTCTGACATTTCTCTACATTCATAAAGCCCTTATTTTAACATAGATGTATCTTACATTTTCACCAAGAATGTGACTTCCTCTTTTTCATGAGTCCATTCACATTATATCGAGTGCCAAATCTATGCTAGGGGCTGGGAATACGTGGATTGCTATGGTAGGGATGCTAGACTTCTATGTCCTGAGACAAGGAAATGTTAAGTTTCAATAGGTGGTACTCTGTGAACTCCTCATCACAGGGCCCAGTATCATGGAATAAACAGGTAGGCAAAGCAGATGGGAAATGGGCATATTGACCTGTGTTTTGTTTTATTTTTTTTTCATTTTCTCTATCCAGTATAAATTTATATAGTAAAGAATCCCTTAATATTAATCCTGACAACTAGCATTTGTGTGGTCACACAAGCCCTTATTTAAAGTCTTTCACATATGCTTTCTTCTATGTTTCTCTCATGACTCCTTTGTTTCCTCAGACTGTTTAGAAATTATATGTATCTCTCTCTGTCTATATTTCTACATATCTGTCTATTCATATTATTAACTTTGAAAGAGAATCTCTAAGCCCATGTCAGATAGTTGGAAATGGTCACAGGGAAAGAGTGTAGCTGGAGACCAGAGACTTATTTATGCTCATTTCCCACCTCTGCTCCAATACTTTCCTGACATTTACACACACACACACACAGAAATGATGGTCTACCTTTAATCCAAACTTTTTGCTTGTTTCTTTTGAACATGGTTATGTGGAAAACCTAAAAATAACAGTATATACTAATGACACAAATGTAGACTGTATTACATGGTAATAGAATTCATATACTATTAGACTTCTAGGTGGGGCTCAATTCATCCTCTGTAGGAGGTTATGAGTGTCACCTGAAAGACAAGGTCTTTCTTATATAAAAAATAGGGACAAATCAGATCTTACAGCCTGGACATACTTATTCAATCCATTATTCAGTTTACTATATAACAATGACAAACATTTATTTCCAAAATGTCAGGTCAGTCGTGCAGTTGTGTCCAACTCTTTGCGACCCCATGGACTGCAGCACACCAGGCTTCCCTGTCCATCACCAACTCCTGGAGCTTGCTCACACTCATATCCATCAAGTCGGTGATGCCATCCAGCCATCTCATCCTCTGTCGTCCCCTTCTCCTCCTGCCTTCAATCTTTCGCAGCATCAGGGTCTTTTCCAATGAGTCAGCTCTTCACATCAGGTGGCCAAAGTATTGGAGTTTCGGCTTCAGCATCAATCCTTTCAATGAATATTCAGGACTGATTTCCTTTAGGATGGACTGGTTGGATCTCCTTGCAGTCCAAGGGACTCTCGAGAGTATTCTCCAACACCACAGTTCAAAAGCATCAATTCTTCGGTGCTCAGCTTTCTTTATAGTCCAACTCTCACATCCATACATGACTACTGGAAAAACATAGCCTTAACTAGACTGTTGGCAAAGTAATGTCTCTGCTTTTTAATATGCTGCCTAGGTTGGTCATAAAGAAGGAGATGGCAGCCCACTCCAGTCTTCTTGCCTGGAGAATCCCATGGACAGAGGAGCCTGGTGGGCTACAGTCCATGGGATCGCAAGAGTCGGACATGACTAAGTGACTAAACCACCACCTAGGTTGGTGATAGCTTTTCTTCCAAGGTGCAAGTGTCTTTAATTTCATGGCTGCAGTCACCATCTGCAGTGATTTTGAAGCCCAAGAAAATAAAGTCTCTCAGTGTTTCCATTGTTTCCCCATCTATTTGCCATGAAGTGATGGGACCAGATGTGGTGATCTTAGTTTTTTGAATGTTGACTTTTAAGCCAACTTTCTCCTCTTTCACTTTCACCAAGAGGCTCTTTAGTTCTTCTTTGCTTTCTGCCATAAGGGTGATGTCATATGCATATCTAAGGTTATTGATATTTCTCCCGGCAATCTTGACTCCAGCTTATGCTTCATCCAGTCTGATATTTCACATGATGTACTATGCATATGAGTTAAATAAGCAGGGTGACAATATAAAGCTTTGACGTACTCCTTTCCCAATTCAGAACCAGTCTGTTGTTCTGTGTCCAGTCCTTCTTGACCTGCATACAGATTTCTCAGGAGGCAGGTCAGGTGGTCTGGTATTCCCATCTCTTTAAGAATTTTCCACAGTTTGTTGTGATGCACACAGTCAAAGGCTTTGGCATAATCAATAAAGCAGAAGTAGATACTTTTCTGGAATTCTTGCTTTTTTGATGATCCAATGGATGTTGGCAATTTGATGTTTCAGAGTGGACTGTGGAACAAAACAGATACCCGCAAAAATCTCAGTGGCATACAACATAAGATGTATATTGTACATACATAAAAATGTAGGTTTCATATATCTGGAGATTGGCTGAGATGACTTCTGACTTCAACTGGATTTGTTTATGCATCTGAATATTGGCAGGGAATCTGATGCAAGCTGCGTTTGTTGTGAGGCTCTGCTTCAAGTGAATCAAGCACCTATGCCCCACCTTGGGGAATGGTGCCATCATGGGTACTTGCTGTTAGTCTCTGGTACTGGCAGATAGGGCAGTCAGCAATGAACATGGCCAGATTGGCTGTAGTGATTCCCTATTACTGGATTCATATATAGCCTCCATTCCTGCCACTGCATCCACTTTGTTCATGACTCCACTGGGCAATGACGGTGATGGCTAGGAAAATTAAGTCCTTGTCTGATGAGGTCATACTCTGAGCATTTACATGGGACACATCTTGATTTTTCATCCTTTCAGAGATGTCTCTCATTTTCCCTAATGTTTCATTACCAATTTTCTAATCATGTTCCTTCTAAGTCTCTGACTATCCAGCCAAACCATTGGCCATACCCCATAATCAGTATATAATTGTGCCTCTGGCTGCTTCTCCTTCCAAGAAAAGTAAACAACTAATTGTGCTGATCAAAGTTCTGCCAACAGGGAGATTTTTCTTCAGCACTTTCCTTCAGGGATGTCTCAGGAAGGCACAGTCCATTTTCAGGTGGTACTTACATATTGTAGAGAACCTTCTATAAACTAGGCCCAAGTCTTAGGTTCCTCTATAAACTCCATGTGAGGTCATAGCTGCAGGCATGGAGAAACTGTAGTAGGAGGGCAGACCATGGGCACTGGGGCCACTTTATGTAAGTTGCACCTTCATGACATGCTTGGGCTCATTTACACGTATAACACTTCTATTTAATGGAGTCCTGCTATTCATGCTCCACTTAATGGCTTGGTGAGTTAGATAAAGCCCAGTTCAGGAAGGGACGCTCCAGTCACATGGTCACTTGATGGCCCATGCTCAAGCATTCAACCTCTACCAAGGCCCAGTAGTAGTCCAAGAGCTATTTCTTAAATGGAGAGTAGTCATCTAGAAAAGAGGGCAGGGCTTTACTCCAAACCTCTGCTTGTCTCTACTGCAGTTCCCTTATAGCGGTCTGCCAAAGGCTCCAGTCAGCTTGCCTATCTGCCACTGGTACTTCAAGCATCATTGGACTTGCAGGGTCATATGGCCCAGGTGGCAAGATAGTTTGTTCAGTAGCCTGAACCTGCTTACATTCTATTTCTGGGCCCAAGTCAAAACTAGAAGCTCATTCAGTAAGTGGGCCAGAGTAATATACCCAAGTAATGAATATGTTACCTCTTAAACCCAAAGCCACCCATGAGCTGTTGCCTCCCATCTTTTTTTTTTTTTTTTCTGTTCTCATCTTTTTTTTTTTCTTTTTTTTTTTTCTTTTTTATTATTGTTTTTGCCATACATTGTCATGATATCACCATGGGTTTACATATGCTTCCCCTCTGGATCCCCCCTCCCTCCTCCCTCCCCCCCGGGAAATCTCGCTGCACCAGTCCCGAGCATCAATCCTGGGCTGGCGATTGATTAGACACATGACAATTAACATGCTTCAATGCCCTTCTCCCATATCATCCCACCCTTACCCTCATCCACAAAGTCCACGAGTCTATTCTATACATCTGCATTCCTTTTGTTGTCTCCCATGTTGGGTTCTCGTTACTGTCTTTCTAAATTCCATATATATGTGTTAATATACTGTATTGTTGTTTTTGCTTCTGGCTTACTTCACTCTGTCTTTTTTATAGGAGAGAACAGATGTACCATCTTATCCTTCACCATACCTTCACATTAGAAGGGATATCTCAATATCCTTCATACCACCAGACCCTTAAGTTTTACTTTTGGACTCTGAACGTAATAGATACTTTATATTTTAGAGTGGTTTTAGGCTCACAGCAGAAATGAGAAGGGTGTACAAACTTCTTATATACCCCTCTGCCTTCATCACCAGTATCTCCAACCAGAGCAACACATTTGTTATGGTGGGACTACATAGATGCATCATAACCAAAGACCATGGTGTACATTAGAGTTCTCTTGGTGTCATACGGATTTGGACAAATATACAGTGATGTGTATCCTCTATATAGTATCATAGTATCATATGGGGTATTTTCACTCCACTCACATCCCTCTGTGCTACCTACTCATCTTTCCCTATGCCTTACCCCTGGCAACCCCTGATTTTTTTATCGTCTCCATTGTTTGCCTTTTCCAGAATGTCACATAGGTTGAATCATACAGTATTGTTGCCTCTCCAGATTGAGAGGAACATTTCACTCAGAGGAAATGAATGCATATTACTATGTCTTTAATTTTTAAATTGACATATAATTGTGTACCTAAAAGTAATACAATTTTATAAGTTTGATATGCATATATTGTTAGAAGATTACCACCATAAGTTAATATCCATCACCCCGCAGCTACAATTTTTTCTTTTGTAATAACTGTTAAGATTTATTCTTAGCACATTTCAATATTCAGTAAAGTATAATCACTAAGCTATATATAACATCACCAGGATTTATTTGACTGTTAGAAGTTTGTACCATTTTTTTATATACCATTTTCACACACTTCACCTATCTCCTAGCCTCAGGCAGCCACCTATCTCTTCTCTATGAATTCAGATTTTTTTTAAGATTCCATTTGTAAGTGATATTATACAGTATTTGTCTTTATATGACTTAGCATAATGCTGACAAGTTTCATCCACATTGTTGTAAATATTAGAATTTCCTTTTTGTGGTGGTACAATATTCCATATACCATATCTTCTTTCTTAACCAATGACCACTTACCTCTTGGTGATTGTAAATAATGCTGCAATAGATATGGAAGTGCAAATACCCTAGAGAGAGAGATTTTCCTTCAGATAAATACTCAGAAGTAATATTGCTGGATCACACAATAGTTCTACTTTTAGTATTTTATAGAACCTCCATGCCATTTTCTATAGTGCCTGAACCAATTTATAGTCCCACCACAGTACACAAGTGTTTATTCCCTTGTCGACATCTTCACCAACACTTGTACCTTGTCTCTTTGGTAATAGCCGTACTAACAAGTATAAAATGACAACTCTTTGTGGTTTTGTTTCCCTGATTTTCAGGAGTGTTGAGCATCTTTCGTATACTTGTTACCTATCTCTCTTCTTTGGAAAATGTCTATTCATATTGCCCACAATTCTTAAATTGGATTGTTTTCTTCTGTCATGAGTTTTTCATATATTTTAGATATTAACTCATTACAGATATGATTTGTGAATATTTTCTCCTGTAGGTTCTTCTCATTTTGTTAAGATTAATTTATACAGAAACTTACTTTTTCTTACATTTTTAATGTTTTTTAATTGGTATATAGCAGATGAACAATATTGTGATACTTTCAGGTGCACAGTAGAAGCCACTCAGCCAAACACATGCATGTATTCATTCTCCCTCAAACTCCTCTTTTATTCAGGCTGCCACATAACACTGAGCAGAGTTCCATGCGCTATACTGTAGGTCCTTGTTAATTGATTTTAAATACAGTAGTGTGTACATGTCAATCTCCAACTCCCTAACCATCCCTTCCCCTCACCCTTACCCCCAGTAAGTATAAATTCATTCTCTAAGTCTGAGTCTGTTAATGTTTTGTAAATAAGTTCATTTGCATCATTTTTCTAGATTCCACATATAAGAGATGTTACATGATATCTCTGTCTGACTTCCTTCACTCAGTATGACTATCTCTGTCCATCTATGTTGCTGCAAATGGCATTATTTCATTATTTTTAATGGCTGAATAATATTCCATTGTATATGTGTACTACATCTTCTTTGTTCATTCTACTGTCAATGGACATAGAGGTTGCCTCCATGTCTTAGCTGTTGTAAACAGTGTTGCAATAAAGATTGTGTGCATGTATCCCTTTGAACATACTTTCTCCAAATATATGCCCAGGAGTGGGATTGCAGGGTTATACGGGAGCTCTCTTTTCAGTTTTTTAAGGAACCTCCATACTGTCCTCCATAGTGGTTATACCTATTTACATTCTCACCAATAGTGTAGGAGGCTCCCCTTTTCTCCCCACCACTCCAGAACTTACTGTTTGTGCATTTTTTAAAATAATTTGTTTTTGGTTACAAAGGGTCATTGTTGCTGTGTTCAGACTTTCTCTAGTTACAGAGAGCCGGGACTACTCTTTGTTGTGGTGTCCAGGCTTCTCATTGCTGTGGCTTCTCTTGTTGCATAGCACAGGCCCTGGGCACACAGGCTTCAGTAGTTGCAGCACACAGACTCAGTAGATGTGGGACATGGGCTTTTAGTTGCTCCACGGCATGTGCAATCTCTCGGGACCAGGGATCAGACCCATGTCCCCTGCATTGACAGGCGAATTCTTATCTACTGTACCACAAGGGAAGTCCTGTGCATTTTTTGATGATAGCCATTTTAACTGATGTGAGGAGATATTTCATTGTAGTTTTGATTTGCATTTCTCTAAAAATTACCAATTTTGAGCATCTTTTCATGTGCCTCTTGGCCATCTGCATGTCTTCTTTGAAGAAATGTTGATTCAGGTCTCTGCTACTTTTTGATTTTGTTTGTTATGATGATATTAAGCCTCATGGCTATATATTTTGGAGACTACTCCTTTGTTGGGCACATCATTTGCAAATATTTTCTCCCAGTCTGTTTATGGTTTCCTTTGGTGTGCAAAAGCTTTTGACTTTAATTAGGTCCTATTTGTTTATGTTTTTATTTCCACCATGCGGGGAGAGGGAATGAAAAAGATATTGCTGCAATTTATGTCAGTGCTTTGCCTGATTTCCACTAGGAGCTTTGTAGTATTCAGTTTCACATTTAGGTCTTTAACCCATGTTGAACTTATTTTTTGTGTATGATGTTAAAGAATGATTTAATTCCATTTTTTCACATGTATCTGTCCAGTTTACCCAGCACCATTTGTTGAAGAGAGTCTTTCCACCATTGTGTAGTAATGCTACTTTTGTCAGATTAATTGACCAAAAGTGTGTGGGTTTGATTTTTTACTTTCTATTCTCTTCCACTGATCTATATTTCTATATTTTTTCCCAGTAATATACTATTTTGATAACTATAGCTTTGTATTATAATCTGAAGTTACGAAGCCTGATTTCTCCAGCTCCATTTTTCTAACTCAAGATTGCTTTGGCTCTTCAGGGTCCTTTGTGTCTCCAAACTAATTTTAACATTTTTTGTGCTAGTTGTGAAAAATGCCCTTGGTAATTTGATAGGGATTGTGCTTAATCTGTAGATTGCCTTGGGTAGTATAGTCATTTTGACCATATTAATTCTTCCAGTCCACAAATGTGGAATATCTTTCCATCTGTGTCATCTTCAACTTCTTTCATCAGTATCTTGTTTTCAGGATACATGTCTTTTTACTCCTTAGTTAGGCTTATTCCTAGGTGTTTTATCCTTTTTGATGCAATGGTAAATAGGATTGCTTCTTGAATGTCTGTTTCTGATCTTTTGTTAGTGTGTAGAAATGCAACAGATTTTGGTGCATTAATTTTGTAACCTGCTGCTGCTGCTAAGTTGCTTCAGTCGTGTCCGACTCTGTGTGATCCCATAGACCCCAGCCTACCAGGCTCCTTCATCCCTGGGATTCTCCAGGCAAGAATACTGGAGTGGGTTGCCATTTTATTTACCAAATTCATTGAGCTCTAAATAGTTTTCTGGTAGCATATTTAGGATTTTCTATGTATAGTATCATGTCGTCTGCAAACAGTGACAGTTTGGGTTCCTTTTATTTTTCCTTTTTTGCTCTAGTTGCTGTAGCTAGGACTTCCAAAACTACGCTGAAGAAAAGTGGCAAGAGTGGACATCGAAGTCTTGTTCCTGCTCCTAGAGGAAATGTTTTCAGATTTTCACCAGTATGATATTAGTTGTAGTTTTGTCTTACATGACCTTAATTATGTTGAGGTATACGATGGGCATGAACTTGGGCAAACTCCAGGAGACGGTGAGGGACAGGGAGGCCTGGTGTGCTTCAGTCCACAGGGTCCCAAAGAGTCGGATATGACTGGGCAACTTAACAACAAAATGCTTCATTTATGCCCACTTTCTGGAGAGTTTTTATCATAAATGGGTGCTGAGTTTTGTCAAAAGTTTTTTCTGCATCTGCTGAGATGATCACATTGTTTTATTCAATTTGTTCATATGGTATATTACATCGATTGATTAGTGAATATTGAAAAATCCTTGAATCCTTAGGGTTATGTATGGTTGGATTCAAATCACTAGTATTTTGCTGAGGATTTTTGTTTCTGTGTTATCAGTGATATTGGCCTGTAATTTTCTCTTTTTTGTAGTATATGTGTCTGGTTTTGGTATCAAGGTGATGGTGGCCTCATAGAATGAGTTTGGAATTTTTCCTTCCTCTGCAATGTTTTGGAAAAGCTTCAGAAGGCTAGATGTTAGCTCTTCTCTAAATGTTTAATAGAATTTGCCTGTGAAGCCATCAGGTCCTGCCCTCATTTGTTGGGAGTTTTTTAATCATGGTTTCAATGTCAGTGCTTGTAATTGATCTCATATTTTTTTCTTCTGATTTAATCTTTGAAGACTGTCCCTTTCTAAGAATTTGTCCATATTTATTGGCATATAGTTGCTTGTTGTAGTCCCTTATGATTCTCTGTATTTCTGTGGTATAAGTTGTAACTTTTTCATTTCTAAATTTGTTTCTCTTTTTCTTGATGAGTCAGGCCAAAGGTTTATCAACTTGGTTTATCTTTTCAAAGAACCAGCTTTTAGTTTCCTTGACGTTTGCTATTGTTTTGTCTCTATTTCACTTTTTCTGCTCTTTATTTTTTACCTTCTTTCAACTACAAATTGGCACTTGCCAAGAGCATTGCATTTGTCACCTGCCTCTACAGAGATTGAACCCCAGCTTTCCTGCTGGCTCAGACAGTAAAGAATCCACCTGCAATGTGGGAGATCTGGGTTCGATCCCTGAGTTGGGAAGATCCCCTGGAGGAGGACATGGCAACCTACTCCAGTATTCTTGACAGGTGAATCCCCAAGGATGGAGGAGCCTGGTGGGCTGCAAAGAATCAGACACAATTGAGCAACTAAGCATGCAAGCACGCTGCATGCTGCTGCAGCTGTTGAACTTCAGAACCCCCTGAGGGAATTCAGGGTGGACTGAGGTACCCTGCTCTAGGGAATCTGGTGGGATAGTTCTCTAGATACTTTCATGATCCCAATCCTTGCATCTCCTCATATCTAGAAAAGCACTAAATCCCTTTATGATGACATCAGCTCCTTGTGGCTAGCAGAAAACCTTTTGTAAAATGAGTACTTAATTACATTGAACTCCCCCTTCACCAAAATCTTATATATTGACCTTCCTCCACTGCCTCTTTGGAGCAGCCTCTCAGAGCTATCTTAGGCTCTTAGGCTGCAGTCCTCATTTTGCCCCAAATAAAACTTAACTCATGACTCTCAAGTTGTGCATCTTTTTTTAGTTGACAGCTATGGTGACCGATGAAGAAACCCAGAGTGGACTTCCTTCCTTTGCCTCAACTCCACAAGGAACTGGAGCTTTGGGACGAGCAGTAGTCCCCTGTGTGCCCAGCTGCTCCTCAGGGAGTACAGACGAATTTGGGTAAGGCTTTCCTGGTTCTCTAATCTCCGGTGTTGGTTGAGATTCTGAGTTTTATTTGGCAGTAGAGTGGGTTACCTGCCTGCTCCCAGTTAGAAAGATATTGTCTGAGAGTGAGGTTGGGGCATTGGTTGAGGGGGAAATATCCAGGACATACTCCCTCATGGTCTAAACACTGAGTGGAGCTTGGGTTGAAAGACAGGAAGAAATTCCCACCCAGTCAAAAGATACTGAGTAGGAGGGACTGGTTGCGGGGCTGGGGCGGGGGGAAACCTGGAAATTACCCACCCAGTGGAAAGGTACTGTGGGTGGGGGTGAGGGGTTGATTGAAAAAATAAATAAAACAAGGAATACCTGAGACTTAGCTGAAGAATACCGAGGCTGCTCCATCCTGGGCCATAAATCTAACCTTGATAAATTCAAAAATATTGAAATCATCCCAAGCATCTTTTCTGACCACAATGCAGTGAGATTAGATATCAACTACAGGAGAAAACCTTTCCAAACTTCCAACATAAGGAGGCTCAACAACACACTGCTGAATAACCAACAAATCACAGAAGAAATCAAAACTGAAATTCAGTTATGCATGGAAACGAATGAAAATGAAAACACAACAGCCCAAAACCTATGGGACACTGTGAAAGCAATGCTAAGGGGAAAGTTCATAGCAATACAAGCTCACCTCAGGAAACAAGAAAAAAATCAAATAAATGACCTTACTTTATACCTAAAGCAACTAGAAAGGGAAGAGATGCAGAAGCCCAGGTCTAGTAGAAGGAAAGAAATCTTAAAGATCAGGGCAGAAATAAATGCAAAGGAAACAAAAGTGACCATAGCAAAAATCAACCAAGCCAAAAGCTGGTTCTTTGAGAAGATAAATAAAATTGACAAACCATTAGCCAGACTCATCAAGAAACAAAGGGAGAAGAACCAAATCAACAGAATTAGAAACGAAAACGGAGAGGTCACAACAGAAAACACAGAAATACAAAGGATCATAAGAGACTATTATCAGCAACTATATGCAAATAAACTGGACAATTTGGATGAAATGGACAAATTCCTAGAAAAGTATAACTTTCCAAGACTAAACCAGGAAGAGATAGATAATATTAATAGACCCATCACAAGCACAGAAATTGAAACCGTAATCAGAAATCTTCCAAAAAACAAAAGCCCAGGACCAGATGGCTTCACAGCCGAATTCTACCAAAAATTTAGAGAAGAGCTAACACCTATTCTACTCAAACTCTTCTAGAAAATTGCAGACGAAGGTAAACTTCCAAACTCATTCTATGAGGCTACCATCACCCTAATTCCAAAACCCAGCAAAGATGCCACAAAAAAAGAAAACTACAGGCCAATATCACTGATGAACTTAGATGCAAAAATCCTCAACAAAATTCTAGCAAATAGAATCCAACAACACATCAAAAAGATCATACATCATGATCCAAGTAGGCTTTATCCCAGGGATGCAAGGATTCTTCAATATTCATAAATCGAACAATGTAATACACCACATTAACAAATTGAAAAATAAAAATCACATGATTATCTCAATAGATGCAGAGAAAGCCTTTGACAAAATTCAACATCCATTTATGATAAAAACCCTCCAAAAAGTAGGAATAGAAGGAACATACCTCAACATAATAAAAGCTATATATGACAAACCCACAGCAAACATTATCCTCAATGGTGAAAAACTGGAAGCATTCCCCCTGAAATCAGGGACAAGACATTGGTGCCCACTCTCACCACTACTATTCAACATAGTTTTGGAAGTTTTGGCCACAGCAATCAGAGCAGATAAAGAAATCAAAGGAATCCAGATTGGAAAAGAAGAAGTAAAACTCTCTCTGTTTGCAGATGACATGATCCTCTATATTGAAAACCCTAAAGACTCTACGAGAAAATTACTAGAGCTAATCAGTGAATATAGCAAAGTTTCAGGATATAAAATCAACACACAGAAATCCCTGGCTTTCCTATACACTAACAGTGAGAAATCAGAAAGAGAAATTAAGGAAACAATTCCATTCACCATCGAAACAAAAAGGATAAAATACTTAGGAGTATTTCTACCTAAAGAATCAAAAGACTTGTATATAGAAAACTATAGAACACTGATGAAAGAAATCAAGGAGGACACAAACAGATGGATAAATGTGCCGTGTTCGTGGATTGGAAGACTCAATATAGTGAAAATGAGTATACTACCCAAAGCAATCTATAGATTCAATGCAATTCCTATCAAGCTACCAGAGGTCTTTTTCAAAGAATTGGAACAAATAATTTCTCAATTTGTATGGAAATACAAAAAACCTCGTATAGCCAAAGCAATCTTGAGAAAGAAGAATGGAACTGGCGAAATCAACCTACCTGACTTTAGGCTATACTACAAATCCACAGTCATTAAGACAGTATGGTACTGGCACAAAGACAGAAACATAGATCAATGGAACAGAATAGAAAGCCCAGAGATAAATCCACGCATCTATGGACACCTTATCTTTGACAGAGGAGCCAAGAATATACAATGGAGAAAAGACAACCTCTTTAACAAGTGGTGCTGGGAAAACTGGACAGCCACTTGTAAAAGAATGAAACTAGATCACTTTCTAACACCATACACAAAGATAAACTCAAAATGGATCAAAGATCTAAGCATACGACCAGAAACTATAAAACTCCTAGAGGATAACATAGGCAAAACACTCTCTGCCATAACCCGAAGCGGGATACTCCATGACCCACCTCCCAGAATATTGGAAATAAAAACACGAATAAACAAATGGGACCTAATTAAAATTAAAAGCTTTTGCACAACAAAGGAAACTATAAGCAAGGTGAAGAGACAGCCTTCAGAATGGGAGAAAATAATAGCCAGCGAAGCAACAGACAAACAATTAATCTCAAAAATATACAAACAACTCCTGCAGCTCCATTCTAGAAAAATAAACAACCCAATTAAAAAGTGGGCCAAAGAACTTAACAGACATTTCTCCAAAGAAGATATAAAAATGGCTAACAAACACATGAAAAGATGCTCAACATCACTCATTATCAGAGAAATGCAAATCATAAACCACAATGAGGTACCACTTTACACCAGTCAGAATGGCTGCCATCCAAAAGTCTACAAGCAATAAATGCTGGAGAGGATGTGGAGAAAAGGGAACCCTCTTACACTGTTGGTGGGAATGCAAACTAGTACAGCCACTATGGAAAACAGTGTGGAGGTTCCTTAAAAAGCTGCAAATAGACCTGCCATATGACCCAGCAATCCCACTGCTGGGCATATACACCGAGGAAACCAGAATTGAAAGAGCCACGTGTACCCCAATGTTCATTGCTGCATTGTTTACAATAGCCAGGACATGGAAGCAACCTAGGTGCCCATCAACTGATGAATGGATAAGAAAGCTGTGGTACATATACACAATGGAATATTACTCAGCATTAAAAAAAAATTCATTTGAAGCAATTCTACTCAGATGGACGAAACTGGAGCCCATTATCCAGAGTGAAGGAAGCCAGAAGCAAAAACAATACAGTATATTAACGCATATGTATGGAATTTAGAAAGACGGTAACGAGAACCCAACATGCGAGACAGCAAAAGGAACGCAGATGTATAGAATAGACTCGTGGACTTGGTGGATGAGGGTAAGGGTGGGATGATATGGGAGAAGGGCATTGAAGCATGTTAATTGTCATGTGTCTAATCAATCGCCAGCCCAGGATTGATGCTCGGGGCTGGTACAGCGAGATTTCCCGGGGAGGAGGGAGGAGGGAGGGGGGTTCCGGAGGGGAAGCATATGTAAACCCATGGTGATATCATGATAATATATGGCAAAAACAATTAAAAAAAAATGTTACACACTGAAGTCATTACCAAAAAATTATGACTCAATCAAAATGAAACACTTCTGGTATTTAAAAGAAACTGTTAAGAAAATAAAAATACAAGTTGAACAAAAAAAAAAAAAGATACTGAGTAGGAGGGACTGGTTGGGTGGCGGGGGGAAACCTGGAAATTACCCACCCAGTGGAAAGGTACTGTGGGTGTGGGTGAGGGGTTGATTGAAAAAATAAATAAAACAAGGAATACCTGAGACTTAGCTGAAGAACACCGAGGTTGCTCCACTGTAGGGGACTAAGTGGTCTTGGCTGAGTGATTAGATAAGAAACTGACCTGACCCTTAGCCTCCATTCAACTGCAGTTGAGCCTTTATAGAATTTGTCAGAATAAAAGTGAGGAGACTACTGGAGACCTTTGCTTTGAAGAAAAGGGACAAGACTCCCCCTGGCTGGTTATGGTTTTCTCAGGTGACTAAGAGGTTAACGGGCATGGTGGAGGCCTAGTCCTCCTACCATGCAGGGGTCCCCTAGGGAAACCCACTGGTTAATTAAAATACTCGCCCATCAGTACATCACAATAAGAACTGGCCACTCAGTGACCTGAGCAGCCACAGTGGTCTTACTGCTGAAGGCGGAATTAGACGTGGAAGAGGAGCTGAAATAACTCTAGGGTGACTCCTGGAGGAGTTAAGCTGACAGGCAGCACACAGGCCCACCACACAATTTCACTAGTGACTTATATCGCTGACAAATTCAGCTTGAAATGGGGAACAGAATCTCAAAAACAGAAATGAGGGATGTCAGAAAGCCAGCCTCTGACTAACATTCCAGCCAGATTCATTTACAATACGTACAGAACTCATACTTGCAGGTACATAGGTAATTGAAGAAATTATACTAAAGGAGAGCTCAATGAAAATGTCCAAACTGGGGTTCTTTTTATAGTCCAAAAGCTGGCCACAAGTTCAAACAGTCTGAATGGAATGCTTACTTTAGCATCTAGAAGTTTCTAAAAGAAAAAATGATAGAGTAACTTCTTTGCAGAAAACCAACAAGAAATTGCTTCAAAGTATAGCAGAACTAAGTATGGGGCCACTAGCACAGACTCTGCCAGGTCGCAGGTCTAGTGGGACTAGGAAGTCATGTTTGGCATTTATGCCATTTGGCTTTTGATTTCTGGGCATCACTTTGCCACCTTTTGGAGGCACTTGCCACTTAATTTTTGTTTCTAGATATCTCTTTGCCTTTTGTTTTATTTGGAGGGTAACTTCTGGCTGGTAAAGCTCTGGTTTGGTTTGGTTTGGTTTAAGTGCGCAGACATCTGATACAAACTGCTCAAGCTAATATGGAAAGTGTTTCCTCTAAATTCACCCATTCCAGTCCATCTTAGTTCGCTGATTCCTAGGATGTCAACATTCACTCTTCCCATCTGTTTGACCACTTCCAATTTGCCTTTGATTCATAGACCTAACATTCCAGGTTCCTATGCAATATTGCTCTTTACAGCATCAGACTTTGCTTCTATCACCAATCACATCCACAACTGGGTGGTGTTTTTGCTTTGGTTCCGTCCCTTCCTTCTTTCTGGAGTTATTTCTCCACTGATCTCCAGTAGCATATTGGGCAACTACCGACCTGGGGAGTTCATCTTTCAGTGTCTTATCTTTTTGCCTTTCATACTGTTCATGGGGTTCTCAAGGCAAGAATACTGAAGTGGTTTGCCATTCCCTTCTCCAGTGGACCACATTCTGTCAGACATCTCCACCATGACCCATCTGCCTTGGGTGGCCCCACATGGCATAGCTTAGTTTCATTGAGTTAGAAAAGGCTGTGGTCTGTGTGATCAGATTGGCTAGTTGTCTGTGATTGTGATTTCAGTCTCTCTGCCCTCTAATGCCCTCTCTCAGCAACTACCGTCTTACTTGGATTTCTCTTACCTTGGACGTCGGGTATCTCTTCACGGCTGCTCCAGAAAAGCACAGCCGCTGCTCCTTACCTTGGATATGCAGTAGCTCCTCTCTGCCGCCACTCCTGATCTTGGACATGGGGTAGCTCCTCTTGGCCACTGCCCCTCTTTGAACAAAATAGTCCAAAATGTGGTACTTGGATGCAATCTCAAAAATAACAGAATGATCTCTGTTCGTGTCCAAGGCAAACCATTCAATATCACGGTAATCCAAGTCTATGCCCTGACCAGTAATGAAGAAGCTGAAGTTAAATGGTTCTATGAAGACCTACAAGACCTTCTAGAACTAACACCCAAAAAAAGATGTCCTTTTCATTATAGGGGACTGGAATGCAAAAGTAGGAGGTCAAGAAACACCTGGAGTAACAGGCAAATTTGGACTTGGAGTACAGAATGAAGCAGGGCAAAGGCTAATAGAGTTCTGCCAACAGAACGCACTGCTCATAGCAAACACCCTCTTCCAACAACACAAGAGAAGACGCTACACATAGATATCACCAAATAGTCAACACCAAAATCAGATTGATTATTATCTTTGTAGCCAAAGATGGAGAAGCTCTGTATAGTCAGCAAAAACAAGACCAGGACCTGACTGTGGCTTGGATCATGAACTCCTTATTGCCAAATTCAGACTTAAATTGAAGAAAGTAGGGAAAACCACTAGACCATTCAGGTATGACCTAAATCAAATCCCTTATGATTATACAGTGGAAGTGAGAAATTGATTTAAGGGACTAGATCTGATAGAGTGCCTGATGAACTATCGACTGAGGTTCATGCTATTGTACAGGAGACAGAAATCAAGACCATCCCCAAGAAAAAGAAATGCAAAAAAAGCAAAATGGCTGTCTGAGGAGGCCTTACAAATAGCTGTGAAATGAAGAGAAGTGAAAAGCAAAGGAGAAAAGGAAAGATATTCCCATCTGAATGCAGAGTTCCAAAGAATAGCAAGGAGAGATAGGAAAGCCTTCCTCGGTGATCAATGCAAAGAAATAGAGGAAAACAATAGAATGGGAAAGACTAGAGATCTCTTCAAGAAAATGAGAGATATCAAGGGAACATTTCATGCAAAAATGGGCTCAATGAAGGACAGAAATGGTAGGGACCTAACAGAAGCAGAAGATATTAAGAGGTGGCAAGAATACACAGAAGAACTGTACAAAAAAGATCTTCATGACCCAGATAATCACAATGGTGTGATCACTCATCTAGAGCCAGACATCCTGGAATGTGACGTCAAGTGGGCCTTAGGAAGCATCACTATGAATAAAGCTAGTGGAGATGATGGAATTCCAGTTGAGCTATTTCAAATCCTGAAAGATGATCCTGTGAAAGTGCTGCACTCAATATGGCAGCAAATTTGGAGAACTCAGCAGTGGCCACAGGACTGGAAAAGGTCACTTTTCATTCCAGTTCCAAAGGAGGGCAATTCCAAAGAATGCTCAAACTACTGCACAATGGCACTCATTTCACATGCTAGTAAAGTAATGCTCAAAATTCTCCAAACCAGGCTTCAGCAATACGTGAACCGTGAACTTCCAAATGTTCAAACTGATTTTAGAAAAGGCAGAGGAACCAGAGATCAAATTGCCAACATCTGCTGGATCATCAAATAGCAAGAGAGCTCCAGAAAAACATCTATTTCTGCTTTACTGACTATGCAAAAGCCTTTGACTATGTGGACCAGCACAAACCGTGGAAAATTCTTAAAGAGATGGGCATACCAGACCACCTGACCTGCCTCTTGAGAAATCTGTATGCAGATCAAGAAGCAACAGTTAGAAGTGGACATGGAACAACAGACTGGTTCCAAATAGGAAAAGGAGTACGTCAAGGCTGTATATTGTCACCCTGTTTATTTAACTTATATGCACAGTACATCATGAGAAACACTGGGCTGGATGAAGCACAAGCTGTAATCAAGATTGCCAGGAGAAATATCAATAACCTCAGATATGCAGATAACACCACCCTTATGGCAGAAATTGAAGAAGAACTGAAGAGCCTCTTGGTGAAAGTGAAAGAGAGTGAAAAATTTGGCTTAAAGCTCAGCATTCATAAAACTAAGGTCATGGCAAATAGATGGGGAAACAGTGGGAGATAGTGTCTGACTTTATTTTGGGGGTTCCAAAATCACTGCAGATGGTGGCTGCAGCCATCAAAATAAAAGACACTCCTTTGAAGGAAAGTTATGACCAACCTAGACAGCATATTAACAAGCAGACACAAAGCATATTACTTTGCCAACAAAGGTCCGTCTTGTCAAGGCTATGGTTTTCCCAGTAGTCATGTATGGATGTGAGAGTTGGACTATAAAGAAAGCTCAACATCGAAGAATTGATGCTTTTGAACTGTAGTGTTGGAGAAGACTCTTGAGAGTCCCTTGGACTGCAAGAAGATCCAACCAGTCCATCCTAAAAATCAGTCCTGGGTGTTCATTGGAAGGACTGATGTTGAAGCTGAAACTCCAATACTTGTGTGGCCACCTGATACGAAGAGCTGACTCATTGGGAAAGACCCTGATGCTGGGAAGGATTGAGGGCAGGAGGAGAAGGGGATGACAGAGGATGAGATGATTGGATGGCATCACTGGCTGAATAGACATGAGTTTTTATAGACTCCGGCAGTTGGTGATGGACAGGGAGGCCTGGAGTGCTGTGGTTCATGAGGTCACAAAGAGTCAGACATGACTGAGCGACTGAGCTGAACTGAACTGATTTCTTCTAAGTTTCCACAATCCATCTGGGAATCCCCTGGAAAAATTTTAAGTGGCTGGTCAACCTATAGCTATGATCCAATGACAAAGAAAAATGGCCTAAAAATATTAAATCTCTGTTGCCACCGGATGGGAAAATGGACTGAAATTCCCTTATATTCAGGACTTTTCACCTATAATCAATAGCTGGGGGCTGATCAAATTAAGACCCTCCACTTTTCCAGAGGGACAATCCCTGCTGGGACCAATCTGCCCTTGTCATCAGGGCCAATTTGAATGATATCTGGTCTAAATTTTGGCTGTAAAACTATGATCACAGAAAAATAACAATGATTTTGACAATATGGTCACCATATCCTTTAGACTCCAGAGAAGCTTGAAGGAAAAAGGATGTCTTTAGAATTCTTCAGTTAACCTAGATGAATTTCAGGTTCATGTGAACTCGGAAATATTCAGTATTAAATACCTGGTATTAATGTTTGTTTGACCTAACTAATATAGACATGTCTGAGAGTTATTAACATTAAATAAAAAATTTTCATTGTGCCTAGGTTTAATATGCATTAAATAATGTTATATCTGTTACAAGCTTGTCAGTAAGGAAATTACCTCAATTGAAAAAAACTAAGAAAAATATGTAATGAGATTTGAGCTTTTAGATAAACCCTATAAAGAATAATTATGCTTTAGGAATGTCTGTCTAAAATAGTGTCTCCAGATTGGAATACCTTGAATTTCTATAGGGTTGTGCTAAACTAAGTAATGAGAGTGTATTGAATTTGGGATTCCCAGGAGGCTCAGTGGTAAAGAATCTACCTGCCAATGCAAGAGACATGGGTTCAATCCCTGGGTCAGGAAGATCCCTTGGAGTAAGAAATGGCAACCCACTCCAGCATTCTTGCCTGGAGAATCCCATGGACAGAGGAGCTTGGCAGGCTACAGTCCATGGGGTCACAAAGAGTCAGACATGACTGAGTATGCACGCACCTCAGGTCATTTCCAAATACGATTCTGAAGCATTCATTACTGAACACTAACTTCCCCTTAAAGAGAAACTAAAGAGATTTTTCACTATTAATGAACACGTTTGGTGCCATCCTGAGATGTTCTCTATAAGAAAGCAAATGTTTTTAGGAATTATCACGGGTACTTATGTTCGTCAATCTATAGAATGCTAATATAAAGATCAGTTCTTGGTTACTTAAGGAAAGTAGGATGTTTTGAGTAAATAAGTTAGAAGGAACAGGATTGCACTTTATGAGGGGTAAAGGAAGAAGGTCTGACCTATAAGTAGCTGTTTCAGGATGGGAGAACAAAGTAATGGGTACAGAAAGTGATTAGAAGGTTTGTGGAAAGTGGACCCTAAGAAAAGAGTTTTATGCATGGTCAGGACTGTGAACCCCAAGAAAAGTTTTGTGCATGGTCAGGACTAAGTTTAAAATAAATTGAGTTAATTTTAAAGTAAACTGGTGCAAAAATTTGATTTTGGTTCTCCTCTCTGTTAAGAGGACACGTGCTCTTCAGATGTTGAACTGCCTCTTGATAACAGATTTAAGTTTCTTCATCTCTTACAATGATCCGTTCTGAAATCCTTTAGTGTTCCTTTGGCTAAGTCAATAGCTATTGCTTCACAGTATCCTGTAGTCCCCTTCCTGTCTGGCTGAATATTCTAAACCTTTTTGATACTTGTTAACAAAACTTCCTAAATCATTCTCCTTTTGATGGCTAGCTAATTTTAGGATGCTTCAGAGAGACCCTGAAGAGAGACATTACACTAATTAGATTCATTTTGTATGCAAAATTACATGGGAAGTATTGTCAAATGAGTAATAAATCTTGGGTTATATTGTATGATAAATGTTACTAATATAGTTGTCCTAGAAATTATATGGAGCTCCTAAAATTCTGATATGTCTGGGTAAAATGTTATCAGTCATAATTCTAGTTGCTATCTTAAAGTGTTGTCACAGCACTAACCAAGTGTTGCAAAAACGCTTCCTCTTCAAGATTTATAAAAGGGACTTCGGGGTTCTAAAGAGTGAGCAACTAACACATAATGGAAAACCTGATGACTTCACAAAAGTTAACAAAAGGACTGAATGAACTGGTGAATATGCTTATAACTTCTTTGGTTTCTATCTGAAAAATTACTGGTTTGAAAAAATTCTAGGTATAAGAAAAACCTTCCCCTCAAACTGTGATAGTAATTTGACAAAAGTGTATTTTATAAACAAATTGAAACATTAATTTTTTCTATCTGACCCCTTCAGAGATTAGAAACGCTTAGGTTTCAAGTAACTTTATCAGATAAATTAGGAGGGTTATCTCATTAACATGTAAAGAAGGAATTTTGAAGACCTTGAGAAGGGAGGTCTTCACCCTAGATTTGTTAGATGAAACCTGTGATAAGCCTTTGAAGTGACTTTCCTAGCCCTGAGAGGTTTTATTTTACAAGTTCAGTCTAAGGCTCTTTTTAGAAAAGTTTCAGCAAAGCAAAAAATTATGGTTATATAACTCATCAGGCCAAGTTTATTGAGACCAGACCTATTTCGCAAACTAACTAGTCTTAATTTGGTCATAATGAGGGTAATTTTAGGGAGAAAAAGTTTCAATGAATATTAAATCCCAGTTTGTTAACGGAGGTCTGTATCTACTAAGACTCATTTCCTGGATAGTTCTTTGATGTTATGCTATATTAATGTAAAATCTAATTGAATTATTAAAGGACACTCTAAGTTTGTTTCTGAAGCTTTTCTCAGTAATCTACCTGTGGGTGAAGATCAGATGTCTCACGACCCACAACCAAGACTGGAGAAAGACATAATTTAACGGACTGTCTCTAACCTGGATGGATGGACCTTTCTAGCAGGTCCTCTTAACTAGCTCATGCACAATGAAATTGAAGGGAAATTGACTCTTGAATTAACTCCCACTTCCAAAGGCTCCTACACTGGACTGTTCTATACGGAGGACTGCTGTCTTCATACACACCATAAAACAATGCTCAAGCAAAGGAAACTGCACCGCTCTAGGATAAGATGATGACATCAGAAGCAGATAGCTTGCCCAAGATGCTGTACTTGATTCATATGATCATTTGTAATGTTTTCTTGACTTCTTAGAAAACATTTAAATTTATATACAAAGGCCCATCATAGACATGATTCTATGCTAGTTTAAAACTCAATCCAATTGTTGGGTTGTGTCTTGTACCTGTGTCTTGTACTCCTGGATCTCCTTGGTGGGGGCAAGATCCCTCCCCTCCAGGAATCTGTTTGGATGCCCCCTAGAAAATTTATTTTAGAAGAGAGTTCTGTCCTGTTCTGTTTACTCATGGTATTACTAGATGGTATCCTCTCACCTGGACAATTAATACCTGCTCTGACCCTGACCATAGATTTAAGTTTTCTCCTAGCTCAGAGAGACAAGCTAAGTCTCAGTCAAAAACTATAACCTCTTGTCTACTAAAAGGAAAACTCCCACAATTATGGGATGGATCTATCTGGTTAACACAAGGCTATGGTCTTTTAAGTTTAAAGTTTCCTCTGTGTTGGCAACAATTAAATCATACTAAGAATGATCAATCTAGTCATATTAAGAAACTAGGCTGGGTGCCATATGAACTATGCTGCCTATTACCCTTAGAGAGTGTAACTGGTATGGAACTCCATGGATTTGTGGTACTAATTTATGGCTTGGCCTCTACCAGAATGGATAAGAAGGTGTAGGAAGGCTACACCTTCCTGTGGGATTCCCATGAACTCAAGGTTATATACATAACAAATTAGAGGTAACCTGAGGCAATCTAACATTGATGTGAACCCAATGAGTCAAAACATCTGTATTCTACTGGTATGACCATTTAGCAGCTATTTTCTTGTGTGCCTTCAATGGGATTGGAGGATTTAATTTGCCATATCAAAGCCTTAACTTTCATAAGCTTTGAATGATAGAGTTTAATAGGCTAATAGGCTGATTACTGAGGTCTCTATGATGAAGGTGGCGCTACAAAACTGCGCAGCCCTGGACATCCTTGCAGCATCTCAGGGAGGTACCTGTGCCATAATTCAAACTGAATACTGTGTTTTCATACCTGATGAATCCTTTAATGTAACAAATTTGATGAATGACGATCTTTTAAACAACTGGTCTGGTGTGGGAGGCTCATGGGTGAAATATTTACTTATAATTCCGCTAATGTTATTAGCCACACTATTTCTTATATTATCAAGTGTGTGACTGAGCCTCCAACAAAAATAATAACTAGACTTGAAGCAGTTGATCAAATGTATAGCTCAGTGTGACCAATGATTGTAATAGTGTAACTCTAGATATGGGAAGATGCAACTAGAGGGGATTTTCCTGGACCATAACTAGAAGTCAAGTGTCTAGAGATCTTTGACTATTAAACTTGGGCCACTCAATGTGCTATTACTGGACTATCAGCAAAACCTTCTCCAGAGCTAGGAATGAGCCTTCACAGCAACGTGGGAAATGGTCATCAAATGCCTCCCCAAGTATGATCAAATTTACAACCACAAGGGGGCCCTCTCAACTACAAATTGGCCCTTGCCAAGAGCATTACCAGCAATCAAACACCAAGGGCATTTGCAATCTGCCTCTGCAGAGATTGAACCCTGTACTGTTCAGGGTAGAGTGGGCACTTCCTTCTCTAGAGAAGCTGATGGAACAGGCCTTTACTTAGATATTTTCAGGAACTAATTTCATGCTCCCAATCCTTGCATCTCCTCATCTAGAAAATCACTAAATCCCTTCATGACACCAGCTCCTTGTGGCCAGCAGAAAACCTTTTGTAAAATGAGTGCTTAATTACACTGAACTCTCCCTTCAAAGTGAGATATTGTTAAAGTGCTCCACTATTGCACTACTCATTCTCCCTTTACGTCTGTTAGCATATATGCACGGAACATAGGAGCAACTTTATATAAGCCAAATACTTAAAATTGTTTCTTTGTCTCTTGTTACATTCTTTATTGTAAAGCCTATTTTGTCCAAGTATTGCTACTTCAGCTGTCTTTTTATTTTCATTTACATGGAACACATTTTTCCATCCCCTCACTTTGAGTATGTATGTGGCCCTAGACCTGAAGTGGGTCTCCTGTAGATAGCATACATGTATATGGTGGGACTGGGGTCTTGTCCCTTTGGTGGACATGTCCCTGTCAGGATATATTTAGTGGGATACTGTGGGCTCAGGAAGACTTTAGAGAACTTTTCTCCTGATAGGTGGGACTATGTTCCTACCCTGCTGGTTGTTTGGCCTCAGGCATCCCAGCACTGGCGCCTGAAGGCTCTAGGGTAGGGGTCAGGTCTTAGTGATGTAAGCCCTTCTGGAGGCTGTTATTTTCCCACTTAGTACATACAAAAATTCCCCCCCCCCCCCCCCCCCCCTCACCTCCACACACATTGTAGACCTTAAATGCCAATTATAAGTCAATAAACCTGGTGGGGGAGAAAAAGAGCTTTAAAATCAGACCTAACTCCTGAATCCCACATCTCTATATCCTTCTAGTTTTGCCTAAGATGCTAACAATTCCTTTAACTTGAGTCTGTACCAGGAAGAGAGCAATAATCTACAATAGAGAATATTAATGTGTGATAAAGCAGATATTTCCCAGAGATGAAAGACTGATTACTTTTATCATAAGGCTCTAGACGATCATTTTGTTAACATTTAGAATGATTAGTGCCTCACAAACTTTCAAAATGGCATGTGTCTTATTTTTCTGTCTTTCCTCTTTACCAAACTGATCAGTCCAATGACAAGGTTGATTAAGAGTTAAAGCAGGGGCTTCCCTGGTGGCTTATTGGTAGAATCTGCCTGCCATTGCAGGAGACATGGATTAGATCCCTGAACTGGGAGAAACCCACATGCCATGGAGCAACCTGTCCCATGCACCACAACTATCAATACTACTGAGCCCACGAGCTGCAACTGCTGAAGCCCTCATTCCTAGAGCCTGTGCTCTGTAACAAGAGAAGCCACCATAATGAGAAGTCTGCACACTTGAGTAACCCTTACTCGCTGCCACTAGAGAAATGTCTATGTAGCAAGAAAGACCCAGCACACCCAAAAATAAATAAAATTTTAAAAAGTAAGAGTTCAGGCATAGCTTATAAGGATACAGAAGAGAGAGAGCATTGTATGAATAATTAAGAAATCTCAAGGAGGGTTCTCTAATCAAGATAAAATATTATGAATCACTAATGATGGTTGTCAAAGTACCTCTTTATATGTAACATATGTCTGAACTTCTTGTAGGAACATCTTCAGATTTTTCTGACTTAACTCTCTGCACTTTAAGCATATTAAGCACATTAAGTATATGGTAGCAGAAATTGATCTCTTTGTGACCCCCACGGACCATAGCCCACCAGGCTTCTCAGTCCATGGGATTCTACAAGTAAGAATGCTGGGGTGGGTTGCTATTCTCTTCTTCAGGGGATCTTCCTGACCCAGGGATTTCCTGCATTGCAGGCAGATTCTTTACCATCTGAGCCACAGTAAAGCTCAGAAGAAACTGGAGAGAAATTGTTCAAAATGAATATGCTGAACACAAATTGTTCAAATATTAGTGTTCACTCTGTAGAAATAAAATGAAAGTATTGCAGTTTTGTTCTCATCTATATAAAGAATTGTTCTTAAATAACTGTAGGGCAGTTTTACAAATGAACTCAGTGCTGGGTTAAACACAAACTGGACAACAACTTTTGGAAAACAGATGGTAGGATTTATGAGGCCTGCACAGGGGTGGATAATTTTCCTTCTGGAATTCAAGAATGAGCAAAAAAACTGACAAATATTGTCCAATATGTCTATGACACTCGGTGGAAAAAATGAAACTAGCCTTCCTCTTCCCTTGAGGAGGACATGGCAACCCACTCCAGTATTCTCACCTAGAGAATCCCATGGACAGAGGAGCCTGGCAGGCAACAGTCCATAGGTTTACGAAGAGTCAGACATGGCTGGACACTGAAGCGACTGAGCACACAGTTTTATTTGTATAGCTTCCATCTTAACCTTTGCTTATAGTATTTAAAACTTTAACAAATAAGCGTCCCTATTGGTTATACCAGTATCTGATGTATGTGGTTCCCCACCCCCTCCTCCTGGTGTCACTTTTAGAGTCCTTGAGTACCTCAAGCCATGAAGGATAGTCAGACACATGGGGCTAGTCAACAGCCCCAGGAGGAGAGTAGGAATGTTTTATAATCTAGTCCTGGGGGGCAGAGTAAAGAGGGAAGGCTATTCCCATGGGGGATGGGTAACTCAAAACCCAGAAGGAAGGCCCAGGTTTCTCTGTGCAACCCTTGGAAGAAGCTGTCTATTTCCAGTACCTGAATAAAGAGGGGACACAGAAGGAAAAAATCAAAGAGGTAGGGCCATGGCCTCCATTTGACTATGAACTAAACTCATCCAGTCATCCAGACAAGAGGTGACTACTGTTATGAACAGAGCCTAGAGGTCTGTGGACATCGCCCAAATGGGTAAGTACATTCCAAAGATGAAGACAAAATCATTAGAATCAGATTCCAGTTTTCAAAGGCTGCATTTGTCTTTGGTCCATCCAGGGCTTATTTTCTTTACAGTTCTATTCAAAAGTAGGAGAAATAAGTTGAGTATAAATTGGACTGGGTTACGAATCAAGGAGAAGCTTAAACTGAAAGGTAGAAAGCTTTATTGCCTAGTACTCCCCTAGTACATGAGAGAAAAGATTGAACTATTTCATCGTAATTGGACCTCTTGTATTCTGCTCCATAGTCAGAATACAAACTGGATCTTTACACCATCAGCAGGTCTCTTTGATATTTTTTATCCATGTTTAAAAGGCAATTTCTACAATTGGAAAAGAAGGATATGGAATTAGCAAGGTCACATGAAAATAGCACTGTGTCAGTGTTCTCTTGTATGTTAGTCACCCAGCTGTGTCTAACTCTGCAACCCCATGGACTGTAGCCCGCCAAGCTCCTCTGTCCAGGAGGAGGAGGCAAGAATACTGGAACAGGTTGCCATTCCCTTCTCCAGGGGGTCCCCCTGACTCAGGGATTGAACCCAGGTCTCCTGCTTTGCAGGCAGATTCTTTACCATCTGAGCCACCAGGAAAGCCCCAGTGCTCTATAGAACAGGGCAAAGAACAGAGAAGAGAGGAGCAGGTAAGGAGGGAATACAGTGCTGTTAGGATTCCTGGGCTCTGTAATAGTTCACCTCCTTTGTGTGCAAACACTTTTATAAACAGTTCATTTTAATACATGATGCAACTTAAGGTAGCTATTACTCCCTTCATTTCACAAAATAGAAAACAAAAGCAGAGAGATCATACTGCCTATTTGTCATTCTAAGTCACAGAGCCAGAAACAGGTTTAGTTACAATGCTAACTCAACTGTCTTGCCTCTAATCCACATTCATTTCACCACAGCAAAACATCTCTCAAGAGTTTCAGACCCACCATCAGGATGCCTTCTCCATGACTTTGAGGCATATCTCTGGCATCCAGGTAAAAATGCCCTTATGTAGAGTAATACAAAAACTTTCTCTGGAATGTTCTAGGTAAAGTGACACAATTTAAGTGCCACACCTAGTTCAAACTACCACTTAAGATGCCAATTATCAACTTGGTGGATTTTATTTTTATACATATGTTCGTGTTCTTGGTCCTAGCCTAAAACTCAGTTGCAATTTTATTGGCTAAACTGGGTCTGGCACAACTCAAAGTTAGTGTTCATGGCATGGACTTAAACCCAGATTTGTTTCTTTTATGATATATTTTGACTACCCTGACTTTGGGTTATTAGAACACCATCCTAAAGCATAAAAGGGGCCTAAAGTCCAGATATTGTCCCTTTTGTTAGATGAAATTGTATACTGACTACTGGTCCTTATAAATCCCTATCTCATCTACAATTCCTGGACGTGAGGAATCTTCACAGATGTCCCACATAACAGTGAAACAAAGGAAACTATTCCAATTTGCAAGATGTAAATTTATACTCTACTCTCTGCTCTATAGTAAACAGTAAGAATATGGAAAAAGAAACTGTTGCCAAGTGCCAAGAGCCTCACACTTTTTTATTCTTTATACTTACCCTTTGCCATTAATTGCTGTTGTTTGGTTGCTCGGTCATGTCTGATTCTCTGCAACCCTAAGGACTGCCACCCACCAGGCTCCTCTGTCCATGGGGATTTCCCAGGTAAGAATACTGGAGTGGGTTGCCATTCCCTTCTCCATTGCCATTGGTAGTCTTATGAAAAATGGGTAGACTGAGGCATCGAGAGGAAGTAACTTCACCTGTGTTATCACTTATTGGCATATTCAAGTACTCAATTCACAGAACTGCTGAAGTCAGAGTTGATACAAAAGAACACTTGTGAACCACTTTTTGGTTTTCATGAGTTTACTTACTTCTGGATCAGACACTGACTGGGTGTTAAAAAACAAAAAGTTGTGCATTGGAGCCTGAATGTAGAATCCATGAGGTTACACAGAAGCATTTCTTGTGCTCATTTACTGTGGAGATATAACTGCTATTTATATTTTAGACATGAATAGTTTGAAATGTGCATGGACTTGAGGTTATATGGGGGTAGGAATTCAGTGATGTTTCTCTAAATGAGTGGATGAGTAGGTAGTCAAAGAAAGCTTTGGAGAAGAGGGATGTTCTGGGATGGGACTTGATGCCTGGATGAAAACCGGGGTGGTGGTGAGATGGCTCCGAAAATGTAGCTGTGTGAAGAAAGTCACCATGTTACCATGACACAAGAAGGAAGTCTGACCTGGTGAATCTGAGACTCTAATGGGAACCATGAGGAGAGCAAGCCCCGAAGTAGGCTGTGCCCTCAAGTTCTGAACCCTGAGGATGTGAAACAATAGAAGCCATTGCTATTCTTAAGACGTACCTGAGGGCCAGAAGAGCAAGACATGGACAAGGCTTTACAAGTGGTGGACAGTGGTTTAATGCTGATCTTCCTGTGTCTTCAAAGAATAAAGACCAAGAAGGATGTGGTCAGTAAAAAGGGTCATCTTGACTGTTTTCTGTCAGTTTGGTTTTTTTTTTATCACAACGATCAGATAATGGGCAAATGTCCAGTGAGATTTGCTCATAAAAAGATGTACCTCTTTTAATTCTGGTTTCCTCGGTGTATATGCCCAGCAGTGGGATTGCTGGGTCATATGGCAGGTCTATTTGCAGTTTTTTAAGGAACCTCCACACTGTTTTCCATAGTGACTGTACTAGTTTGCATTCCCACCAACAGTGTAAGAGGGTTCCCTTTTCTCCACATCCTCTCCAGCATTTATTGCTTGTAGATTTTTGGATTACAGCCATTCTAACTGGTGTTAAGTGATACCTCATTGTGGTTTTGATTTGCATTTCTCTGATAATGAGTGATGTTGAGCATCTTTTCATGTGTTTGTTAGCCATTTTTATGTCTTCTTTGGAGAAATATCTGTACCCCAATGTCCATCGCTGCATTGTTTACAATAGCCAGGACGTGGAAGCAACCTAGATGCCCATCAACTGACGAATGGATAAGAAAGCTGTGGTACATATACACAATGGAATATTACTCAGCATTAAAAAAAAAATTCATTTGAATCAGTTCTACTCAGGTGGACGGAACTGGAGCCCGTTATCCAGAGTGAAGTAAGCCAGAAGGAAAAACAATACAGTATACTAACGCATATATATGGAATTTAGAAAGACAGTAATGAGAACCCAGCATGCGAGACAGCAAAAGGAACGCAGATGTATAAAACAGACTCGTGGACTCTGTGGATGAGGGCAAGTGTGGGATATGGGAGAATGGCATTGAAACATGTTAATTATCATATGTGTAATCAATCGCCAGCCCAGGATTGATGCTCGGGGCTGGTGCATCGAGATTTCCCAGGGGGAGGGAGGAGGGAGGGAGGAGGGAGGGGGGTTCTGGAGGGGGAGCATATGTAAACCCATGGCGATATCATGTCATTGTATGGCAAAACTAATAAAAAAAAATGATAAGCAAAATCTCACCATAGATCCTATAGGCATAAAAGGATAATAAGATGATAAATGAATAAATTATGTCAATAAACTTGACAATAAAAAAAAGATGTACCTCATCTTCTACCTATCTCAAATTATAGATGATGCCCCCAGATTCTCAGAAGTAAATAGTTTGTCCTTAATTTCCCTTAAGAAGGTTTGCTCTAGCTGTTGCTCACCTCTCTAACCATGAAATCTGGGCAACCGTAAATGAGATATTTTCCTTTGAAACATTAGGCCCTAACCCAGGTATCTTTTAAAGAAGTCAATAGTTTGGTCAGATTGTTGAATCTATTATTAAGCTGTTAAAGAAAAGGTCATTGTATCTCACTAATATAATTCTGTAAGATTTTTAAAGCTATTTTTCAAAAGCAGAATATACCCATACACAAAAAGAAAATTAATGTTTATATCCAAGA
This sequence comes from Antilocapra americana, assembly GCA_007570785.1. Classification (NCBI taxonomy): domain Eukaryota; kingdom Metazoa; phylum Chordata; class Mammalia; order Artiodactyla; family Antilocapridae; genus Antilocapra; species Antilocapra americana. The sequence continues at coordinate 3,946,529 of ML663009.1, read as the reverse complement.
TTTCTCCTCTATAACACATTAATAAAATTATATCATACTTTAATCTACCTTCTGCTGTCTCCCCACTTACACTGGTAAAATGTTTACATTGCAGTAATGCATAAACACTGCTTTACTTTTGAAGACATTTTTCCAAATTTTCATTATAAAATAGGGGATTTCAAATAGCTAGCCAGTGTTATTGATATTACTCTGTATACAGTGAGGAGTAGCATATGCAGGCATTAGGCTAAACATTATTACATGAACTTACATTTAATCACTGAATGTTAAACTTTGTGTTTTCTAGTGTAGAAGTCCCTAAAATTGTTCATTCCCTTTGACCCAGTAATTTTGCTTTGGGAGACCATTTCCAAAAGGAAATTGAAGGGCATTTAGCAGTAGAAGTCATGAGCATACCTGTTTCTAGATATACTGGTAAATGTTTTCAGGCATAGTCTTTTATAAAATACATAATGTCAATTTTCAAGTAGGTACTCAAAATTCTTCTTTATTGTAGGTTCCACCAGTGACCCAGAATGGAAATAAGATTCCAGTAGTCTACATTTTCCAGAGGCAATATCTGTCATAGGAGTAAAAATCTAAAACTAAGAGCACCTGTCCCTTAAACACTCTACACCCTCAAACATGTTCCTGTCTAATAACGCCTGCTTGGTGCCGACTTCCTTCTGGCTCACTGGCATCCCAGGGTTGGAATCTCTGCACACCTGGCTCTTCATGACCTTCAGCTCCATGTACCTGGTGGCTGTGGTGGGGAATGTCACCATCCTGGCAGTGATAAAGTCGGAGCACAGCCTGCACCAGCCCATGTACTTCTTTCTGTGCATGTTGGCTGTCATTGACTTAGTCCTGTCAACCTCTACCATGCCCAAACTGCTAGCCATCTTCTGGTTTGATGCCCACCACATTGACCTGGATGCTTGCTTGGCCCAGATGTTCTTTATCCATTGCTTTGCCACTGTTGAGTCAGGCATCTTCCTTGCCATGGCTTTCGATCGCTACGTGGCCATCTGTAACCCACTACGCCACACCTCAGTGCTCACCCATACAGCAGTGAGACGTTTGGGCTTGGCTGCTCTCCTCCGTGGAGTACTCTACATTGGACCCCCGCCTATAATGATTCGCCTGAGGCTGCCCCTTTACCGGACCCAAATCATTACCCACACCTACTGTGAGCACGTGGCTGTGGTCACCTTGGCTTGTGGTGACTCCACAGTCAACAACTTATACGGAATGGGAATTGGCTTCCTGGTATTGATCCTGGATTCATTAGCCATCACTGCCTCCTATGCAATGATTTTTAGAACAGTAATGGGGTTGGCCACCCCTGAGGCTAGGCTTAAAACCCTAGGTACATGCGGTTCTCATATTTGCGCTATCCTTGTCTTTTACATACCCATTGCTGTGTCCTCTCTCACTCACCGCTTTGGCCATCATATCCCTCCCCATGTTCATATCCTTTTGGCCAACTTTTACCTCCTCATCCCACCCATCCTCAATCCAGTTGTCTATGCTGTTTGCAGTAAACAAATTCGAGAGAGACTTCTCCACATTATAAACGCAAGGGCTCAATCCAAGTGAGTGTTCTGTATGTATGAAACATATAGATATTTAATGATGGCAGGAAAAGGCTCTGACCAGGGAAGCCAATGAAATAAGACCCATACAACCAAGTCTTACCAGAGTTTTGGGGATAAGAAGAACACTAGAATGTATTCTGTTTGACCATGGATTTCCAGAAAGAAGAATACCTGAAATATTTGAAAGAGGAAATCAAGGGCTTGAATTTTTGTACAATATTCCTTTTACTATTTGACTTCATAAAATTAAGCACAACAGACACAAACATACAGACAACAGAAGAAGGATCATTTATATCTTTGACTTTTTGGTAAAAGACTTCCGTTTTCTCTTTGGAGAGAGTGTTTTGCATAGTTTCTGGAAGGCAAAAGTATAATTCCTGTGGGTAGTAGAGTCCCATTCCAAGTCTCAGATTAGTCATTCTAATTTTTCCAGACCTTTACTAATAGAATTCATTAACTGTTTTAGAAAGGTGTGGAAGTCCTCAAGCCAGATCATTCTCCCGTTTAAATAGATAAATAGAAATGCAATATCCCATATCACCTCATAATAAAATTGACTGTGAGTGGGTGTTTTAGAAAGGTGTCCTCGGATCAGGTCATTCTCCCATTTAGATAGATAAATGGAAATGCAATATCCCACATGTCCTCATAAAGAAGTTGACTGTGAGTGGGGAGGAATAGACAGAAGGATATTAGGAGATTCCATTTTGGAGGCCCTGAAATGGCATACATGAAGAACAGCAGCCAAACTGAAGTAAAATAACAGAAGCAAGAATGTAACACTGGGATTATGCACTTGAAAGAGGTGGGATAGAGAACTGAGTAAAGGTGATAAGAATAAATATATTCCCAGTGGTAGATACAAACCTTGATAGAACTTTAGATATCCTTGGATAATTCTTATGGATAAATTATCAATGAATTTTATTGATCATAGAAGTTCCATCATGTGATGGCTACTTCAAGCCTATATTTTGTGATAACAAATGGAATGAAGCAATCTCACTCACTTATGGTATGTCCATTTTAGTTGATGTTTCAGACTTTAACATGTTTATTTAACCTTCTCAATTTCCAACCCATTACAAAAATTCAAAAACTAAGGCTTCCCAGGTGGTGCTAGTGGTAAAAAAAAAAACAAAAACAAAAACCAAACCTGCCTGCCAATGCAGGAGATATAAGTTGGGGGTTCAATCCCTGGATAGGGAAGATCCTCTGGAGAAGGGAATGGCAACCCACTCTAGTATTCTTGCCTGGAGAATCCCATGGACAGAGGAGCCTTGTGGGCTACAGTCCATAGGATTGCACAGAGTTGGATATGACTGAAGCAACTTATGACAAAGCTGACTTAAAATACAATGAATCATCTTTATATTTGAATGTATAAAGAAGTCAATAATTAAGCCAGAACTAAAATTCAAGCCTATCAAAAAAAGTAAAAAAACTTAAAATACTAGAAATTTAAAGTTTAGCCCGAAGCCAGGTATAAACTTCTAATTCCTCAGGATATTATATCTAAGCCTAAAGTTTGATTGGGAATATTTCTTTTTCACTATTTTGGGTGAAAGGTGCTTATTTCCCATCTCCTTATCAAGGGTCCTGGAGTTCAGTGCCAAAAGCAAGTCTGTTTATTGGGGAAATATTGTGTTCTATGAACATAATTTTAATGCCAAATGTAATTTATCTGCTAACTTGTATTAGGAGTTGATGAAAATATACTATAAAATCAGAGTTAGAAGCTTACTTTATCTCCTGACCACACCTTGGGCTTTGAGAAAATAAAGAAGAAAGATGTCATTTCCCTCAGCCTTGGTGTCACTGATGGCCATGAACAAGGAATCACAGGATAATTCTTTGGCATTAGCCAAAAGTCCATTTACACTATGTGAAGCAAAGTGTGTGCATAGAGATTCAGGGCTTTTAATCTGTACTTAATTGAATTCACAAAGATTAGTACTAAGAACTTTCTAGCCAATATCCTCCAAAATCCCACAGTAAGGTGTTTCTCTAAAGATGACCTGTTAGTTCTACTATAGATTAAGACCAACTACCGGTAATCCCTAGATTCTTTATCCCCAGACATTCAATACTGTATAAAGATAAAGAAGAAAAATACTACCCGTATGTGCGCTTCCCCCACACCCTAGGGACCACCATCCATGACAATACCCAGGCCTATCAGATTCAGGATATAAGCTTAATTATAGTATTTAATTCCTTGTCAACTATAGTCATGATTGAGCCCTTTCATAGTGAAAGGGCTATCTCAGGATAAGAGGAAAGATACCCTGGTGAATGCAGTATGAGGATGTGTTAAGTCCAATTCCTAAATATCCCTCATTTCAAAGCCAACACCTTGTTTCTGTGTCACACAAATTTCTTTTCTATTACCCATACTCAGGGTGGAAGTAAAACACACTGTCATCACACTTTTCGTCTACAAGTCTTCGTGGAAAAAAAAAATAAAGATTGGGGAATAGTTAAGGGAAGAAGCATCATTATAGTTATTAAAGTGTTATGTGACACAAGTATTAATAGTTTAAGAACCTGGGCTCTGAACTTAGAATAAAGGGTAGAGATGGATCTGAACCATTTTTGTCACTTCTAGACTTTGGATGTGCTGTACAATCTAAACTTCAGTCTCTTATTAGAGATGGAAGTCATGATAGTAGCTCCTCGTGTGTTAATTATAAGAATATAATGATAATGAACTTAAATGCTGCATGATTCCTGGCACACAAAAAACAACTTATCTTTTAAAAACAGTATTCTGTTGTGTACTGAAAGGCCCATGGGAAGGGTAACAAGGCAGAAAGATTAACATGAGCAAGTTCTTGGGAAAGCCAAAGGACTTCGGCAGTTGTGCCTCACTTGTAAAAGGTGCCAACCTCTGCTCCAGAAAGCATTGCTCTTTGCTTCTGTGCAGCAAGTCAAATACACAGATCCAGGTTTTCTCTGTTCTCCTTGACTGCCTGGTACCCACTGAGGCTTTTAAATGTTGACACCCACTCAGTCTTGTGACAGTAAAACACTAAATACTCTTAAATATTTCCTTGCATAACAAGTAAAAAAATTATACTCAAACTCAGCTATGTAAAATGTCATTTCCTTCAATTTTTTCTCCCTGAATCTTCCATCCATAATGGGGTTTAGAGTAAAAATAAAGTTATATAAGATAAATTGGAATTGACTTTAAAAATCCTTGATTTAGTCTGATATAATTCTAAGAACTTCACTTTCTGCATAAGGGTAGTGTCATCTGCATATCTGAGGTTTTGCTATTTCTTCCAGCAATCTTGATTGCAACTTGTGCTTTATCCAGCCCAGCATTTTGCATGATGTCCTCTGCATATAAGTTAAATAAGCATGGTGACAATATACAGCCTTGACGTACTCCTTTCTCGATTTGAAACCAGTCTGTTGTTCCATGTCCAGTTCTAACTGTTGCTTCCTGACCTGCATACAGATTTCTCAAGAGGCAGGTGGGGTGGTCTTGTATTCCCATCTCTTTCAGAATTTTCCACAGTTTGTTGTGATCCATAGTCAAAGGTTTTGGCGTAGTCAATAAAGCAGAAGTGGATGTCTTTCTGGAACTCTCTTGCTTTTTTGATGATACAATGGATGTTGGCAATTTGATCTCTGGTTCCTCAGCCTTTTCTAAAACCCAGCTTGAATATCTGGAAGTTCTCAGTTCACGTACTGTTGAAGCCTGGCTTGGAGAATTTTAACCATTATGTTGCTAATGTATGAGATGAGTGCAATTGTCCAGTAGTTTCAACATTCTTTGGCATTGCCTTTCTTTGTGGCAAATAGATTTTATTTATTGTAGAAAATAAAGATATTTTTATATTTTTATGAAAAATAAATATTTGTGAAAAGTAATTTGTGGCAAATAAATTCTATTTCGTGGCAAATAGATGGGGAAACAATGACTACAGTGAGAGACTTTTTTTTGGACTCAAATTGCTGCAGACAATGACTACAGCCATGAAATTAAAGGACACTTACTCCTTGGAAGAAAAGCTATGATCAACCTAGACAGCATATTGAAAAGCAGAGACATTACTTTGCCAACAAAGGTCCATCTAGTCAAGGCTATGGTTTTTCCAGTAGTCAGGTATGGATGTGAGAGTTGGACTATAAAGAAAGCTGAACACCATACAATTGATGCTTTTGAACTGTGCTGTTGGAGAAGACTCTTGAGAGTCCCTTGGACTGCAAGGAGATACAATCAGTCCATCCTAAAGGAAATCAGTCTCGACTATTCATTGGAAGGACTGATGTTGAAGCTGAAACCCCAATACTTTGGCCACCTGATGCAAAGAACTGACACATTGGAAAAGACCCTGATGCTGGGAAAGATTGAAGGCATGAAGAGAAGGGGACGACAGAGGATAAGATGGTTGGATGGCATCACCAGCTCAATGGACATGAGTTTGAGTAAGCTCTGGGAGTTGGTGATAGACAGGGAAGCCTGGCATGCTGCGGTCCATAGGGTCACAAAGAGTCGATGCAACTGAACTAAACTGAATCAAAAGACACAGGCTGACTGAATGGATACAAAAACAGGTCCCATATATATTCTGTCTATAAGAGACTCACTTCAGATCTATGAACACATACAGACTGAAAGTGATGTGGAAGAAGGTATTCCATGCAAATGGAAATCAAAAGAAAGCTGGAAGAGAATACTCATATCAGGAAAAATAGACTTTAAAATAAAGCTGTTTCAAGGGACAGGACAGTACATAATGAGGAAGGGATAAGTCTGAAAAGAAGATATAATAATTACATATATGCATTGAACATAGGAGCACCTCAATATACAAGGCAAATACTAACAGCCACAAAGGAGAAATTGACAGTAACACAATTGACAATAGTGTTTAAGACGGAAAAAAGGTAAAAAAAAAAAAAATCCCTTAAAAGACATATTACACCATTGGACTTGATATTTATAGGACATTCCATCCAAAAGTAGTGGACTACAATTTCTTCTCAAGTACACACAGGACATGCTCCAGAATAGGTCTCATGCTCTGCCACAAAACCAGCCTCAGGAAATTTAAGACATTTGAACTCAAGCATCTTTTCTGACCACAACACTAAGATTAAAAATCAACAAGGATTAAAAAAAAATTCATTTGAATCAGTTCTACTCAGATGGACAAAACTGGAGCCCATTATTCAGAGTGAAGTAAGCCAGAAGCAAAAACAACAATACAGTATATTAACACATATATATGGAATTTAGAAAGACGGTAAAGAGAACCCAGCATGCGAGACAGGAAAAGGAACGCAGATGTATAGAATAGACTTGTGGACTCTGTGGATGAGGGAAAGGGTGGGATGATATGGGAGAATGGCATTGAAACATATTAATTACCATATGTCTAATCAATCGCCAGCCCAGGATTGATGCTCGGGGCTGGCTCAACGAGATTTCCCGGGGGGAGGGAGGAGGGAGGGGGGTCCTGGAGGGGGAGCATATGTAAACCCATGGTGATATCATGTCATTGTATGGCAAAACTAATAAAAAAAAAAAAGAGTAGCAAAAAAAAAAAACAAGAAAAAAAAAACTATAAAAACAGAAACACGTGGAGGCTAAACAATGTTGCTAAGCAACTAAGGAAATCAAATGAAACCTAGAGAGAAAGGAAAGTGAAAACACAACAATCCAAACTCTATGAGACACAGCAAAAGCAGTGTCTCACAGGGCATATGCCTGGAGAAAACGAATTCAAAATACACCCTAATGATTACTGCAGCACTATTTACAATAGCCAGGACATGGAAGCAAGCCAAATGTCCATCAACAACAGAATAAAGAAGATGTGGCATATATATACAACTGAATATTACTTGGCCATATAAAGGAATAAAACTACTATGCCATTTTCAGAGATGTGGATGGACCTAGAGACTGTCATTGCTTATATGTGTAATCTAGGAAAATGACACAGAACTGATTTGCAAGCACAAATAGAGACACAAATGTGGAGAACAAACCCATGGATACCAGCGGAGGAAGGGGAAATGGGAGGATTTGAGGGACTGGGATTGACAAACACACTATTATGTATCAAACAGATAACTGATGAGAACCTACAGTGTAGCGTAGGGAACTTTATTCACTGCTCTGTGGTGACCTAAATGGGAAGGAAGGCAAAAAATGAGGGGGTACATGTATAGCTTATTCACTTTGCCGTACAGCAGAAACATTGTAGAAGTATACTCCAATAAACACATATTCAATCACTATGTTGTACACCTGAAACTAATATAATGCTGTAAATCAACTATACTTCAAGAAAAACATAATTGTTGATGAGGATGTGGAGAAGTTGGAAACCCTTGTACATTGTTAATGGAGATATAAAATGGCTTACTACTATGGATAACAGCATCTGAAAAAATTAAGAATAGAATCACCACAGGACCCAGCAATTTCAGCTCTGTATACATTTCCAAAAGAACAGAAAGCAGACTCTCAAAGGGATGTTTGTACAGCCATGCCTTTAGTAACAGTATCCCTAATATGTAAAAAGTAGAAGCAAATCAAGGGTCTATGTATGGATAAAAGGGCACACAAAATGTGGTATATACAAAAATACTTAACCTTAAAAAGAATGGAGACTCTGACACATAGTGCAACACGGACGGACACCGAGGACATTATGCTAAAAGAAACAAGCTAGTTCCAAAAAAAAACATACTTGATTCCACTTATATGAGGCATCTAAATTGTCAAATTCAAGAGATAGAATGGAGGTCTTCTGGGGCAGAAAAAAAGGAATAAGCACTTATTTAATATACTGAGTTCCAATTTTTCAAGATGAAAAGAACTCTGGAGATGGGTATCAGTGATTGCACAATATGAATGTATTTCATACTACTGCACTGCACACTTCAAAATGGCTAAAGTGAAAGTGAAAATGTTAGTTGCTCAGCCGTGTCTGACTCTTTGCAACCCCATGGACCATAGCCCGCCAGGCTCCTCTGTTCATGGGATTCTCCAGGCAAGAATACTGGAGTGGGTTGCTATTTCCTTCTCCAGGGGATCTTCCAGACCCAGGGTTCAAACCAAGGTCTCCTTCATTGTAGGAAGATCCTTTTCTGTTGGAGCCACCAGGGAAGTCTCGAATGATTAGCTAAATTTTTGGTTATGTGTGTTTTGCCACAGTCAAAAAGAAAAAGGAATTCTAACGTATACCCTTATAAGATGAGGAAATTTGGGCATGGGCACACTCAGTAACACCCTATGAAAGTAGAGTGAGAAAAATGCCAAGTAAAAGGCAAGAATAGAACTTTAAGACACCAACCCTGCCAGCACCTTAACTTGGACTTTCGGCCTCCCAAATTGTGAAGCCACTGTTTCTCTTTCTTAATCTACTCATGTATGGTACTTTGAGCTTCCCAGGTGGCACTAGTGGTAAAGTATATGTTTGCCAATACAGGAGATGCAGGTTCGATCCTTGGGTAGGGAGCATTCCCTGGAGGAAGAAATGGCACCCTACTCTAGTATTGTTGCCTGGAAAATTCTAAGGACAGAGGAGCCTGGTGGGCTACAGTCCATGAAGTCACAAAGAACTGGACACAGATGAAGCGAATTAGCACGCATACACTCACTTGAACGCTATTTCATTATACTGCCCAGCAAACTAGTCCACCATCATACAATGTCTTCCGCAAAACCACATTTGCACTTTTACCCTGTGATCCCATTGTTTCTTCAGAGTCTATGCATGTGTGTGTTCCTATATACTTCATCCTGTTTCTTTGTGACCCCTTGGACTGTAGCCTGCTAGGCTCCTCTGTCCATGGGATTTTCTAGCAAGAATACTGGGACTGGTTGCTATTTCCAACTCCAAGGGAATTTTCTCCACCCAGGGAGCCAACCCACATCTCCTGTGTCTCCTGTATTGCAGGTGGGTTCTTAGACATATATGTATATTTCATAAACAGTAGTCTATCTCTACAAATTTTTTATCATTGACAGACAAAAAGTCCATGTCAGATGGAATAGGAAACATTGGAAGCCATAAAAAAAAGGGGGGTTGAAGCAAGAACCCAGAGATCTACTTAGTGCTTTTTTCTATCTTTGCTCTGATAATTCCCTCTCTCTCCTATACACACACAGAAATAGTTCCCAGGGTCAAAACTTTTTTTTTTTTTTTACCATAGTTGAGACAGATGGAAAGCTTAAAAATTACAGTAAATTCTAACAACATATCAACAAACAATGTGCACATGCTAAGTCACTTCAGCCATGTCCAACTCTTTGCGACCCTATGGACTGAAGCCCACCAGGCTCCCCTGTCCATGGGATCCTCCAGGCAAAAATACTAGAGTGGATTGACATGCCCTCCTCCAGGGAATCATGCTGACCCAGGGATCGAACCCACATCTCTTAAGTCTCCTGCATTAGGTGGGCTCTTTACGACTAGCACCACCTGGGAAGCCCAATAGACAAAGTAACATGTCTGAAAAGAAGCAGTTCCCTAAACAGAGGTCTGCTTATCCTCTTGAGGACTTTCACAAGGAGTGTCACAGCCTGTAGGTCATATACATCACCAATGAAGAAGGAATGGCCTCGTTTCCAGGACAAGTCCAATATTACAAGGCTCCCAAAGTCAAGTAATACCTTTAACATCAGAGCAACCGTGATCAGTCACTCACAGAAAAGAGAAGTTACCTTCTGTATTAGCTCATTTGAGTTTGGCATATGAACGAAGCATGAACAAGAAATATGAGCAGCCTACAAGCAGATGACATTTTACCATCATACACAGAATATGAGATTAGGAAACAGAAACCTGGTGCAGTGGCCTGGGCCTAGTGATGATATTTCTAGACAACTAAAAATTAGGACTTGCCAGCTCCCAAATGAGTGTGCAGAGCTGTGTATCATCAGTGAAGCAGCAAGAACAGTGCTTGAGTGTAGGACCTAGTGCTACTCAGTGTCTTGATATTATCTTTGAAGCTCTTTTTTCTTGTACCTTCTAATCTTTTAAGAAATCCCATTGGCACTTTTGGAAATAATGCAAAATCTGATTGTTTCTCACCTCATGCAATGTTAGCACCTTGGTTAGGAGACAATATAATCTCTGGATTATTGTCACACCCCTCCCTGCTTCTATCCTCACCTTCCTCCTCTGTTCTTGTCATAGAAATGAGACAAAATCTCGCCAGCCCAGCCCAGGATTGATGCTCTGGGCTGGTGCACCGAGATGTCCCAGGGGGAGGGAATCGGGAGGGGGGAGGGAGGGGGGTTCTGGAGGGGGAGCATATGTAAACCCATGGTGGTTTCATGTCATTGTATGGCAAAACCAACACAATAAAGCAAAGAAAATTTTTTTAAAAAATGAGACAAAATCTTTGAGAAATGTATATCATGTCAACTCTCTGCCCAGAACTCTGAATTTTATTCTGAAAAAAGTTAAGAAATTTTTGCAAAGTCCTTACCTGGTCTAAATTTCTGTGTGATAAAAAACTCAGCTAGCCAAAGATAAGCAAATTATAAACCAAAAAAGGAGGGAAACAAGCCAAAAAAAAAAAGTACTGAAGTGAGTGAAAGATGGATTTGAATTCATTAAATTCATAGGGACCAAAAGTAACACTCACTGTTCATGTCAAGAAAAAAAGAATAAAATTGAATAATAGCTTTAAATAGATAAGAAAGTGACTTATCTAGAATTCTGTTCCCAGGGAAAATATACTTTGAGATTAAAGATGACTGAAAGAATTTTATAATTATTGATGGAATGTGTCACTACTAGGCTTGCACTAAAAACAACCTAAAAGTTCTTAAAGCAGAAGAGAAATGAATAAGATAGCAACACAGAATTGTGCAGAATGAAGAGTATGAGAAAAACATGTGGATAAATGTGAGTTCATATTGATGCACAAAATTCAGGAAGACACAAATAAAATACTAGAACATCTCAGCTCAATTCCATTTGTTATCTCCAACAATTATATAAGCCACAACCCCTCCCCACTCAATGTTTTTTCATCACTTTCCCCATGATATCAGGCTTTACCCCCTCAGAATGGAGTTAGGGGGAAACATAAGTTATTTTGTTCCCTCGAGCCCTGCCTGCTTTATCTTGCTTTGCCTGGATGTTTTGGCCATGAGCTGTAGTCACTCATTTAAGTCTGTATTGCAGGAGCAGTCAGGATGACCCTTCACTCAGATGACAAGGTCAGGAGACTGAGAAGGAAACTGCAAAGCAGATTTTCCTTCGGGGCATCCCAAGGCAAGTCCCCTCCTGGTGTTTTTCTTGGGAAGTTCTGTTTATGCTCTGAACATTAGCTTATCTCATTAGGTCAGTCCCCCAGTTAGAAATAATTCATCCTGAGATAATTCCCTCAGACCTTATTTCCCCCAGGGGATTGGGGAAGGCAGATTCCCTTCCCTGGGGACAAAGGAGGAATAAGGGACATTTAAATAGATTACTACACCTACTACTCCTTACTGGGGAGTTTACCAAGAGTTTCTCTGGGGGTCATGGCAAGGCTACCACCAGAAGGGCTCGTACTTGGGTCACCTTTCCACATCCCACTCTCCCGACCACTCCACGGAGGAGGCTCCCCTCCTTGAAGAAACCAGGCTGGAATGGGACTTAGGAATGCTCATAACTGTGACCAGCATAGTTGGAGACATTGATTGCCTTAAGATAATGTAGACATAGGAATTCATTATAGTAGTTATATAAGGTTAATAGGGTTTTATTGCTAAAACAGTGCTGCTAGACAGTCTCTTAGTCCTCTTTCCTCTTTCCAAACTGTCTCTTAATCCTCTTTCCTCTTTCCAAACTGTCTCTTTGTCCTCTTTCCTCTTTCCTCATAAGAACCGAAATAGGTTAATAGAATAAAACAGTTTCAAGCTTAAGCCCTTCTCTCTAGCTTCTACATAGTTGCACCTAATAAGAGAAATGTAACCTTTCTACTTAGATTGATGTACTTATCCAAAGTATGCTGGAGACATTCAAATGGTAAACATACTAATGTTAAATCTGCAAGGAAGATAAGCTTAATGTTAAAGTTGTTGATGGTAGGCAGAAAACAAGATTGTATAGAATAATATGTGAGTGATGGGTGTGTTTCTTGGGTATAAAAACTGTAAACCAACCACAATAAAGAGACTCTGCTCCATCATCACATTGACTCAGCTCACTTGTTTGCCGATGCCACTCATCCCTCAAGACCCCCCGGACCCGCTGGGGCTGGACCCCGGCACTGAATCAACTCAGCCTTGCTGGCCATGTCTTAGATCTGTTTCCTGTGAGCATGGTATTCCTAGCTTAACAGTGCATCCTCTGTTCCATCATAGAATTCTCTCAACACAAAGGCTTATTTTTCTGTCTTGCTTGCTTTGCTCCTTATGCCACCTTTTGGAGTACGTATACTTGGTTGACAGGCTCCAAATGTAAAGGTACTATGTAGGAATTCCACTTTAATATCTCAGAATAACAGGCATATCTTTGGAGCTGGAGGTTGTGGGCTGTGGGGGTTTTGGGGTCACTGAATAAACTACCCCTGAAGGTTAACAATGAGGGAAGATAAGTTAGGTCCAGGATACCTCTATAGGAAGAGGGTGGGTGTGATTGAGGTACATAGCTCTAAATTACTTTTTTTTTAAGTATTATGGAGGATGAGGACAGGTAATGTTCATGAGGAACCCTGATAAAAACAGGCTTCCAACTCAGGACTTTGCAAAATAGCAGATATTGAAGTCAGTTGTAGATAGAAAGATAAAACATTTTTAATAGATGGTTGGTAATTATTTACTGGTAATAATTACAATAGGACTTCTCAAATATTAATATATAATTATATCATCCAGGTAAATTAGAGGAGAAATTGAGGATATGATCTTCATTTTAGATAAGCAACAGAATAAGATCAGAGAAATTGCCATTCCAAATTTATAAGCTGGAAATCAATGCCAATATGTAACATGTATGCAAAACAAATAACCAAGAGATAATCTTGGCCTTGACCTGATTCGGCCAGAACTCCTTATCAAGTAGGACTTGGTTGCAGTTTATATGTTCTAATGGAGCTCTCTTTCTTAGACACAGGTAAGGTAGGGTAGGGATAAGGGGAGGCATGTGGAAGGCCAAGGGCTCTCAGCCTCTGGAGAGCAAGCAATGACCTTCAGGAGGTATGAATTGGCACCATTAAACATGGACAGGACATGGGCTATTAGAAACCCCAGGGATGGAGTAGAGCCCTGGGTCAGGGGAGCCCCATAGCATCAACCCTCAGAGGAGGGATTAAGAGGCTTCAATAAACCCCTGAGAGCCCTTCTCAAGTGCAGCAGTGTCTGCTTCCATATCCTTTTGGGAGAAGATCAGAGGTTTGTCAGGGTAAAGCCAGCTGCTCCTTTCTAAGCTCTCACCTTCTCAGATTTCTCCCACTGGGACTGCATGAAGCTAAAAGGACAGAGCCAAGAATTCTACTTCAGGCTAAGGGCTGTGGGCAGAGCTAGACCTACAGAAAACAGTAAAGAGGTGACACAGGTGTGGTGAGTGCGGAAGGATGGGGGCATAATCAGTTACCTCCAATACCCAGGCCCAATTAGGAGACTTCTGCATGAATCACGAGAGAAAATGTGGCCTGAACTAAAAAAGATGCAGGTAGAAATAAATACATTTTTAATAGATTCTTCTCCCACAAGCAGCATTCTTAAAGGACCTTAGGTGAGTGACTGTGTTCTTGTCTCTGGGTCTTAATCTTAAAATCCATCTGTATAATATCTTTTTCCAATATAGATATAGACTACAAAATAGATGTGTTGGGGGAGTGTGTAATTTCCTCGGTTCTGTCTCGTCACAACAAAAATTTGAAGCAACGGACCAGTGTTACAGCTCTGTGTTACAGCTCAGTTTTATTTAGAAAATAAAGGAAAATACATCCTTGAGGTGTGAAGGCACACTGACCCAAAAGACTTGAAGAAAAGAGAAAGAGAGCGCGCCAGAGAGTGAGAGTGAGAGTGAGCGAGAGAGCCTCAGCCCTTTGGCTCCTCTATTTATATGTTTTCTTCCTCCCTCCCTCGGGCCTCTCCTATGTAAATTGGGCTAGCCAGGAGTATTTGTTCTACCTGAGGTCCTCACTCCAGTCCTCGGACCTTTCTTTGCTCTATTTTTGTGGGCTTTTCCCTTCCTTGTCTTTTAGCCACCACCATTCTGGACTCCTCTTTCCCATTCTAACTACCTAACAGATGCATGTGTCAACTAGTACTTTCTGTTTATGAAAAGCCATTTAAGTACTTTTGGGAAAACAAAGACGACAAGTTCTGTTGTCTAGTGACGACACTTTTGCTCTTGAAACTGTATACCCTAGAAAAAACATTAACTACAAGCAGGTTCCTGCATCCTGAGTATTAGGAGAAGCTGCCTGTCTCCATTCTCTTTCCCACTCTGAGATTCTGATTCTGGGAAGGGTATATTCTTGATGAGCTTCAGCAGAAACAAAATTCAGATACTGCTGTAAATCTGCATTTGGATAAAGAAATAGGATTTCTCAGATGCATTTTTATTTGAGAAAGCGTGAACAAGCCACAAAGTGATCAGTGATGTTCTGAAAGTGCACAAAGTAAGCCAGGAAAATGTAAAGACTCGGACGTAAAGTCAATATATTTGGTTTTGTGGGAAAATCCATGTTCACTGAGGGTAAAGTTGCAATATGTGTGAGATTGTTAACAATCATTTAGAGAGTGCTTGCTAGGTACTTGGCACTGAAGATAAACCTGTGAAGAACAATAATTCCTGCTGTCATAATTTTGTCTCCTATAAAGCTAAGTGCTTGTTCCAGTAGATATGTGGGAATATTAAGATATGCAAAAATACTTTACAATAAAAAGAGGATGTTATGCTGCTGCATCCAGCCAAGGCTAGTGAGGGGTTCCTTGGATATCTGTCATACGTGATAGAAGTTCTATTATTGAGATTTCAGTTCTTGGTTCTCCCCTCTTTATGAACAGTTAGTGCTTTGATGATCTCAGCTTCATAGCTTTTATCTGTTTACAGTGATAAGTTTATATCAGCAGCCAAACTCTGTCTTGAACTCTAGACTCATATCTAAATATATCAACAGGTTTATTTAGATTTTTACTTAGCTTCTGAAACATTTCTCAGCTTTTCTCCTCCTTCATGGCCTTCCCCATCTCAGTTGAGAGCTGCTTCTTTTACCAGTTGTTCAAGCCAAATATCTTGGTGTCATCTTTGACTCCTTTTTTCTCATGACCTGCATTTAATCTGTTTAAAAAAAATCCCATTGCTTCTTACCATATATGCTGTCACTTTTGTTTCCTAGCCAACATTCTCCTTCCCTGATTACAGGCAAAAGAGTCTTTTTTCCTTCTGTTTTTACCCTTACTCATTCATGCTATCCTTATTACAGAAGCTGCAGAAAACTTAAAAAAATAAATTTAAATATATATCACTTCTCAAAAAAAGTGACAATGAGAGAAATAAGTATTTGCAAAGTTCTGCAAAGGCCTGCAGGGCCCTGTGTGATCTGGTTTTATATATGTGTCCGGTATGGATCCCTCTCACATTCACATCATCTAACTACATTGGCCTTCAGCTGATCCTTGAACATTAGGCATATTCTGCCTTAGAGCATTTGTTCTGACTGTTCCCTTCACTTTGAGTTATTAGCACAAGGGTAGTTCCCTATATTCTCCATCTTGTGATGCCTGTCCCACTTCTCATCCAGCTTTTTGTTCTAGCCATTGCTGGGGCAATTACTTGACTGCAGGTATGGCCTGACTGCACTTTACTCAGCTGCACCCTGCCCCTGAGTTTCTCTGGCCCACTGCGTGGGCACCTGAAGGACACTACTCAGCTATTCTTGAGCCTGTGTGAACCTGGGAGCATGAAGAAATCAACACTATTCAGGTCAACCCTTGACCTGGTGGTGGGGTGGAAGCCAGTGGATAAATATACTAATCTTTTGTGTCGGGTAGATGACTCAGAAGTGCCTTCTACATGGTTCTTCATGTGGGGTTGGACACACTGGTCACAGCATTATCCAGCTCAGTACTGCACTTTTGGATATGCTTCTCAGCCTTTCAGTTTTACTCTTTTCTATTATTTTCTCTACATAAACCACCTTGATGGAATCCCAGTTTCTTTTAAAGAAGCCAGAAACCAATCTCATTTATCTCCTCTCCTCAAGTTTTTGCATTAATTCCCTTCCTGTTCTATTTAAAATTGCTTACCTCCCCTCTCCAACTGCAGGATTTACTATCCTCATCACCCAGTTTCTTCCATGATAGTGATACCTTCACACTATGATTTGATTATTATGTTCTTTTATTATCCTACTCAAACATTTAGAAAATTTGTCCTACCAATGGTTATCAGTCTGTTTTGTTCTTGGATTTACCTGTAACCTACTCAGTAAAAATATTGTTCTGGAAGTTTATTGAATGTATTTACTAAATGTTTATGAATATAAAATTGGTCACAGTTCAATATTGAGCCCTTAAAGAGTTTAATATTTAGCAGTAAGGCAAAAACAGGGAGCTGAATGAGAAGCTAAGAAAGTAGGAAATGGTAATATCATTGTACTCAAGAGAAGAGAGGATTTTTGTTAATTTATTTTTCCGTTTTAATTATCGTGTTGGTTTTGCCATACATTGACATAAGTCCGCCATGGGTATACATGTGTTCCCCTTCCAGAACCCACCTCCCACCTCCCTCCCGATTCCATCCCTTTGGGTCATCCTGGTGCACCAGCCCTGAGCACCCTGTATCATGCATCAAACCTGGGCTGGCGATCGTTTCACATATGATCATTTACATGTTTCAATGTCTTTCTCCCATAACATCCCACCCTTGCCCTCTCCCATAGAGTCTAAAAGACTGTTCTATACATCTGCATCTCTTTGGCTGTCTCACATACAGGGTTATCATTACCATCTTTCTAAATTCCATATATATGTGTCAGTATACTGTATTGTTGTTTTTCTTTCTGGCTTACTTCACTCTGGATAATAGGCTCCAGTTTCATCCACCTCGGTAGAACTGATTCAAATGTATTCTTTTTAATGGCTGAGTAATATTCCATTGTGTATATGTACCACAGCTTCCTTATCCACTCGTCTGCTGATGGGCATCTAGGTTGCTTCCATGTCCTGGCTATTGTAAACAATGCGGTGATGAACATTGGGGTACACGTGTCTCTTTCAATTCTAATTTCCTTGGTGTGTATGCCCAGCAGTGGGATTGCTGGGTCTTACGGCAGTCCTATTTCCAGTTTAAGGAATCTCCACACTGTTCTCCATAGTGGCTGTACTAGTTTGCATTCCCACCAACAGTGTAAGAGGGTTCCCTTTTCTCCACATCCTATCCAGCATTTATTGCTTATAGACTTTTGGATGGCAGCCATTCTGACTGGTGTAAAGTGGTACCTCATTGTGGTTTTGATTTGCATTTCTCTGATAATGAGTGATGTTGAGCAACTTTTCAAGAATATTGGAAATAAAAGCAAAAATAAACAAATGGGACCTAATTAAAATTAAAAGCTTCTGCACAACAAAGGAAACTAAAAACAAGGTGAAAAGGCAGCCTTCACAATGGGAGACAATAACAAACAAAGCAATGGACAAACAATTAATCTCAAAAATATACAAGCAACTCCTGCAGCTCCATTCCAGAAAAATAAACGACCCAATCTAAAAGTGGGCCAAAAATCTAAACAGACATTTCTGCAAAGAAAACATAAAAATGGCTAACAAATACATGAAAAAAGAGGATTTTAAAAAGGAGAGAGGTAATTCAGATAAAACTTGCCGAGAGGCTGAGTTGCATGAAAGCAGGTTAAGTTACAAGAGCACCATCTGCATAAGGGCCATTGGTGGTGAGTGGGAGCAGTTTCAGGGACAGAATGGGAATGAAATGGTTTATTACTGAATGCTATTTCAAACAGTTGAAACTGAAGCATTTCTAGATATTTTCTGTGATGAGAAGCAGAGATTTGAGTTTATAGGAGAATATAAAAATCATGGAAGGGAGAATGTTAACATTTTAACAGAAAACTATAGTTCTATGGAGGAGGAAAGATATGGCAAATAAGACTCTGCAAACACTAAAGGATTTTATGCATAATCCCACCTACCCTCACAACAACCTTCTTTAAGTGAGGTGAAGCATCGCAATTCCCCAGTTACAGAGAAGGAAAACAGACCTGGAGATAAGTGATCAGTGCAAGGCCATGCAGCTAGTGTAAGTAGCAGTCATGATTTAATTCAATATCTTCAGATTCTAAATTTTTTCATACCACATGGAAAGAAACTAGCTTATATTCAACTTGGACATGCTGAATTTTTTGCATCTAAGGCATTTTAATGGAAGCAATAAAGTCTAGTTACTTAGGACATTGGAATTGAAGAAAACTAGAACTCAGCTACCTAACACTACTGTGGTATCTGAAAGATAAAATTTCCAAAAATTTAATTTTCTAATATTACAAGAGAGCAAATTCTTTCAGTACTTACTTTGTCAAGTATTACATTAATGTTTTAAATCTATTATCTTATTAATGCTCATAAACTTATTAACTGGACCTAGAAAAGAGTATCTGTGTTGAAACTGAGCCACTCCAATATTTAAGGATTTGAAAGAAAAGAGAAGAGGGAAAGGTTAGATATTGTTAAGAATAAAGGGCACTTTTTTTTCATGGAAATCAGATATCTTCAGCAATACTGATAAGAATTTTCCTGTGATGAAAAACCATTAAAAAAAGAAAGAATTCTCCTGTGATGAACAGAAGGAGCTGCAAAGTGGGTATAGGGAGAGCCACATGAATATGGAGGTTGACATGAATTTAAGTGAAGGACAACAGAAAGAAGTGGCTCATTTTTTTTCCAATAAGCTAGAGGCAGGGCTATATTACAGAGATTTGTGAATATGAAAGGAACCTGGGAGATACATTCTAGAGCAGTTGTCTCCAGAACTTTTTGCAGTGATGGAAATAGTCTGTATCTGAATGGTCCAATATGGTAACCACTGGATATGTATGCTACTGAGCAGTTAATGTGTTTTAATATGATTGAGGTATTGAGTTTTCAGTTCAGTCACTCAATAGTGTCCAACTCTTTGCGACCCACGAACTGCAGCACAGCAGGCTTCCCTGTCCATCACCAACTCTTGGAGCTTGCTCAAAATCATGTCCATCGATTGACTTTTAATTTTATTTAATTTTTACAGATTGAAATAGCTATGTCTGGCTAGTGGTAACCACATCAGATGTAGCAGTACTAGAGAAAATACACAAGTTGTGTGATTAATAGGCGCATTGGAAATTATGTGCTTTATTTGATTTACCCAGGCACCTAAGTCTGAGATTTCTGAATAGAAAATTGGCTTTTATGATTGTGAGTTTAGCTTAATTATGTAGAAAAGGTACCAAGGTTTATTTTAAAGGAAGTGAATTGGCTTAAATGTATTTTTACTTCTTATCAGAGTATTTGACATCCCCATGAGCACAGAAAACACAGCTTCTCTCTGTTCTTTTATGACACTGTCTTGTGATATCCATTTTAATGATGTGTAATGTTCTATCTACTAAATGAGATTGAGTTCCTTGAGGGTAGAAGTGTGAGTTATGCTTCTCCATGTCTATGAGGACTAATAACTGATTTTGTTCAAGGTCCAGCAATGGAAATAAGGGCTAATGATCCCAGGAAGTTATACATAGGAGAAGCTACCTCGTAAAAATTGCTGAAGGAGCATTTCCAGGAACCATGGCAGCCTCTAATATCACCTCAACCCATCCAGCTGCCTTCCTGTTGGTAGGAATTCCAGGTTTGGAGCACCTGCATGTCTGGATCTCCATTCCCTTCTGCTTCGCCTATACTTTGGCTCTTCTAGGTAACTGCACCCTTCTCTTAATTATCCGAACTGATACAGCCCTCCATGAGCCCATGTACCTGTTTTTGGCCATGCTGGCAATCATTGATCTGGTCCTCTCTTCTACAACACTTCCCAAAATGCTGGCTATTTTTTGGTTTAGAGACCAAGAAATCAACTTCTATGCCTGTCTGGTCCAGATGTTCTTTCTCCACTCCTTCTCCATCATGGAGTCGGCAGTGCTGCTGGCCATGGCCTTTGATCGCTATGTGGCCATCTGCAAGCCACTGCACTACAGCACCGTCCTCACCGGGCCACTTATCACCAAGATCGGCTTGGCTGCTGTGACTCGGGCTGCGACGCTAATGACTCCACTCCCCTTTCTGCTCGGACGCTTCCACTACTGCCGAGGTCCAGTGATTGCCCACTGCTACTGCGAGCACATGGCTGTGGTAAGGCTGGCCTGTGGGGACACTCGCTTCAACAACATCTATGGCATTGCTGTGGCCATGTTCATAGTAGTGTTGGACCTGCTTTTTGTTATTCTGTCTTACATCTTCATCCTCCAGGCAGTTCTACAGCTTGCCTCTCAGGAGGCCCGCTACAAGGCCTTTGGGACCTGCGTGTCCCACATAGGTGCTATCTTGTCCACCTACACACCTGTGGTCATCTCCTCAGTGATGCACCGTGTGGCTCAGCGGGCTGCCCCCCATGTCCACATACTGCTTGCTATCTTTTATCTTCTTTTCCCACCCATGGTCAATCCCATCATCTATGGGGTCAAGACCAAGCAGATTCGTGATCATGTACTCAGTCTATTCTGGAGAAAGAATGTATAGATATATACTTTTTTTCTTAAGCACTAGTCCTGAACCCATTGGTCCAGTGGATACTGAACTGAGATGGAGAGGAAAAACCTCAATAAGAAAATCTGAGTTTGGCAATTCTCCAGTGTAAGTCCGATTGCTCACAAATGCAGTCAGATCAAACCAGGTATGTCCCTCTAGTTTCACAGCAGAGGTCTGACCTATTCTTGTAGACTCATCACATGCATAAGGACAACATAGAGACCCTTCCAAAGCATTGTTGTCATCTAGGTGAAAGACAAATACTGGCTGAGATTGGCACAAGAAGCTGAGATTTTGGTCAATTCTTCATCTAGACTGAGGAATTGAACCACAAATTTTTTTTTTTATTTTTTTTTTTTATTATTGTTTTTGCCATACATTGTCATGATATCACCATGGGTTTACATATGCTTCCCCTCCGGGTCCCCCCTCCCTCCTCCCTCTCCCCCGGGAAATCTCACTGCACCAGTCCCGAGCATCAATCCTGGGCTGGCGATTGATTAGACACATGACAATTAACATGCTTCAATGCCCTTCTCCCATCTCATCCCACCCTTACCCTCATCCACAAAGTCCACAAGTCTATTCTATACATCTGCGTTCCTTTTGTTGTCTCCCATGTTGGGTTCTCATTACTGTCTTTCTAAATTCCATATATATGTGTTAATATACTGTATTGTTGTTTTTGCTTCTGGCTTACTTCACTCTGGATAATGGGCTCCAGTTTCGTCCATCTGAGTAGAATTGCTTCAAATGAATTTTTTTTTAATGCTGAGTAATATTCCATTGTGTATATATACCACAGCTTTCTTATCCATTCGTCAGTTGATGGGCATCTAGGTTGCTTCCATGTCCTGGCTATTGTAAACAATGCAGCGATGAACATTGGGGTGCACGTGGCTCTTTCAATTCTGGTTTCCTCGGTGTATATGCCCAGCAGTGGGATTGCCGGGTATTCAACATAGTTTTGGAAGTTTTGGCCACAGCAATCAGAGCAGATAAAGAAATCAAAGGAATACAGATTGGAAAAGAAGAAGTAAAACTCTCTCTGTTTGCTGATGACATGATCCTCTATATTGAAAACCCTAAAGACTCTACGAGAAAATTACTAGAGCTAATCAGTGAATATAGCAAAGTTTCAGGATACAAAATCAACACACAGAAATCCCTGGCATTCCTATACACTAACAGTGAGAAATCAGAAAGAGAAATTAAGGAAACAATCCCATTCACCATCGAAACAAAAAGAATAAAATACTTAGGAGTATTTCTACCTAAAGAATCAAAAGACTTGTATATAGAAAACTATAGAACACTGATGAAAGAAATCAAGGAGGACACAAACAGATGGATAAATGTGCCGTGTTCGTGGATTGGAAGACTCAATATAGTGAAAATGAGTATACTACCCAAAGCAATCTATAGATTCAATGCAATTCCTATCAAGCTACCAGAGGTCTTTTTCAAAGAATTGGAACAAATAATTTCTCAATTTGTATGGAAATACAAAAAACCTCGTATAGCCAAAGCAATCTTGAGAAAGAAGAATGGAACTGGCGGAATCAACCTACCTGACTTTAGGCTATACTACAAATCCACAGTCATTAAGACAGTACGGTACTGGCACAAAGACAGAAACATAGATCAATGAACCACAAATTTTAAGACCCAAATGCCAATACCACAACTAGTACTACTGAAATTGCCTCCAAATCCTTTCTGATAAGTGGCCTTTAGCCCCTGCCACTCTTTAGCCAACTACCACTCAATGTTATTAGCTCTACAGTTGAACAGCTCCATGTCTAATGAGTCTTATTCCTCCCATTGAGTCAGTTTCTGAATTCCTTTCAGACTCATACTCATGTGCAACTTTTTACTGAACACTTACCAGGCATCTTCTCCTGACATCCATTTATACAAACATATCATCATGTAACTAACTCATCACTTGTATATCTTTTGTCTCCAAAACCACTAATTGAAATATTTATTGAATGAAGAGTCAAATACCATCTTTAGGCTATGAAATGTAGAAACAAGTAATTAACATCCTTCCACCATGAAGTTAAGACTTCTGAAGCTAAAGAAACGAGTTACAATATGTGATTGTGGTAGGCTGAATTATTGTTCAGATAGTTATTCTCTTGTCCCTCTACCATGGGTGGGGATTTTTCTCACTCCAGGAATGTTGAATCGTTGCTATGTGACTTTCTTTGGCCAGTGGAATGTAGTGGTCTTGAAATGTGCCACAATAATAAAATGTTAAAATGTGTCTGTAGCTTGGCTCAGTCACTCTCTTTTCTCCTCTGCTTACAAGAATGATCATGCTCCCAGAGCTTTTATTCACCCTAGACCAATGATGGAAAATATACATGAAGTAGATGTGAATGTAATTCACTGACTGGAATATAGCCACAGCTGACCCATAGTGTTCCTATAACCTGAGCAAAGATGATTTTGTTGTGTTTTTTGTTGTTTTTTTTTTTAGTAAACCATTTAGATTTGGGAGTTGTTTCATCACATAACCCAGGGAAAGCTGACTGATGGAGTTGTGAGGTCTTTGTTACATTCCAATTCATGACAGTAAAAGACCAAATATTTAAATAAAAGAAAATGTATTATTTCTTCTTTTATATCCTAAAATTGATACCACTTCCATTTATCTTTCTGCTTTGGTTTCTTATAATTGAACACTCCTTCAGTCAGTTCTTTGTAAAAGAATCTCATACCCAGTTTTCATGAAGGTCTCCTATACAACCATATGTTCCTTTTATTTTGTGATCTTTTTCTTCAGTAATAAGTTTCTTCAATTCTAAAAACCAAGAAACCTGATAGCCTCTGAAAAAGCATTTCCAGGCCCATGTCGTATCACAACTTGCATCATAGACACACATGAAGGATGATGGTCTCAAGGATCTGAGCCAGCTACCCTGTCACAGTTTGATTGCATTAGACTGCTTCCATCATGCAAGTGGTGGGGGCAGTGTTTTGTTCTTATTGGAATAGACATTCGGGATATAGTTTTTCCTTCCCTGTATGCAATGCTTCTTCCAAACTTGTGTGAAAGTTGCTCATTCATGTTCGACTCTTTGCAACCCCATGGACTGCAGCCTGCCAAGGTCCTCTCTCCATGGAATTCTTCAGGCCAGAATACTGGAGTGGGTAGCCATTCCCTTTTCCAGGGGATCTTCCCAACCCAGGGATCAATCCCAAGTCTCCTGCATTGCAGGCGGACTCTTCAGCAGCTGAGCTACCAGGGAAGCCCTCTTCAGAACTTATCTATGGATTTATAGAATGCCTTATTCACCATTGTGGTATTGCACTGTTTCTGGTAAGAATTCAGTTCATAGATGACATAATGATCCCATGTTCATGGAATTCACTAATGTTAACCATGTTTCCCATCACCCTGAAGCAGCTAGATTTATAGGACAGTGGCATGGCCTTTTGAAGACAAATATAGTACCAACTAGGTAGCAATACCTTGCAGGGCTTCAGAAGGTTCTCCAAAAGGCTGCATATGCTCTGAGTCAGCATCCAATATACAGTATTAATGCTATTTTTTCCCCATAGTCAGGATTCACAGGTCTAGGAATCAAGGGGCAAAGTGGGAGTGACACTATTTCCCTTAGTGAACTACTGGCAAAATTTTTGCTCTTTCCATAATCTTAGGCCTTGTTGACCAGAAGTCTTAGGAAATGCTGCTTCTACTAGGATACACAATGATACCACTGAACTGAAAGTTAAAACCACCACCTAGTCACTTTGAGCTCACATCTGAATCAAAAGGCAAAGTAGGGAATTACTATGTGAACTAGGGTAATTGATTATTACTACCAAAACGTAAATTGTCTATTACTCCACAATGCAAGTAAGGAAGAATTTATCTGGATATGCAGGAGATTCCTTAGGTTGTCTCTTGGTATTACCATGCCCTGTGATTAAGGTCAAGGGAAAACTTGCCAAATTGCTTCAGTCATGTCCAACTCTTTGCAACCCATGGACTGTAGACAGGCTGCTCTGTCCATGGAATTCTCCAGGCAAGAATACTGGAGTGGGTAGCCATACCCTCCCCTACAGGGGAATCTTCTCAACCCAGGGATCAAACCTATATCTCCTGTGGCTCCTGTATTACAGGCAAATTCTTTATCAGAGCCACTGGGGAATACTCCCAATAGAAAACAGTACTAACTCAATTCAGATAGGACTACTAATGGACCATATTCTATAGTAATAAAAGTTTGATTATTCTACTAAGTAAAGAACCATGAAAAGCTTAGGTGCATGCTGAAGGCAGTTAATATGGAATGACTAGTGGAAGAAGGTAGTTAGAAATACCAGCTATAAGCACACCATGATGCTAATCAATTAGGGGAAGGGCCAAAGAATCAATGCTTTTGAATTGTGGTGCTAGAGAAGACTTTTGAGTCCCTTGGACTGCAAGGAGATCCAATCAGTGAATCCAAAAGGAAATCAACCCTGAATATTCATTGGAAGGACTGGTGCTGAAGCTCCAATATACTTTGGCCACCTGACGCAAAAAAAAAAATAAATAAACTTATTGGAAAAGACCCTGATGCTGGGAAAGATTGAAGGCAGGAGGAGAAGAGGGTGGCAGAGGATGAAGTGCACCACCAACTTGAAGGACATGAATTAGAGCAAACTCCAGAAGATAGTGGAGGAGAGGAGCCTGGCATGCTACAATCCATGGGATCACAAAGAGTAGGGCATAACTAAGTGACTGAACAACAACGGAACAAAGGAACTACTGAAACAGAAGGTATAGTGTCAATGAACTGTTCCTTTGTGGATCGGTACCAGCTTACTGTAGAATCTTTACTAAAATACACTGAGAATAACCAGTTTGGGGTATGTGTCTTTGGATATGAGTGTTGCAGAGTGGAAGCACATGTTTGTGTTGATAACACACACGCTAAATCACTTCATTTGTGTCCGACTCTGAGAGACCCAATGGACTGTAGCCCACCAGGCTCCTCTGTCCATGGGATTTCTTCAGGCAAGAATACTGGAGTGGGTTGCCATATGCACCCTCCAGGGGATTTTCCCGATCCAGAAATCAAACCCTTGTCTCCTGCTTCTCCTGCATTGCAGATGGATTCTTCACTGCTGAGCCACCAGGAAAGGCCCTTGTGTTACTTTACTACTACAAAATTAATGGTTTGAGAAACCTTATCATGTTTGTTCTCTCAGCTCCCCTGTATGGGTCTGATTGATACTAAAACATTAATTTAGAAAATGAGGAAAAATGAAAGGGAGTGTCAAGGAACTCTAGCAGAGTGACAGTTTGCAGAGTGACAGTTTACATGGTTGAGAAACAGAATAAAGTGGGCAATGATGGAGTTTAAAAACAAAGGTGCTGATGCAGCACTATCAGAGATGGGAATAGACCAATGGAACCCTCTCCTCTATTTGTTCCCTAACAATAAAGGGCCCCAAGCAAATTTAGCCCAGTTCAAAAAAAATTGTTGGAAGGCAAAGATTATAATGAAATCTGACCAGGAAATGCAAGGGACAATGATTAGTCAGATTAACCAAGGTACAAATTTGAAGTCAACCAGGACCCTGTGGGGACTTCCCACATACAAGCTTGTCTGTGTTTACTGCTTGTTTTTTGTTTATTGTAACAAATTCAAGAAAGACTTTTCTCTTTACAATACTGTGTTGCTTTTGCCATACATTGACATGAATCCACCATGAATATATATGTGTTCCCCTTCCAAAAACCCCTTCCCACCTCCCTCCCGATTCCATCCCTTGGGTCATCCTGGTGCCCCAGCCCTAAGCATGCTGTATCATGTGTCAAACCTGGGCTGGTGATTGATTTCAGATATGATAATTTACATGTTTCAATGCCATTCTCCCATATCATCCCACCCTTGTCCTCTCCCATAGAGTCCAAAAGATTGTTCTATACATCTGCATCTCTTTTGCTGTCTCACATACAGGGTTATCATTACCATCTTTCTAAATTCCATATATATGCGTCAGTATACTGTATTTTTGGTTTTCCTTCTGGCTTACTTCACTCTGTATAATAGGCTCTAGTTTCGTCTACCTCAGTAGAACTGATTCAAGTGTATTCTTTTTAATGGCTGAGTAATATTCCATTGTGTATATGTTATCCATTCATCTGCCAATGGACATCTAGGTTGCTTCCATGTCCTGGCTATTGTAAACAGTGCAGCAATGAACATTGGGGTACACGTGTCTCTTTCAATTCTGGTTTCCTTGGTGTGTATGCCCAGCAGTGGGATTGCTGGGTGTTAAGCAGTCTTGCTGCCATATTTCCAGTTTTTTAAGCAATATCCACACTGTTCTCCATAGTGGCTATACTAGTTTGCATTCCCACCAACAGTGTAAGAGGGTTCCCTTTTCTCCAATCTTCTCCAGCCTTTATTGCTTATAGACTTTTGGATAGCAGCCATTCTGACTGGTGTGAAATGGTACCTCATTGTGGTTTTGATTTGCATTTCTCTGATAATGAGTGATGTTGAGCATCTTTTCATGTGTTTATTAGCCATTTGTATGTCTTCTTTGGAGAAATGTCTGTTTAGTTCTTTGGCCCACTTTTTGATTGGGTTGTTTATTTTTCTGGAATGGAGCTGCAGGAGTTGCTTGGATGTTTTTGAGATTGTTTGTCCATTGCTTCGTTTGCTATTTTTTCCTATTCTGAAGGCTGCCTTTTCACCTTGTTTTTAGTTTCCTTTGTTGCGCAGAAGCTTTTAATTTTAATTAGGTCCCATTTGTTTATTTTTGCTTTTATTGCCAGTAGTCTGGGAGGTGGGTCATAGAGGATCCTGCTTTGGTTTATGTCGGAGAGTGTTTTGCCTATGTTTTCCTCTAGGAGTTTTATAATTTTTGGTCTTACATTTAGATCTTTAATCCATTTTGAGTTTATTTTTGTGTGTGGTATTAAAAAGTGTTCTAGTTTCATTCTTTTACAAGTGGTTGACCAGTTTTCCCAGCACCACTTGCTAAAGAGGTTGTCTTTTCTCCATTGTATATTCTTGCCTCCTTTGTAAAATATATGGTGTCCATAGGTGTGTGGATTTATCTCTGGGCTTTCTATTTTGTTCCACTGATCTATATTTCTGTCTTTGTGCCAGTACCATACTGTCTTGATGATTGTGGCTTTGTAGTATAGCATAACGTCAGTCAGGTTGATTCCTCCAGTTCCATTCTTCTTTCTCAAGATTGCTTTGGCTATACGAGGTTTTTTGTATTTCCATACAAATTGTGAAATTATTTGTTCTAGTTCTCTGAACTGGTGCTTGATAGGAATTGCACTGAATCTATAGATTGCTCTGGGTAGTATACTGATTTTCACTATATTGATTCTTCCAATCCATGAACACGGTATATTTCTCCATCTATTTGTGTCCTCTTTGATTTCTTTCATCAGTGTTTTATAGTTTTCTATATATAGGTTTTTTGTTTCTTTAGGTAGATATACTCGTAAGTATTTTATTCTTTTTGTTTCGATGGTGAATGAAAGAAATTGTTTCCTTAATTTCTCTTTGTTTTCTCATTGTTAGTGTATAGGAATGCAAGGGATTTCTGTGTGTTGATTTTATATCCTGCAACTTTACTATATTCATTGATTAGTTCTATTAATTTTCTGATGGAGTCTTAAGGGTTTTCTCTGTAGAGGATCATGTCGTCTGCAAACAGTGAGAGTTTTACTTCTTCTTTTCCAATCTGGATTCCTTTTATTTCTTTTTCTGCTATGATTCCTGTGGCCAAGACTTCCAAAACTATGTTGAATAGTAGTAGTGAGAGTGGGCACCCTTGTCTTGTTCCTGACTTTAGGGGAAATGCTTTCAATTTTTCACCATTGAGGATAATGTTTGCTGTGAGTTTGTCATATATAGCTTTTATTATGTTCAAGTATGTTCCTTCTAGTCCTGCTTTTTGGAGGGTTTTTATTATAAATGGATGTTGAATTTTGTAGAAAGCTTTCTCTGCATCTATTGAGATAATCATGTGGTTTTTTTCAGTTTGTTAATGTGGTGTATTACATTGATTTGTGGATATTGAAGAATCCTTGCATCCCTGGGATAAAGCCTACTTGGTCATGATGTATGCTCTTTTTAATGTGTTGTTGGATTCTGTTTGCTAGAATTTTGTTAAGGATTTTTGCATCTATGTTCATTAGTGTGAACTTCCCACATACAAGCTCACCTGTGTTCCCTGCTTGTTTTTGGTTTAAAAAAAAAAAAAGCCTTTAGTCTCCTGTGTGTTAGTCACTCAGTTGTGCCCAACTTGTTTGCAACCCTATGGACTGTAGCCTGCCAGGCTCCTCTGTCCATGGGATTCTCCAGGCAAGGATACTGGAGCGGGTTGCTATGCAACCTGGAGGTTGCCTCCTCCGGGGGTCTTCCCCACCCAGGGATTAAGCCCTCTTTTAAATTTTCTTCATTGGCAGGCAGATTCTTTACCATTAGCACGATCTGAGAAGCCCAGTTAGTCTCCTAGACCCTCTGAATTCCAAAGAGCAAACTTGACTAGTTATTAGAGAAATGAGGAAATGCAGGAAAAAAGAACAGTCAAGCAAGGAAAGTAATAGTTTTAACAACACTTCAACCATAGAACAATCACGAGATGCCTAGTTTCTCCCCAAGAGGTATAGCTAACAAACTAGTACATATACCTGAGTCCTGGAGAAGGAAATGGCAACCCACTGCAGTATTCTTGCCTGGCAAATTCCATGGACAGAGGAGCCTGGTGAGCTACAGTCCATGGGGTGGCAAAGAGTCAGACACAACTGTGATTAACACATATACATACTTGAGTCATTTTTACAGAAACCAGGACCCCACTAGATAGAAACTGCTAACCAGGGTCACAGAGACCCAGTCAATCTGGAGCAAGAAGAGTGATGACCAAAATACCATGAATATTTTTTGCTTATGACCCAACTAATCAGAAGAACCCATAAACTGATCATGAACTTAGACCCTTTACCTTTACTTTCAATCTTTAAAACCTCTTTCCTGAAAGCCATTGGAAAGATTGGGGTCTTTGAGCATTAGCTGGTTATTCTCCTTGCTCAGTGCTCTACAAATAAACACTGATTTTCTTCATCACAACCCTGTGTCAGTAGATTAGCTTTGCTGTGTGTCAGGTGAGTGAAACTGGTTTGGCAACAATTGTGATGATGACAAAGGCACTACCATCCTAAGTAGGCATTTGCCCAGGTACACTGGCACTGACTAGTGGTGGCTCTCAGGTTCTGTACAGAAGATGCATAAGGACCTTTGTCTCATGAACAGTCCCAAGTGCTTGGCGCCATTGACATCATTGGCTGATGCTGCTTTTGACTTTGTGATCAAGGAAATAAGCCACTTGCTCATTGAGATGCCTCTGATAAGTATCAGAGCTCATATGCACTGGCTCTGCATGTGATTTTTTTTTTTAGTCATTTAGCTCTGTCTGATGGGGTATTGATCTGGGTGGGATTATTCCCTATCACACTACGGAATCTGTAACCCCAAGAGACCTCCTATAGTTGCTCACTTGCTATTTGACAGCACCAGCTGTGAACAGCTAACACTGGGTAACTCAGGGCTCTGTCCCATTTTGCAGCTGTCTAAGGTGAATTTTGAAGAGTGGGGAATTTTAGTTATGTACCCATGAAAAGAGATAAACTAGTTTTCTCTTCAAACATTGCTTGGCCTCAGTGCTCCTTAGGATCTGGAGAACAATGGCCCCCTAATGTCTCTCTAAATTGTAATACCTTCTACTAGAACTGTTTTGTTTGTGAAAGAATAAAAATAGAGTGAAGTTCCTTATATATAAACTTTTATGATGTATCAAAGGGAGACCTCAGAGAAAATGTAACATGCCCAGAATTATGATACAAAAAAAAAATTCCCTCCAATAAGCAAATATTAAAATTGTATCCAATTTTCAGGAATTTAAGTGATGAACAAATTGAACAAATAAATGCTCCTACAGCACTGCCATGGCTTCCCAGGTGGCTCGGTGGTAAAGAATCCACCTGCAATGCAGGAGATGTGGGTTCAATCCCTGGATGGGAAAGATCCCCTGGAAAAGGAAATGGCAACCCACTCCAGTATTTCTTGCCTAGAATATCCGGTGGACAGAGGAGCCTGGTGGGCTATCATCTATTGGGTCGTAGAAGAGCTGGACATGACTTAGCAAACAAACAACAGCATCACTAGTGTTGCATGGGGGGCAGAATGGGGCAAAGCAGGGCCTAGGGATCTTGATAGCAACTGACACACCCCTACCAGCTCTGGTGGGAGCTGGAGGAGGAGGAAACCACTTGCAGGAGAAAAGGACAGTCTCTCCCTCCTGTACCTGACAGGATACCCACTTTGGCCAGGGAGCCAATCTTGTTCAGACAGAACAGTTCCCACTGAGGCAGACTGCCACTGTAAGACTACACGCCCAAGATCAGACAGCAGGATTTGTGTGGCTATGCTCTACCAACACCCTCACCCCCAACGCTTTATTTTCACTCTCGTTTTTCACATCAGACTTGTTCAACTAGAAAAATATGCCAAGTTATTGAATGACCCTAAAGGATAGAAAATTTATTCTCCATCTCTGCAACCCACAACTCAAGTTGGGCTGACGCTCAAAGTGTACTAACTAACCTGTGGACCGAAGAAGAGAGGAGGAGGGTGCTAGAAAAAGCCTAGAAGAGGCAGATAATGCTGCATGTTGCTGCCTGGGAATCCTACCTGAGCACCAGAAAAATGCAATTCCCACCACAGATCCAGTGTAAGACATAAATGACCTGGATTCTATGTCCTAAAAGAGAAAGCTTTAACTAAGCATTAAAGAGAGGGCATCTTGGTGGGGCTCTAAAAAGGAGTGCCAAAGAAGTTTTCATAAGGTGGAAGGAGTGTGTCCAGAGCCACCAGAAAATCCCTCAGATTTGAGAGAATATTGCAGTACTTCCCAGGTGGTACAGCAGTTAAGAATTCACTTGTCAGTGCAAGAGATGCAAGAAACATGGGTTTGATCTCTGAGTGGGGAAGATCCCCTGGAGGAGGAAATGGCAGCTCACTCCAGTAGTCTTCCCTGGACAATCCCATGAACAGAGGACCCTGGGGGCAGTGAGGGGGGCAGGGGCGGGCTACAGTCCATGGGATTGCAGAGTCAGATATGACTGAGCACACACAAGGCATACTGCAATATGCAGGCCTGGGTCAAGATAATCTGAGAAATTTCAAATTAGTTAACCAGATCCTTTGTGGTTCAGAGAACCCCAGATATACAGGAAAAGTTGGAGACAAGTTGTTTTTAATTTTCAAAATTTTTTTAAGACAACCCACAGAATGGGAGAAAATATTTGCAAACAATGTAACCAACAAAGGATTAGTCTCCAAAATTTACAAACAGCTTATGAAGTTCAATATCAATAAAAACCCAATCAGAAAATGAGAAGATGACCTAAATAGATATTTCTCCAACGAAAACATACAGACAGCCAACCAGAACATGGAAAGGTATTTAACATCGCTAATTATTAGAGAAATGCAAGTCAAAACTACAGTGAATCAACAACAGCACCACTAATGTTTCATGGAGGGGAAAGCAGGGGCTAGGGAACTTGACAGCAACTGACATACCTCTACCAACTCAGGTGGGAGGTGAAGGAGGAAGAAACCACTGGAGGGAAGAAGGATGGTCTCTCCCTCTGTACCTGACGGGGAACCCACTTTGGCCAGGGAGCCACTCCTGTGCAGGATCCTGTGCAGGATCTTCCACTGAGGCAGATTCCCACACCAGTTAGAATGGTCCTCATTAAAAAGTCTACAAACAATCCTGGAGAGGGTGTGAAGAAAAGGGAACCCTCCTACACTGTTGATGGGAATATAACTTTGTACAGTCACTATGGAGAACAATATGGAGATTCCTTAAAAAAAAATAGAGCATATGATCCAGAAATCACACTCCCAGGCATATATCCAGAGAAAAACATAGTTCAAAAGGATACAGATACCACAATGTTCATTGCAGCACCATTTACCATAGCCAACACATGGAAGCATCTTAAATGTCCATCGACAGAGGAATGGATAAAGATGTGATACGTATAAAAAGAAAATGGGTTATTATTCAGCTATTAAAAAGAATGAAATAATTTCATTTGCCACAACATGGATGGACCTGGAGATTATTGTATTAAGTGAAATCAGACAGAAAGATAAAATATTATATTGCCTATATATGGAATCTAAAAATATAATACAAATGACTTTACAGGATAGAAGGAGTCACATACTTAGAGAATGAACTTATGGTTACCAGAGGGGAAAAACTGGAGGGAAGGGATAGATTGAGAGTTTGAGATTGATATGTATATACTGCTATATTTAGAGTAGATTACAAAGACCTACTGTATAGCACAGGGAATGCTCAATATTCTGTAATATCCTGAAGCTCAAGAGAATCTGAAAGATACATATATACGTATAACTGAATCACTTTGCTGTACATCTGAAACAATTAATCAACTATGTTCCAATATAAAATACAAACTAAAAAAGATATTTAGTGACAAATGATGTTTTCCTTTGTCTTGTAGAGCCCAGTCTGCTATTCGTATCTCATCCTTGGCCCACATTGCCCTGTCCTAGACAGTGTTAGAATGATCACAGATAATGTTTGCTTCCAAAGCTGATTACAAATCTGATTTAATGTATTTAAGATAGCCTATGGAAAAAGTTAATCTCTAATGCTCTTCTGCACCTCTTCATCAGTTGAGAAAGATTGTCCTGAGTTGGTCTGTAAAATCTATTAAAGGGAGAAACCTTACTTTAAGGTTTAATATGACTCAATTCAAATGCATTGACTTAGTGAATAGTTATTTCTAAACACCATGCAGAAATCATGTACAACATAGGTCAACTATTTTTTTTTCAATTCACAAATTACTTGGTTTATTATACACAGTTAGCACACAACACAAATTAGTAAAAGTGGGGAAAATAGAAAAGGGGGGCAAAGAACCACTCCCAGAAGAAGTCCAGGAAGGAGGCATCTTAGCATGAACATTGTCTCTGGCCCAACAAGAGGTCTCCCAACAGGTGTGAGTGGGCATTGCCTTCTGCTCCCATACAGCACTCAGCAGTGTGGGATCAGGTTCCCCAGCAAAGAGCCTTCAAGTCATAGCTCACCTATTAAACTCCAAAGGTAGGGCTCAACTGGACAGGGGGATTACTGAACCAAAGTTTCAAAAGCTAGATATGAACCTGTATGGAATGAAATTTCTCCATTTACTGGGTTGAGTGTATAACCTGTGCACAGGTTTGGAAGACATACTATATATATATCAAAGCAACTACAGTTTTATATTGAAAGTGAAGTGTAAGGAGAGGGAGGGGAGCAGGTTTCTAGAAGTCTCTATAGCTTTTCCTCAGATTTCAGAGAAGTAGAATCCTCTAAAGAGTAAGAGTAAAAATTAGATTCTTTCTGTGTTGATTCTACTTGATAGCCCCTGCCCTCATCATATTGGCTCCTGGTCTGAAGGAGACAGTTAAGGATGTCTCTTTTACCTTCTCCCATGGTAAAACAAAAAGAAACAGTGATGGTAATAACAATGCTATTTAAGTACCTGGTGTGATTGTTTCCTTACTAGTCCCTTTATATACAGTATCTCAATTATAACATTTGATACTTTATAATACTACCAGAGATAGGTATTATTCCCACCTTAGGCTTGAGTAAGTGAAGCAACTTATTCAAGTTTACACAGTGGGTATGTCATCAAGCTGGCTTGCAAATTCAAGCCACTGGAGCATCAAAGGCCAGATTTTGTAACATGTCCTAAAGCACAATACCCCACAACCCATGAGGAGCCCATGAGGACAAAGGAGATAAGCCAAACTGAGAAATCAGGTTTTCTCCTTCCTAAGAAGCAGGGTTTTAGGTTGGGAAGTCTAGGTTCAGAAAGATGGAAAGGCCATGCACGGCTCCATTCAAGTCCCCGGGGTCCTTCCTCATATTGTAAACAGAATGAGGGGTGAAGGCTGCAGTACCTCATCTGTAGGTAATAGCCATTTCTCTGTCTTGAGGTTAATTCAGGACTCTACCACCACTTCAAGTGCTGGAAGGATTTCAAACTTCCTTAGAGAGTTACAGGCAGACTGAGTTCTAATCCCAAGAAGATTCTTCATCCCTCCTCCAGAAAGGCCTTTCTGATTTCTACGCAGTGTTCTTAGACTAGCTGTGGATCCCAGGGAAGCCATACAACACACAGGAGTAGCACTTGGACCCAAGGGATCATGACTCAATTCAGAAGTCTGTCCTCCATAGGCCTAGACCTCTCCGAACCCCTGATATATGGTTTAGATAGCTCTGTGTCCAAATAGAGAAATCTGTCTATCCTTCTGGGGCAAAGCCTGCTATTTTCCTTCTCCACTGAGATAGGAGGAAGGCTACACATGGGATTCCCTTCGCCCCTGATCAGAATGCTTGTAAGTGCCAGGCCTCAGAGGCACTTGCAGAGTCCCAGGCTCTTGCTGATACTACCTGTCCCAGGTAAGATACTCTTTCAAGGAAAGCCTAGAAAAGAAGCAAAAAGGATCAGTAAGCATTTCCAGCCTAGAAGGAAGAACAGGCTTGGGAGCCTTGAGCATCCAGCTTTAGATCATGCTCCTTTATAAGTCTCCAAGACCCAGAGGGAAGGAAT
The DNA here is from genome assembly GCA_007570785.1 of Antilocapra americana. Lineage (NCBI taxonomy): Eukaryota > Metazoa > Chordata > Mammalia > Artiodactyla > Antilocapridae > Antilocapra > Antilocapra americana. The sequence continues at coordinate 3,910,543 of ML663009.1, read as the reverse complement.
TCTCATGAAAGTATACTTAGAAAGGGTGGAGTCCAGAGTTATGCGCAAGGAGACTGAAGAGGACTCTAGCTTACTAGACAGCACAAGACCCTGCAAAGTACCTCCAGGTGCTTCAAAAAGGCACAATATATTTTATTATCCTTTAATATAGCCAGGCACTATGTTAGTGGGAGGATTACAAAAAGGATGAGAATAGACATGCTCCCTACTCTCACAGAACTGATATTCTGTCCAGGGAAACAGGCAAGTAAGCAGGTCATCTGGAAAACTGTGTGTGTGCAGCACAAAGATAGGCTTCTTAGGTTGATACCTAAGTTGTAGCAGTGAGCCTTGTATAAGAATTAGCCTGGAGATGAAGATGAGTATGCTATTCCAAAACCAGGAAAGAACAATCGGTAATTATTAGAAGTGAGACAACATGACACATTTGGAAATAGAAAAATTCAGCCACGCTGAAAGGTAGTGAGCAGGATGAGAATGCTAAGTGTTGTGGTTTGTGTTCACAGTATTGGATGTAGCTCAGGTGGGAACTGTCCTGCTGTGATCTCTCATACTCATAGCCCCACTGAGCAGGAGCTGCAGGAGCTGCAGGAGCCTCCTTCTGTGATGTTTAAGGAGTAAGGGCTGCCCTTCAGGCTAAGGAAACATAAGTTGAGTGTTAGGGTCTTAGGAAAAGGACAAAGATCAGCAAAGTTAACCCCAAAGTTTCAGCCCAGCTCCATCCAGCAGGTGAAACATATCCCTCCTGCCCTTGCCCAGGCACTAGTACCCTTTTCAGTTTCATGGTGTTTCTAGAGATTACTAGGAAGAGGAAAAGATGAAATAGAGGTGGAACCTCTGTCAGGAAAACTTCTCTATGGTGTCAGGTATGAGGAAGGAAAGAGATAAAAATCACATCCAGGGCTTGAGTCCAATTCACAGGACTAAATATGTTTGGCTTGATCTAAGGTCTAGGACATAGAAGAGCCCTGCCTACTTTTGAGAGAAACCAGTTCTTATTACCCATAATTCACTAGATATAGATTTAGTCTCTTATGTAATTTGATCTGTGAGATCCTCCTACAACACATCTTTTACTGCCCAAAGCTACAAAGGAATGGTGGTGTGACTCAGTAGCGATAGGACTCATAATATCAGAAGTGGAAGACAGTCACTGAGACAGCTTCCCCACTAACACAGGAGGAAGGTAGCCACTGAATGGAAGACAAACATCAGAGCAGCAGACAAGTTAACTTGGTAAGTACCACTCATTTTTCCATTTAGAGACTCCCTTTTCTAGAAGGAAGCCAGATTTCTTAACATGATTACACTTTATTTACAACATCCAGTTGTGAAAGCCAGTAAATTAGTAGGTATGGGTGAAGGAGATGAGTCTACTTTATTGTAGATCTAGAAATCATGGTCAAGATAACTTAGCCCTTGACAACCATGAGATTATAGCTCTTTTGCCTTTGGAGCTAGTTCCGTGAAGCGGTCCATCTTATCTCCTGCCTCACATTGGTGGAGACCACTTAGAAATCAGAGGGAAAAAAAGAAAAGCAGTAGTGCATAAATGTCAGCTTCCGGGAACACAGAACAGGATCTGGGGGGACAGATGGAAAGCAAAGAGCACAACGGAGAACCCAAGACAGGTTCCCTCCAGCCTAGCTCTGGCCTCGCCCTACCTCACCTCAGTCACAGGCTGGTTTCTGTGCACTCCGTTCCTTCCCAGCCCCACTGACTCAGCCTTTTAATCTTTTTTCCTTCTACTCTCAACACTTTCTCTATTCTCATTCATAGTCATCTAGGAGAACCTTGAGATGGAGAGAGAGCCCAGCTCACGCAGAGGAATCCTGTGGGAGAAAGTCACTACAACCAGCTTACACGAGTTGTCACCTTCCCAGACTTTGGCTACCTAGAGAGGGAAATTCCAGTGTTCTTTGAATGCATCTTTGGTTTTACATATTAGTCTTAACTGTCCAATAGTTTAGTCTTACTGTGCCTCAGACACTGCCTTCTCCTTTAATCTTCATGACTTCTCTAGGACATACTACTTAAATTTCCTGTAGAATGAGGTCAACTGTATTTAATGAATGGGATAAAGAAATTTACCTCAAGTTCCGATTGCCAACGGAGAAGGCAATGGCACCCCACTCCAGTACTCTCGCCTGGAAAATCCCATGGACGGAGGAGCCTGGTAGGCTGCAGTCCATGGGGTCGTGAAGAGTTGGACACGACTGAGCGACTTCACTTTCACTTTTCACTTTTGTGCATTGGAGAAGGAAATGGCAACCCACGCCAGTGTTCTTGCCTGGAGAATCCCAGGGACAGGGGAGCCTGGTGGGCTGCCGTCTATGGGGTCGCACAGAGTCGGACACGACTGAAGCGACTTAGCAGCAGCAGCAGCCTATTGCCAAGATCTGAAGTCAGATCTGGAAAATTCCAAAGCCTAGACTATTGACTGCTCTGCTACATTCATCCCAACAAGGCTCAAGATAGAGAAGACAAACTTTCTTGCATGCTTTTTCCCTCGGCATTCTTCTAGTATACATAGGAACATATTCTGTTATGATACTTTAGACCCTCTCCCCCTTATCCCATTACTATGGACTCTGAGTAAGGGCATTTCTTTGGCCCATTGTTCATATAGGTTTCATGGTACCCTGATCTGAACGTTATCTTTCTCCTTCCTGGGGAGAACCCTCTCCATTTCTGGAATCTTCTCCTCATTCAGCCTCCAAGAAAGTCATAGAGTCTTTGCAGGGATCTACCTTTGGGCAGACAGACAAACTGAGGTCCACTCAGCTCTCACCTATCAGAAATCACTCTGTTCCACCCTTTGGAAAGTCTTCACCTGCCCACATTTATCTTGATTTGGCCTGCAGATTAAATACTTCAGTTCATTCAATAGCCAACACTGGCCCTAAGATTAAATTTTGATTTAGAATAGACTCTAGAGAGTCCTAGGGGGCTGTCACTTTATCTTTCAGCATCACTGTATCTCTTATCAATGAAGCTTTCACGCTGAATCTTGCCAATACAATCCTGAGATACTTCAGAGAAAACCTATAGAGTTACACGACTACATAGTCACCTGTCTGCCTTAAGTTCATTTTTACTGATGCCAGAACAGTACTCCTTGAGTCATATTGCATAAATATACTCTTACATTCCATTTAAATATGTATTTTGTCTTGTGTTTGGTAAACTCATGGACATAACACAGTAATAACCTGCTGTGACATTATTCTGTAACTTCAAAGAAATTTTATAGAATCTTATATAGTCAATGAGTCTATTCATTATTATACAAACTAAGAATATTCTTTCCTTATTTCTGGGAGAAAAAAAGCTCTACCATATTTTTGGGCAAAAGTTAGAAAGTGCATTTGTAACTAGCCATGCTCACTTTTCATGTCTGCTTAGCACCCAGTTCCTTCCAGCTCACTGGCATTCCAGGACTGGAGTCCCTGCACACCTGGCTCTCCATCCCCTTCAGCTCCATGTACCTGGTGGCTGTGGTGGGGAATGTCACCATTCTGGCTGTGGTAAGGGTGGAGCATAGCCTGCACCAGCCCATGTACTTCTTTCTGTGTATGTTGGCTGTCATTGACCTGGTTCTCTCTACTTCCACTATGCCCAAACTGCTGGGGATCTTCTGGTTTAGGGCTGGTGATACTGGTTTGGATGCCTGCTTGGCTCAGTCAGATGTTCCTCATTCACTGCTTTGACACAGTGGAGTCAGGCATCTTCCTTGCCATGGCTTTTGACCGCTATGTAGCCATCTGCAACCCACTCCATCATACCACAGTGCTCACTCATACCGTGGTGGAACATTTCAGGATGGCTGCCCTCTGCTGGGGTGTCCTCTACACTGGACCCCTGTGCCTCTGATGATCTGCCTGCAGCTTCCTCTTTACAAAACCCGTGTCATCTCCCACTCCTACTGTAAGCACGTGGCTGTGATCACATTGGCATGTGGTGGCAGCAGGATGAACAATATCTATGGATAGAGCTTTGGCTTTCTGGCCTTGATCCTGGACTCAGTGGCCTTTACTGCCTCCTATGTGATGATTTTCAGGACCGTGATAGGGCTGCTTACTCCTGAGACCAGGCTTAAAACCCTGGGGACATGTGGTTCCCACATCTGTGCTATCCTGATCTTTATGTTCCCATTGCTGTTTCTTCCCTCATTCACCGATTTAGTCCCCAGGTACCCCCTCCAACCCACACCTTGCTGGCCAACTTCTACCTCCTTATTCTTCCAATCCTCAATCCCATTGTCTATAGGGATCACACCAAGCAGATTCCGGAAAGACTTCTCCAAATTCAAGACAGAAACTAAGATCAAATGACTGATACTTCTCTTAAATAGGTTCATGGAGAAAGCATTTAAATATGGTGGTCAGCTTCCCATTTGGGAACTCCAGAGAGTCTGAGATGTTGGGTCCTGTGTTCTCTGGGTTTTGTAATTCCAAAGGAATGCTAAAAAAGAAAGTACAGACTTGTGGTTGCCAAGGGAGAAAGCATGGGAGAGGAACGGAGTAGGAGTTTGGGATTAGTACATGCAAACTATTATACAGAAAGATGAACAAAGTCCTGCTGCATAGCTTGGGGAACTATACTTAATATCCTCTGTTAAACCATTAATGGAAAAGTATAAGAATGTGCATACATATGTATAACTGAATCACTTTTGTACAGCAGAATTTGACACTGTAAATCAAGTATACTTCAACAAATTTTAAAAGGATTGTATAACTCAATTCTCAATTATAGGTTGTTTTTCTGTTTACTAAATGATATTTAAGCTATAGAGAGGACAAAACAATGACAACATCAGTAACACAAGTAGCAGTGTTTATTCAGCACTAAATCCTTACAAATACCCATGTATTTTATGAAGTAGGTTGTGTTGTTCACATTTTAAACACATACAGAGCAGAATACTTGCTTTATGAACTATACAGAGCTTGACCTGCCTAGATCAGATGTCCTGTTTGGAGTTTATAATATTTTGGCATTATACAATATTACTTACTGGCTTTTTGTGTGTCTTTTAACACTTAAATCCTAAAAAGTGGGTCATTTTATCAAAATGGGCTTAGCTGCAACAAAAGCATTTTCTGATCTAAGCTTTTAACAAATGAGATGCTGTTAAAAGTTGTGTTAAAAACAAGAAGCATTCTAGAAAAAGACTGACTTGGTAGGTCTGTTAGGTATGAGGAATACCACTCATGAAAGAACAGCCTAGAAAAAAAATCAGCTCAGAGCAGGGCAAAGAGTCTAGAAGATCATGTCTCAGCATTGCCCTCATATCTTCCAAGGCTGCTCACCATGGAGCCTGAAGCATGTGAGGACTCCATGGAAAGGAAATCCTTGCCCTTGCCACAGAAACTCTGATTAACCCTGATCCATCTGTAGGATCCCTGATCAAAATATGCTGTTTAGACAGATCACAAAATAAAGGGATGCTAGCATTTCTAGAAGCATTGACTTTACCCTCCAGATTAAATAGCAGCTCATTATCTAGAAAATGGCTAATATATAGCACTTAGCTATCAATTGAAAAAGTCACTAATGTAATTCTTACAGCCACACTGTAAGGGCAAAAATTACTATACCTTGCAGGTGAGGAAACAGATGCTCCCAGAAATGACATAAACCAAGTGAACTTGGGGAGTTTTGAGAGGTAAAAAATCAGGAATTGAGATGTTTGTTTCTAATGTTAAAGCTTTTAGCCTTTTTGATCCTCCTTTACTTCGTTTGGGAAAGAGCTGAAGACTGCCTTCCAACGCCAGAAGTGCATGTGCTCAGTCACTCAGTTATGTTTAACTCTGACTCCATGGACTGTAGCCTGCCAGGCTCCTCTGTCCATGGGATTCTCCAGGTAAGAATACTGGAGTGAGTTGCCATTTTCTTCTCCAGGGGATCTTCCCAACCCAGGGCCCGTGTCTCCTGGGCTTCCTGCATCAGCAGGCAGATTTTTTACCACATTCAAGGTCAGATGATTGTGCGTTTAACATTCCCAACACAACAGCCATTAGCTATAACCATTTTCCTCAGAGACTGGAGAGCAGAGATCACCAAAGCAGTCTCCTCTCAGAGCAACAGAAGGTAGAACTGGATTCTATCAATGTCCAATGACAAACTCCATAATTCCATACAATAAGCAAGAAGATGTTGAATATACTAAGCTTCATGTATACAAACTGTCACTGGGCCTGATATTAATGGAAGTAGTCAAATGCAAAGAAAAGTACTTCATGAGAATCAGAAAGCATGACTTTCAGTTTTGCTTTGGCTATCCCAATTAATAATTCCACTTAATTTGAATAACTGGAGTATTAGCTATCTATTGAGATATCTAGAATGTGTTCTAATTTAGAGTTTGAATTACATTGATGTTTCCTCTGGCATCTCTAACTTCCATCCCATCACTCAATCATGGCATTTATTGTTCCTGAGTCTTATGTCCGAGTTTGGAGTCAAATGCTCTTACCTACAAATGAAGAAGCAACCATACACAAAGTTCTGTTTTACTCTTTCCCACCATGGTTGGGGGCCAGGGGAAAATGTTTATAGGGCCAAGTATATGCTCACAGGCTCTTAGGGGCATTTCTGTGGAGCACAAGAAAGGGCAAGACTCAGAACTCAGAACCACCTCTAAAACTAGTTTTAATATATCATCATACCACCAAGTTAACCTCAGGAGAAAATTTAGAAATATTCTCCTTCAGTGCAAAAACATTTTCTCAGAGTATCTTCAAAGGAGTTAGACAACTTGAACCCAACTTAGGGCATTCTTCCTCTGGAATTCAGGCTAGGAAGCATGTAGGTGGCCACTGACAATGATACATACTTATTCTGGGTGTGGATTTGCCTTTCTTGCCAACAGAGCCTCAGCCAGCACTTCTATTTGAGGGCTTCCTGAGTGCGATTCACAAAGCAGGACATACCCCATGACATAGTACTCAAAGAATAGACACTTCAGACAAACAAGATAGGGCTCATGACCATGAGACCTACTGGTAGTATTACATTTCCTCACCAGCCAGAAGCAGCTAGCCTCACAGAATGCCAGAGCCCTCTTCTTAAAACACAGCTAAAAAGCAGTTCAACAGGCGGCACTTCGCAGTAGATTAGGACACAGCCCATGAACTGCACCAGACCTCTACATGGTGCTAGCTCCCCAACAGGAAGAATACAGGAGTCTAGGAACAAAGGGGTAGATGCAGAAGTATTCCATGTATCACTCTCAATGATCCACTAGGGGAGTTTTTCTTCCTTTCCCTGCAAATCTTGGTCCTACAGGATTGGAAGTCCTGGTCCTCAAAAGGTGGTAGACTCTTGCCAAGGGACACAGCAAGGGTTCCACTGAGCTACAAGTTACAGCTTTCCATCAGGCTCCTCTGGACCCCTATGTCCAGGAACAAACAGCTGAGGAGGGGAGTTAACATAGTGGCAGGAGTAACTGAATTGACGAGAGGACTGCTTATACAACGTGTGCCAGGGAAAATGTATGTGCAGAAGTCAGGTCATCCCCTGGGGCAGTTTGTCATGCTCCCTCACTTAATTGTAACCATAAGTGTACATATGCAATAATCCCCAAATAAGAACCTGAATAGGGTTTCAACCCCCTCAGGAATGAAGGTTTGGATCACTCTACAGGCAAGCCATCAAAATTCATGATGTTGACTCCTGAGGGTGAAGGGAATTCCAAATAGGAGAGAATGCATTAACAGTTGTGGCTCTGAGCAGAATTTTAGAAACTAGGGCTACAGAGTTCATCCATAGCAAGAAAGGCCTATGGGAACCATGGTGAAACTTCTCCTAAAATCTGAAGTAGATCTGTACAATGTAAGAATGCATTGCAGTGGCCGTAAAACAAATGCATTTCAGATTTGACTGCAAGGAGCATATTTGATTGACAGCCTCAATCATTGTGCTCTGGAGTTTATGACATTGCCTAAGATCTGGTTATGAGCTGCTTCCAACCGTTGGATGAGCACAGCACTAATAAGGCACAGGTCTACTGTAGTGTGATAATGGATTCCTCACATGAGCTCTGACTTACATGCTCAAGACTTACATGCAGCTTTGCCAAAGTGGTCTAAGAAATGATAGCTTATGGTGAACGATGTCAGATTCATGATGTCTGAAGAAGATTTAGCTTCGGGACCAGGGATCAGGCTTGATCACTCAAGAGCTTTTGTGTAGCAGAGTTTTATTAAAGTGAAAAGGGACAGAAAGCTTCTAACATAGACATCAGAAGGGTGACGGAGAGCGCCGCCCCTCGCTAATCTTTGCAAGGGAGCTATCTACTTTAGTTATTACAATAAATCGAAAGAATACCTAAAGGTTATAGAGATCTGACCAGACCCACTTCCACAATTTACATTTTACCATATCAGGTTGTCAGAAGGTTTTCAAGAAGGAGAAACTGTCCTCAAGCAGTATACATTATTTTTATATAATCCTTAGGAATGAATGTGGAGGGGGGGGCGGAGTTTGTCTTTTCCTCCTCCTTGAGAATTCCAGACCCCTATCTCCTCTCCTTGTGAGCCCCAGACCCCTTTTCTCCTCCAGGGGCCCCAGACTTATTAACCTGCCTAGGAACTGACTCCCATTAATACACTCAAGTCTAAGACTTTTCTTCTCTTCTTTCCTCCTTCCCTCTCATAACTGCATTGTGATTTCATGGTTCTTCCAGCCTTAGGATCCGTCTGTCTTATTTCATGGGCATTTAGATGTGTATACTTCTGACACATCAAGTTAATTTAATGTGTCCTCAGAGGGCAAATTCTAATGCAATTATGGTTTAACTCCAACTGAAAAAAAAAAATCAACTTGTGTTCACAGGTCAGTCCTGTGGGGAAAGCTAATACCTCTGACTATATACCTGATGGAGAAAATGTTTACATTTTGAGGTATAGGGAAGTATTTTTGGCTTATACATGATTCAGCTTGAATACAGTGTGAACTAAAACAACCTCATCCACAACCTATGAAACACACAGCACATGACCTTTAACCATTAAGGGAAAGAATGTCCATTTCAAAGCAAAGGATGATTCCCTTCCTATGGTTTTCATGTTAACTCTCCTTCAAAAGTAAGGTTTCCTTCCCAGACACCAGGGTTCTGTTTGAAACTTTGGAGAAATATTTGCATGCCACATTTATACCTTATCAGATCAGAAAAAGGAACATGAAACTATGTGGAAACACAAACTGAGAAGTTTCTTGTATGGAGATGAGAGGCCATCTTCAAGGCTACAGTCCTCAGTTTGGATCAAGGAACTCTTTCCTGTTATAGGTTGCTTATTGATTACACCCGTCAATGAGCTCCTGGTGAGATTCTTCTCAAAGACTGCTCTCAGAGGAAAATAAAAACTGTCATGATCCTCAATACATAAATAACCAATATTTTTTTTCCTTACCCAAAACAGACAACATGAGGGATGTTCTAGTGCAGATAAATCTGAAAGATTGTGTCAAAAGTGTCCTCAATGTCCTCAAGCATTCAAGTTCAATGGATAACTGAAGCAGAGCAGCTACCTTGAACTTAGGCATTTTCACCATTCACCTGGGGGCTCAGTTGGTAAAGAATCTGCCTGCAATGTGGAAGACCTGGGCTCAGTCCCTGGGTTGGAAAGAACCCCTGGAGAAAGAAACAGCTACCCACTCCAGTATTTTGGCTGGAGAATTCCATGGGGTCACAAAGAGTTGGATACCACTAAGCGACTTGCACTTTTCACAGTGCCTTATAACAAAAGGGTCTCTAACCTCTGGGATCTAATACCTCATGATCTGAGGTGAAGCTGATGTAATAATAAAGTGCACAATAAATGTAATGCTCTTGAATCATCCCAAAACGATCCCCCACCCTGTCCACAGAAAAATTATCTTCCAGGAAACTGGTCAATGGTGCCCAAAAGTTGGGGATCACTGCCTTATTAGAAGGCACAGTTACAAGAATAGCTTTGAGGAAACTGAGATGAGACAATGTCAGTTTTCCCCATAACCTCTTATTTTTAAGTGTCTGGTTACTATCATTGAGTTACCACTTTGAGTTTTTTTTTTTATTGGTTTTGCCATACAATGACATGAAACCGCCATGGGTTTACATACGCTCCCCCTCCAGAACCCCCCTCCCTCCTCCCTCCCAATTCCCTCCCCTTGGGTCATCTCGGTGCACCAGCCCCAAGCATCAACCCAGGGCTGGCGATTGATTTCACATATGATAATTAACATGTTTCAATGCCATTCTCCCATACCATCCCACCCTTGCCCTCATCCACAGAGTCCACGAGTCTGTTCCATACATCTGCGTTCCTTTGCTGTCTTGCATGCAGGGTTCTCATTACCATCTTTCTAAATTCCATATATATGTGTTAGTATACTGTATTGTTGTTTTTCCTTCTGGCTTACTTCACTCTGGACAGTAGGCTCCAGTTCCATCCACCTGAGTAAAACTGATTCAAATGAATTTTTTTTAATGCTGAGTAATATTCCATTGTGTATATGTACCACAGCTTTCTTATCCATTCATCAGTTGATGGGCATCTAGGTTGCTTCCATGTCCTGGCTATTGTAAACAATGTGGCGATGAACATTGGGGTACACGTGTCTCTTTCAATTCTGGTTTCCTCAGTATGTATGCCCAGCAGTGGGATTGCTGGGTCATATGGCAGGTCTATTTGCAGTTTAAGGAATCTCCACACTGTTCTCCATAGTGGCTGTACTAGTTTGCATTCCCACCAACAGTGTAAGAGGGTTCCCTTTTCTCCACATCCTCTCCAGCATTTAGTGCTTGTAGACTTTTGGATGGCAGCCATTCTGACTGGTGTAAAGTGGTACCTCATTGTGGTTTTGATTTGCATTTCTCTGATAATGAGTGGTGTTGAGCATCTTTTCATGTGTTTGTTAGCCATTTTTATGTCTTCTTTGGAGAAATGTCTGTTAAGTTCTTTGGCCCACTTTTTGATTGTGTCGTTTATTTTCCTAGAATGGAGCTGCAGGAGTTGCTTGTATATTTTTGAGATTAATTGTTTGTGCGTTTTTTCATTGGCTATTATTTTCTCCCATTCTGAAGGCTGTCTTTTCACCTTGCTTATAGTTTCCTTTGTTGTGCAGAAGATTTTAATTTTAATTAGGTCCCATTTGTTTATTCGTGCTTTTATTTCCGATATTCTGGGAGGTGAGTCATAGAGGATCCCGCGTTGGTTTATGTCGGAGAGTGTTTTGCCTATGTTATCCTCTAGGAGTTTTATAGTTTCTGGTCTTATGGTTAGATCTTTGTTCCATTTTGAGTTTATTTTTGTGTATGGTGTTAGAAAGTGTTCTAGTTTCATTCTTTTACAAGTGGCTGTCCAGTTTTCCCAGCATCACTTGTTAAAGAGGTTGTCTTTTCTCCATTGTATATTCTTGCCTCCTTTGTCCAAGGATCTCATTCAAATTTGAAGGAGAAATCAAAAGCTTTTCAGACAAGCAAAAGCTGAGAGAATTCAGCAACACCAAACCAACGCTTCAACAAATGCTAAAGGATCTTTCCTAGATAGGAAACATGGATCAGGTATATAATCTTGAACCCAAAACAATAAAGTAAATGGCAATGGGATCATACTTATCAATAATTACCTTAAATGTAAACGGGCTGAATGCCCCAACCAAAAGACAAAGATTGGCCGACTGGATACAGAAACAAGACCCCTATATATGTTGTCTACAAGAGACCCACCTCAAACCTAGGGACACATATAGACTGAAAGTTAGAGGCTGGAAAAAGATATTCCATGCAAATAAAGACCAAAAGAAAGCAGGAGTGGCAATACTCATATCAGATAAAGTAGACTTTAAAATAAAGGCAGTGAAAAGAGATAAAGATGGACATTACATAATGATCAAAGGATCAATCCAAGAAGAAGAAATAACAATTATAAATATTTATGCACCCAACATAGGAGCTCCACAATATGTAAGGCAAATGCTAACTAGTATGAAAGGGGAAATCAACACAGTAATAGTGGGAGACTTTAATACACCACTCACACCAATGGATAGATCAACTAGACAGAAAATTAACAAGGAAACTCAAACTTTAAATGATACAATAGACCAGTTAGACCTAACTGATATCTATAGGACATTCCACCCCAAAACAATGAATTTCACCTTTTCCTCAAGCCCACATGAGACCTTCCTTCTCCAGAATAGATCACATCCTGGGCCATAAATCTAGCCTTGGTAAATTCAAAAATATTGAAATCATTCCAAGCATCTTTTCTGACCACAATGCAGTGACATTAGATATCAATTACAGGAGAAAACCATTCAAAAATTCCAACATATGGAGGCTCAACAACACACTGCTGAATAACCAACAAATCACAGAAGAAATCAAAAAAGAAATCAAATTATGCATAGAAATGAATGAAAATGAAAACACAACAACCCAAAACTTTGAGTTTTCATTCATAAGTTGCTCCTCCCTCTCACTCCCATCTGTTGTACACAGAACATATGAGAAGAGAGTATAAAGGATATATTACTAACTGCTTGGCCATTGTCGGGACAAGACTTCTGAACAGCTCTGGGGTTTTACATGAAGTGGACTAAAATACTGCTAAGGTACCTCAGCAAGTTGTGCGGATGACCAATGTGAGTTGTTTGGACTTTCTTCTGACAAGGAGGCCTCTTTCTCCATCTGTTTCCAGAGCTTTGCCCTGTCCTCATCTCTACTGAGCCTACTCTGAAAGTGCCTGTTACTTACTTAATAGCTATTACCTAAAGGAACACTCAGCCCCAAACTTAAACTTTGACATTAGAACGTTTATAACTCATAGAATGATCTTCACCCATTTTTGTTCACAACCGCAAGTACTAGTGCCCCCAGCCTTCTTATGCTCTTAGGACTGACAAGTTACATGAGGACATTTCTCCCACAAGTCTGCTTTCTATTAGACGTAGGTTTTTGTATTTCACTTTGTGGGGAAAGGGAAGATTTACTGTCTGTTTTTGGTGCCTCAGACTCTTCATCCTAGCTTGACAGCTGCAGTTTTAGAATTCTCAGCCTCTATAATTGCATAAACCAGTTCCTTGTAATAGCTTTCATATGCTCCCTTTATTGAACCTGTTCTCTGGGGAACTGAGTAATCTACACTATGGTAACTATAATAATTTAAATTGCATGCCCACACAGAGCCCTTTCTATTTTCCATCTGTTCTTGGACTTCTCTCAATCCAGGTAAGTCCCTATGACCCCAAATACACTATTCTTGTCTTTTAGGATGAGCAACTTTTGATTCCCCTTTTTCCTCTCTTGATTGAGGACCAGTTTGGTGGAGAGGAAACTAGGAGGAAAACTCCCAGTTTTCTGAGATTCAAGTTTGTTGTTTGTTTTCATTTAAAGTGTAGGAATTTTAAGTGTATACCTTTAACACACTGTGTATGTTAACAACTGAATTTGTTCTTTGGTTTCTAGACCTCTCTTCCTTTGACCTTGCAAGTTCAGACTTATGTAAGGAAGTCACCCATTGACTTCAAGCACCAGTCAAAGGATGGAGTCTATTATCCCTGGTCAGGGTTTTCATTCAACACAGGTTTCTCAGTGAGGACACTGAGTTTAACTTAAGATCTCAATGAGGACATTGAGATCAACTTAAGTCCAACAAGATTACCCAGCTGTTGGGACAGATGTCTACATGGTATAAAGTTCTTTTCCTTTTTTAAAAAAAAGGATAATTTTTATTTTGTATTGAGGTGGAGCAGATTAACAATGTCATGATAGTTGCAGGTGAACAGCGGAGAGACTCAGTCATACATATACATGTATCCCTTCTCCCCCAAATTCCCCCCACCCATGCAGCCTGGCACAAAACACTGAGCAGAGTTCCAGATGTTATATAGTAGGTCCTTGTTGGTTATCCATTTTAAATACAGCAGCGTGTATATGCTCATCCCAAACTCCCTAACTACCCCTTCCCCATATACTTTCCCCTGGACACCATTAGCTCTTTCTTGAAATCTGTGAGTCTGTTTGTTTTGTAAGTTCATTTGTATCATATTTCTTTTAAGATTTCACATATAAGGGATGTCATGTAATAGTTCTCCTTCTCAGAGTAATATTTGAGTCTCTGCATTTATAGTGAGGCAGTGGTTTCAGAAATAGCTGATTTCATGAACTTCATTGAAAAAAATTGGAATCCCTTACTGCTGAATGAGGACTCATGCTCAGGTGTGAAGGCTGAGCAGAATGGCAACTGGGTACATAACTAGATTGCTTAACCAAGTCATTCCCCAAATGCAGTCCATCCTATGAGTCTCTCAACCAAATTCCATGAGCTGGTTCAATTTTCCTGCTAACTGGCAGAGTGACTACCATGTTGTCAGTGTTAGTTTGGCATTGCTTCCTGGGGTAGAAGGATTCTTGGACATATAGTGGGGGTTTAGAGAAAGCCTATATCAAGAAACTCCAGACTAAAACCTTCCTGCACCTGAATGCCAGCTCAAACTCAGTGCTGCCCATGCTTTCACATGGAACATGGTTATTTTCATCCTTGATTTGCAGCCCACTCTATTCAGGTGATCCCATGTTCTCTACTCTTTCCGTGAGTGTCTGTGGCTCAGCACATTGAAGTATGTTCTACTACTAGAATGTTTTAGCTATTGTTCATACAAAGGTGAACATGTTCTCAATATAACTTAACAGTCTAGCAGAAGAAAGAACCACAAAGACATCCATTCAAGCATGATTCCACTAAGACGAAGCTGAGCTGATAGTTAAGTGATAAAGGACATAACTGCACCTAAAGAACATAACTGCAACCTAAAGAGAAGTCTAAGTTGAAAGAACTGGAAATGTAAAGATATCAAGAGAGAGAAGAGTTTGATATTATGCAGGAAAGAAAGGTGGTGTAGATTGTCTGTAGGAGTTAAGAACTGTGGTTTCTAAGCTCTAGCTATGTTCATTTCTCCTATAGGTATTAGATAAAGGCTTGGAGCTAAGTAAACATTTTAGTGCCTGGCATCCATTTAGATTTGTTTGCTTCCTTAGTTTTCATAACTGCCTTACAATATATAAGTACTATTACCCTCATTTAGGGGCTTCCCAAGTGGTGCTAGTGGTAAAGAATCCCCCCGCTAATGCAGGAGATGCAAGAGATGCAGGTTCGATCCCTGAGTAGGGAAGGAAATGCCAACTCACTCAAGTATTCTTGCCTGGAAAGTCCCATGGCCAGAGGAGCCTGATGGGTTCTAGTCCATGAAGTCACAAAGAGTCAAACAACTGAGCACTCACACACGCACCTTCATTTTACAAGCAAGGAAATACTGAGGAATACAGAGGTTAAGTATTGATAGATTCAGAGGACACACAGGTAGTTAAGTGGTAGGGCCATGTGTTAAACACAGATTCTGTCAGACTGTGCTTTCAATACT
The DNA here is from genome assembly GCA_007570785.1 of Antilocapra americana. Taxonomy (NCBI): domain Eukaryota; kingdom Metazoa; phylum Chordata; class Mammalia; order Artiodactyla; family Antilocapridae; genus Antilocapra; species Antilocapra americana. Next base: position 3,895,126 of record ML663009.1, on the reverse strand, counting down.
GTTTATTTCATCACTACAGAAATTGAAATATTGGTTGATTAAACTGAATTGGAATATAGGACCGAGATTTAAAACCATCATTACTTGATCCCTTGTCAATCCAAAATGATATTCTGATAGACTGAATAGACACTTACTGTGGCTAGCACAGCAGGTAGGGATCAAAAGTGGTCAGCACACAGTTTGGGGAAAAAAACTAGAGATAGAATTAAAGTTTTAAAGATGGGACTGGGGAACTCAAGACCTCTTGGACTAACAGCCCTGTTCCTTGGAGCCACATCCTTTTATTTAGTATCTTGGCACACAGAAAGTATCTGTTGTGCTATAATAAAATCAGCCCCCTCTGTCCCCAGTCACATCTCTCATATTATGGATTACTTTCAACTGTTGTTTTCTTGTACAAGGAGTATCACCCAGCTGCAGGTCATAGACCCACGTATGTCTTGGGAAAACATCTTAGTGTGTTCACAAGCAGCATTCTGAACTTGCACTGACCTGGCGTTCCAAGGTCCACACTATATTTTTCCTTAACTTAGCAGGGAATGATGACCCCAACTAATAACCCGATGTACTTCTGCTTAGATTATATTGCTTTTATTCTTTTCCCATGGTGTTTTTCTCATGGCTTAGCCAGAGCAACAGACAGCTGATTATTAACCCCTGAAGATACTAACCACCTTTATGAAGAGAAATCCATTTTTAACCTGCAGACTACAGAAGGCCACAGGATTAGAGACAACTACTCAGTAAAATGCATGGGAAAGTAATATTTGCTGTTCCCAATCTCCATTAAGCAGATGGCTCATTATGCATTGCTTGAGAAGGGACTATTAAAACATGGAGAGAGGAGTCAGAAGTGTTTTCTTCTACTTCTGCCCCTTTCAGGGGAGTAACTAAGTCCCTGCATGAAAACAGGGAGGTTAAGCTGCCCTCTTCACACTGATCAAGCAGTGGAAACCAGCAGAAAGTGATGCTACAACACCAGAAGTGTTGGTCAGGAACTAAAACGCAAGATTTTAAAGCTATCTGTGTAAGGTGGAAAATGACTTTGAAGGCAAGGATAAAAGAAACCTTTTTCAATACTAGGCAGTCTGTTTCAAAAAGGTACTTTGTCAGAGATGGATGTTTATGGCTTGTTATTTGGCAGCCAAGTTGAATGATTCTCTACAAACATGTAGTAGTTGGTGGTCATTGCCAAAGAGAATTATCACTGCTGACCAAGAGATAAAGAGTTAAGTAACAGCAGCTAGAAGGGGAAAAGCATGTACTGACTTTGAATTAACATCCCCATTTTTTGGCTATTGATGCCACCACCTCTATAAAGAGCATGGAGTAAGGCAGCCAACAAGAAGTCTGCTTATAGGAAAAAGGAAGCAAGATAATAGCTTGCATCCTTAACTCATGTATAGTGAATCCAGACTTAACTGTTCAGAGGATTGCTTCCTACCTAAATCTCCCTCAGAGAATTCTTGATAACATAGGACAGGCAAATCCAGGAGAAGCCCCACATGGGAGCTTGGACTCCTCAGTGACAGACCACAGTAATGGAAAGAAACGGAAGATGCAGTTACCCTGTCCTGTGCTTTTCCGAGGAATGACAAGAATCCCTGCTCTGACCTGGACAGCTTCCACAAGACCAGACAGCCTAAGTGTAAGACTGCTTAAAATCATTTCACATTGAACCCAGCTCCAGAGCTGTCCTGTAACCATAACAAGAAGTTCACAGGTGATCTGAGTAGTCTTCAGTTAGAACAATTAAGCTCACAAATCATGTGAACAACTGTGAACCATCAACCTTTAGTTCCTTTGGGACAAAAGTCCTAAAACAAACCCAAAGAAATACTGCTAGTGAAGCAGGATATATGAAGCTCTCCACTAGGATTTAATGTTGTGTCTAGACACCAGATTCTGAAAAGTAGTAACTTCTGACTTAGGACTGAGCTCAACACGCTAGGTTTAGCAGCAACTCCTATTCCCATAGGATTACTGCAAACACCGGAGTCACTCTGGGGCTTCCCAGTGGTAAAGAACCTGCCTGCTAACTCAGGGGAAGTAAGAGACAAAGGCTTGATCCCTGGGTCAGGAATAGGGCATGGCAACACACTCCAGTACTCTTGCCTGGAGAACCCCATGGACAGAGGAGCCTGGTGAACTGCAGTCCGCAGGGTCACCGCACAGAGTCAGACACAACTGAAGTGCCTTAGCATGCATACACATCACTATTGCAAGGAGCACTTCTCCCGAATCAAGCAGTTCTCGTTAGTCGTTCCTGCTCATCTTCCCTGGTGCAAACTTCCTTCCTCATCCTTCATCTAGGCTTTACCAGTTACCCATCCTCCTTGATAGCTTCCATTTTTATATCAATTGGTATTGTTATTGGGCTGTTAACCTACCCTGTGACGTCCTTAAGAATTCTGAAAGGGACAATAGGAAACAGCATCCTAAGATTCTTTCATGTTGTGATGGACCAAGGTAGGGATAAGGGTCTTCATTTTTGTACACAAATGAAAAGAATCACTCTAGAGGAAGCCAGCCACAGGTGAGGCTATTTAATCCATCTGCACTGTCTTGTTCATAAGCAATGAAGAGCATCTGTGAGATTCTGAATGAAGCACATAGCCCTTAATCAGAAGTTACTACTCATGCACTAAGGAAAACTTAAATTTAATAGACAAATTGAGATAGCAGGGCCCTGTGGTCTTCCCCCTCCCCCAACATGTTAGCTGCCTTCCTTTTGACTATGGAAAAACTTATTCTTTGGTTAAAGTTTTAATCAGTGAGAAAATGAAGAAACAAAGGAAAACAGTCGAAGAAAACCCAATAATAGCTTAGTCACTAAGCAAAGTTAAGAACCTTTAGTTCTTCCTCAAGGACTATATATAATATTCCAAGCCATGTCCTGTGGGCTGTCTTACAGACACTGAAAAACCCACCAGGTAGAAGTTCACTACATGACCGGACTGTGGCCGTGACATAAGCTGCCGCAATTCAGAGAACTGGCCTCAAGGAGATGGGGACAAACAGACTCTGGAACTGAAGACTAATTGTACTTAAAATCAGGATGACGCTGATCAGAACACATGACCAATTCCTAGATGGCTGTCAGAGCTGACTGTGCTGTTTGTGCTTGTAGCTTTCATAGACTGAAGGAGTGGGCTATTTCTCCCCGACTGTAGAGGAGGGTGTCAGTCTTTGGACAGCAGTCCCCTGACCCCAATTGCTAGCATCCAAAATAAAGCAAACTGTCCTTTCCACCAATCTGGCCTCTTTATTGGCTTTTTAGTGGTGAGCAGCTGGACCCAACTTTCGATTACAAAGTTGAATGCTTTAGGAAGTGCAGTTTGATATCAAAAGGTTCTCAGTTAATTTCAGGCACTGGATGAGTTTTAGGTTATTGGATTAACAATCTGAGTTGTTCAAACTTTTTGATGTGCAGGTCCCTTTCTCCATCTGTTCCCTGAAGTTTGGCCTATCCTCATCTCTGAGCCCACTCTTAGAAAGTCTGTTACGCGTTTAATAGCTATTGTCTAAAGGGACTGTCAGTCCTTAACTACAGCTTTGTTACTAGAACATAGCTCGTAGCTAGTGTCCTTGCCCATTTTGATGACAGAGTTTAATTTATATTTCATAGATGGTATGAAAATACTTTCCTGCTCGGACTAAGCTTCTATCCCTTATGCTACTTGTTTGTGTTAAGACTTTGGGATGTTAGGATAGCCAATGGGAATTTGCTGAATGACTCAGGGAACTCAAACCAGGGCTTTGTAACAACCTAGAGGGGTGGGATGGAGGCTCAAGAGGGAGGGGATATACCTATGGTTAATTCATGCTGATGTTTGGCAGAAACCAACACAATACCTAAGGCTAATTTACATTGATGTTTGGCAGAAATCAACAATACTGTAAAGCAATTATCTTTTAATAAAAAGATTTTAGGATATTAAGAGGTATATGGAGACATCTAGCAATTGGAAAGTATTTTTCCAAGTTCTTCTATAATGCAGTACCTTCCACATGGAGAAGTCATAAGTGGGCCTAGTAAAATCACAAGGGTAAACAAAAGAATCTTTCAAGACTGGACCCTGAGCATCTTTCATGGGCTCCTTTCTGGGTATGAAATTCATGTTGTTCATGTCAAGTTTAAACTAATGAACTAATATAACCAGCTGGCCCCCTTTCCTAATGATCAAGCCCAAAGATTCCCACATAGGGGAAACTCTAAAATGAATTAAGACTCTGGAAGAGGTTGGGCTGGAAAAGAACTGGTAAGTTTACATAGCAGTGGCTTTGGTCTGAGAGAAGACATCCAAACACTGCGATGGGAATGATACAATAGAAAATAAATGTGGAGTTTGGGTCTTGTTCCTCCCCTGCATTGCCTTGCAACAATCAGTAACATTTGTGCTGACTCAGGTATACTCAAGTCATGATAACTGAGCAGCTCTGTGCTCATGAGAAACCATGAGGAACAGGTAAGATACAGCTACACGCAGTTCATGTCCCTGACTCCTCTTACATTCTCAGAGCTGACAGATTATGCAAGGACATTTCTACTCCCTAAGTCTGCTTCTCCCTAGTGGACATAGGTTTTTATTTTGTTTTCCAGTGAGGGAGAAGGATTTACTATCTGTATTTGGTGCTATGGGCTCTTCATCCAAGGGACTTCTACATTTTGATATAGGGGATTGTGCTGTACATGCTCTTTGTCCTATAGTAGTTAATATCTCCAGGAGATGTTAACACAGGACAGAACAAAGTTGAGAAACTGAAAAAAAAAAAAAAAGACCCCAGTGAATCAGACTATCAGAAGGGGAATTACTAGAACAGATGGATTGATACCAGCAGTGGTCACATATTTGGATTAGTATGCTCATAAAATGCAATAGGCTTTAGCTTGGCATAAAGTTGGCTTAGCTTTGTAGAAGTAAATAGGACAGGAATTAGAACAGTCCCTCCATGCTCAGTCCCACTGGGGAGGTCCTGAACTATGCATCCTCTTGGACCCCTCATCCTTGCAGACATGAAGATGTGAGGGGATGAGGCTAACATGAATTATACTCCACCTTACAGAGGCTCCTGTGTTGATATCCTATTGGAGTCCTGCCTTTTCAATTATAATGTCCAAGACCAGTGCCACAGATCCCTGGGTTCAGGTACAGTCTCACAGACAAGAAGATGCTATCAGAAGTTAACATTCTTTCATCAGCTTGATGAAAACAATGTGCATTTTGAATTTAATTCGGATTTTTTAAATAGCTAGCCTTGAAAACCACTTAAAATTTGACTTGAGGATCCTTACCTGTGGGATTTCATGGCTAATTCATATTTCTTAATATTAATAGCTCATAAAGCTCTCATTTTAGAGAAAGTTTTGAAATGAGGACAGATGAATTGATCTTACCCAAACTGAGGGCTGAATTTTTCTCTGGGTTCTTGGAAAGTGATCTCTAAGACTTTGGAATCTCGTGGCTGATAAGTGTCTCTGTTTACCTGGGGGCTTTGGGCCATACATAGTCCAGCAGTGCGGTGGTCACATGGTATTCGCTTGACCTCTGGAAGAGCTGGAGACAAGTTAGCCACGTAAGCAGCCAACCAGGTCTGAGATGCCCAAGCCCCAGTAAAATCTCTGGACACAAAATGAGCATCTCTGGAAGGAAGCTATTCCATGGATGGTCACACACTGCTGCCAGATGACAGGTGCTGCCTGTGACTCCGCTGGGAGAAGATAGCCGGAAGCTCTGTGCATTGCATCTTCCAACATTTCTGCCCATGCTGATTTTACTCTGCATCCTTTCACTGTAATACAGTGTGGCCATGAGTATAGCAGCTATTAGTGAGTTCAGAGTCATTCAAAGAATTACTTAATTTGAGGATGCTATTAAGAGAGCTCTTCAGAGAAAGGGTGGTTTTGTGGACGCCAAACTCTAGTTAGGATCAGAAGTAGAGTGGTCTTTGGACTGTTCCTTATCTTCACAGAAATTCAGTTCCTTCTATCAGAGATGTTTTCTGATTAAATTCCAAATTAGCACTTTAGTTTAACTTAACCCAATATCCAGGTTCTTTCATTGGGAAATCTTGATTTGAGGGATTTCCTTCAACTTTTCATGAGATCATAGATACCTCAGGGAGAGCCTCACAGTAAGAAGAATGCAAAGTCTTACATTCTTCCATGTCTAAGCTCTAATGTGTCTCAAAACTAAAATAATGCTACCCTCTCAAGTTTATGATCTGATGAACATTTTTATTGTGTTTTAGGTACTTGTTTTTCTCTGTAAGTTAGCTTTCAGTTAGGAAAATCCAGTGCAAAAACTTTGGAATAGCTTTCTCTTTGCTTTCAGTTAGGAAAATCAAGTCCACTGATGTAAATGCACTGAGAAGGGAACATCTCTCTTCATTTCTTCCAATTGGCATTAGTGGCTTTGATATTTGAGCCTATACACTTTCACATTCCCTAAGCAAGATGCTGAGGAGTGGAAAAATTTGTCTCTAATTGGTGTCATTTTCTACCATGTGTTCTATACCCAGTGGAAACAGGATTGTGGTTTAAAAGAAGTGGAGATGTCTAATTTGGTGAGGTTTGGGGTTCAGATAAAGACATTTGCTATTAACATTACTTTTAAAACATTGAGACAAAAATATGATCTGTTTCACTTTTAAAAATAATTATGGTTCAGGTGTCATCTGCTTTAAAAGTTAGACCTTAACACCTCCCACATGTTTAAGTCTAGAAAGCCTAGACACCTGGTGGTCATGCTTCATAAGTCATGTTAAGCACTGGTCACAAGAAAACTGAAAAGATTTTCAGTTCCTACATAGAAGTGCTAATTGCTTCTTTAAAAGCAAATTTTCATAATCACATTGAAACCACATGACACCCAGTGTTACACTATTCTAAGTCACCTAGCAAATTGCTTTCTTTAGCAGTCTAAATATTGACATGTCAGCTATCTGATCTGTTTGTTCTGAAATCAAGTTAGACTTACAAGGGGACAATCTTTCTCTTTAATCGAGGTTAGAAGCTGATCAAGACTAGGGATAGAAAGTCTAAGAATATAGTCAGAGAGGAAAAAAAAGGAGTTAGTTCTGATCAAGGACTTGGCAGAAGACTGTCTTTGTTTTCCTCGTAAGTAAACAAGAGTATATATGCAGGACAGTAGGTGAAGTTGTGGTTGGCAGAAGGAGCCAATAGTCTGAGTCTAAAAACACTGTACTACAGACAAGCTTGAGGAAGAATGCTATAGTACATACTTGTCAGAGTGCTTGTCACTCTTGGAAAAAAAATCATGGGAAAGCATACAAGTTTCCCATGTCCTCTTCATGATGCTCCCAGCTGGAGCCGATTTGAAATCATGCAGTACCACAAGCCAAAGATGGCGCTGTTCCAAGATGCATATGACAACGTATAATACCTTCAAGTCTTAGATGCCCAGTGTGAAACATGCCTAGCTTTGGCAACAAGTTTGTGTCCTTGTTCTTAGGAAGAAAGTCTTTAGAGATAGTTTCCAGAGTATAGTCTTTAAGTTAGCTGCTTACTGCTTCTCCCAAGGAAAAGGGGCTCCAAATGGATGGGTTGATAACTAATGGAAATATCCCAGTGTTAAAAAAAATCATTGGAATAGCAAGGAAGATTTCCACAGAGAACACCAGTTCCTAAAGAGTTTTCCTAAACTTTACACTATGCTGCTGAAATTATACATGTCAACAGTGAGAATCTTGTAGCTTATAAAAATGCACTTGTATTACTTCAATGTGGAAGGCAAAATTCTGCATTTGAAGAGGGTGTAGTTGAATGTGGGAGAGGATAAGGCATTTCCCTGCCACAGAAAAGACTTCAGCTATAGCCTGAATATCCATTTTCCCAAGTGGCACTAGTAGTAAAGAGCCTTCCTGCCAATGCAGGAGACATGAGAGGCAGGTTTGATTCCTGCGTCAGGAAGATCCCCCTAGAGGCAGCCGTGGCAACCCACTCCAGTATTCTTGCCTAGAGAATCCCATGGACAGAGGAGCCTGGTGGGCTACAGCCCATAGAGTCGCAAAGAGTTGGGCTCCTTCACTAGAGCCACTATAGGAGGCAAGGACCATCTTTCATACTCCTAATATACATCTAAGCAATATTTTCCCCATTTAGACCTAGGAACAAGGTATGAGATGAAAAATTCACCCAGGAGATTAACCCGAATGCTCAACCTGAGGGTTTTGTTTTTTTTTTTTTAATTAGCCCCTGATGCAGAAGCTTACACTTCCCATTTTACAAAACCTGATCAAACTGGCTTAGGTTTACCTGGATAATAGAAAGTCATTAATAAGCATGCATCAGTTTATGGAATCTTTAGGTTGGCTAAATATTAATTCAATAGCATGGAAGCAAGTTCTCAAGGAATGCTAGCAGATTGCTTGAGGAGATTAAGGGATAGGTACATGAATTTCTGCTTCAGTAATGTCATGTATTAATGTTACCAAGTGGACACGAAGTGAGGCCTCATGTCAGAGAAGGACTAAAGGAGCAGAGGGAGAGACGTGGGGTGAGGGGAGATGGGGGTCTTCTGAAAGTGACATGGAGTCCCCACTCCTCTCCCCTAAGCCTATCCCATGGCCCTTCTACCAACAACTCTCCTGAAATGCCATCTGCCATGACCATTCCCTATCTCTGTTCAGCTGATTTCTGAGAGGTGAAGGAGGAGGGGCAGGAGAAGGCAGGGTAGGGAGAAATTCTTTTATAGATAAAAGGACTTTCCACAGGCCAAGGAGTCTATTATATCAGGAGTAATGAATCTGGCAAAACCCATGTTTAGGCCCCTGAGGAACCTTACTGGCCCCCATACCAAAAAAAATAGACAAAGCCAATGGATTGTCTAAACTTAGTTTTACTACTTTTCTTGACCCATAAAGAATATCATGGATATTTTATATCCCTTCCCCAATCATACATACAAGGATTGACATATTTGTGTTAAGATGGTTTTTGAAAAAATTAGACCTTCAAATTATTCACGAAGTCACATGTCTAGAATTCTGAACAGACTGAATTCAAGGAGCCTAAAAATTTTGAGTTTTAAGATCTAAGACAGGAGGTTTGCAGGTCTCCCTTGGTCAAATGTAGCAGACACTGATCAGCCACCCTGATTTCCTTTAGTGAAGCACTTGAGTCCCAGCTTTTGTTGGCCTCCCCAGGAGTTGTCTCAGCCTCAGAAACTTCAATGCCACACGTCTTCCAGAGCAGCCCAATGCTGTGGTTATTGTGACCCAACTAAGGACAAAGCTGAAAGACCATTCTAGAAAGTTCTTGGAGTAGCCAAGGCTACGTTGATCTGTACCATAGTTCAATTTCTCTCTGCCTTCTTTCCTTCTACAGGACATACAGGGCATTTTTTTTTAATTTGGGGGGTTTTTTTGGCCATGCAGCAAAGCACGTGGGATCTTGGTTCCCTGACCAGGGTTCAAACCCATGCCCCCTTCAGTGGAAATGTGGAGTCTTAACCACTGGACCTCTAGGGAGCTCCCAGAGTACTCCTTAAACATTGTTGCAAAGCCAGTATTTGGTACTGTCTAACTCAGTGGCCACTACCTACACTTAACTATTGAACACTTGAACTATAGCTGCTGTGTTGGGGCCACTAGAAGGAGGACAAGAGGGATTTCATCTTGAAGACTATCAGCCGTCTTAAGGCAGGATGTGAATGCGGCCTGAATCCTGTTCTGGAATGAGGAAATCATTGTTAAAGAAAAACCAGGTCTCCTTGGAAACCCCCTCCTCACAGATGGAAAACAAAGATTGGAAGTAAAGGTCAGGCTGTCTCAGATTAACGATAGCGCCTGTACCTGCATGCTGTAATTGTTCATTCTCCCTGCACCTACGTGTTGTAAAACTAAATTACTCACGAGTAACCAGTCAGAGTCAGGGTATAAAACCAAGACCCCAGACAACTGGGGTCCTTGTTGAGAACCGATTCCCCTTGAATCCACTGCTGTAATAAACTGTACTCCACTGTCTCGAGTGTCACTCTGAGGTGTATTTTGTGACTATGGATTCCACAACAGCTGGAGGACTTGTTAACTCACATTCATTCCAGAACATGAAAAATATTAAGAAAATGCCAGGGTTGATTCACGGATAGATCTACTTGAGAGCATAAGCCAAACATGAGTGTCTGCTGAACCACCCTACTCAAGGTATCCTTGGGTGACAGAGGAGAGGGGGTAGTCCTCCTAATGGGCATAGCTTTGCCAGTGCACCTGGTTATCCATTGTGTGGGGGGAAAAAACCTCCACCTTGAGGGTTAAATACATATATCTGATGAGTAGCAGCAAGACTTGACTGGTCAAGAGGCCTGGGAGAGAAAAACTGAAGATTATGGAGTAGAGGCATGCAGATGGGAGTAGAGGCATGCAGATGGGAGTATAGCAAGGAATCTTCATAGGGCACACTAACACCCAGCAGAGAGCACCCAATAAGTGTGGTCTAACACCCGTAGAGCACACTAACACCCAAGAACACTAATCAAGTAGACACTGTATGAAGACACTGCGATATTTAGCAATTTGGAAATAAGCACTTCATGTCATATACCATTAGAGATCAAAAGAACAACATACCCAGAGGGTTAAGATGACTACCAGGTTAGACTTAAGGTTATATTAAAGTCTATGACATTACTGTTGTGTCTATGAAGTTTGAGACACTGAGAAGTCAATAGAATACATACCTAGAAACCATAGGGATGATAAATTCCCCATAGATGTGAAAGACTAAAAGCACAGCCAACTATACAGCTATTTGCAAACACAAACCTGCTTTTGTTAACAAGAAAGCATGACCAAATTTGCCCAGTTACATTGTCCCCATAGGTAGAAGTTTGATTCAGAAAATAGAGATTCCATTGGAAATGGTTCAGGATAACAAGGCCTTCAGAGGGTTAGAAATAAAACTATATGAAATAAACTAAATTAAATAAATAAATAAAACTAAATGAAACAGAGCTCTAGGAAAAGGCACTAGATTTGGAAGATGAGTGACATGGAAATCCAATTCAAAGTATCTTGGCTTCTTTAGTTTCTTGCTCATCTTCATAGGTTTTTTGAGGCTCTTAGAGCACTTAAATCCAGTCTTAAGACATAGGTCCAGATGCATGAAAGATATACCTGCTGGAGTTCATCCCAGTTTTTGACTCAGGTTTAGAGCAGGACAACCAGATTGACATGGTAAGCTCTGCTGTGCCACATAAAAATGCCACATTCCAACTGCTGGAGAAACAGACAATGTTCACTTAATACCCTCTTGACCTTAATGGCAGACATCCTGAGAGCAAGGAATTTTGTTAGAAATGCTACTGTCTTAATTCTATCCCAAAGTTCTTAGGCCCAGGTAGAGTAGACACGAAGATTTGTGCACTGGAGCTGCAATAAGCATATGTTCTGAAGCTTCAAGATACTGTTTCAAGGTATAGTGTCATTTTGAATTTGGTACACTTAGTAAGCCCTCCACATTCCTTGTCTTACTAATTTATTCTTGGCCTCCTTGCCTGAGCAGACAAGGAGAGACTGGCCTCTCATTTCCCAGCTCAGTCACTGTACTGGGTCATCTCTGTATTCCATTCTAGTGCCCAGTCTCTTCTATTCAGTCACTGATCTTTGGTACCTTCTAGATTTTGAGTTACCAGATTCTATGCCCTCAGATCTACCATGTGATGGTTAGTTTTATATGAACACTTGACTGAGCAGGTGTTCAGGCACCCCATGGCTCAGACATTGAAGTTCTGTCTGTGGGTGTAGATGGATGAGAAGAACAGCTGAATGGCAGACGCCTTCCCTAGTGCCAGTGAACCCCATCCAATCTGCTGGAGGCCTGAGCAGAACAAAGGCTGAGTAGGAAGAATTCCTCCTGCCTGACTACCTTGAGCAAGGATGCCAGCCTTGCCCTGCCTCTGGACTAACTGAAATGTGGCCTCTTCTTGGGTCTCATTCCTCCAGGCTTTCAGAGGAGAGTTTACACTATAGGCTCCCTGGTTTGCAGGCTTTTGAACTTGGATTGGAGCTACACATCAGCTCTCCTGTGCCTTGACCATTACAGGTTAAGAATTCTCAGCCTCCATAATTGTTCAAACCAATTCCTTGTAATAGTTTTCAAATTGCTTACCCTGGTGGTCCTGCTTCCCTGCAGAACTGAGTGGTCCACACTATGACAACTACTTTAATTTGCACGCCCACATGGAGCCCTTTCTGTTCTTGGACTTCTCTCAATCCAGATACGTCCCTATTCTGAATACCCTATTCTGATCTTTTAGGCTGAGCAACTTTTGATTCATCTTTGCTCTCTTCCCTGAGGACCAGTTTTGATGGAGACGGAACTGGGAGGACTCTCAGTTTTCTGAGTCACAAGTTTAGTTGTTTTCATAAAGGCATAAAGAGAAACTACCCTTTTTAACATATGCACTATGTATGCTATCCAAATACTGGTTTTTGATTCTTAATCTCTAGAGTTCTCTCTCTTCGCACTGTGAATTCAGACTTGGGTTAAGGAAATCTTTCACTGAGTTCAGGCACCAGTCATAAGATAGTCTTCCTATTACCCTTACCAAGGGGCTTGTAATTGCCATTATCTGACACATGCTTCTGCAATAGGGACACAGCCCCTGAAGTAGTCCAGTCTAAGCCTGACAAGATAAAGCCAGCATTTGAGACAGGTATCTACATGATAGAAAGTTCCCATAGCTTCTGTGTACAGGTAAAGTGTGGGAAGTGATACCAATTCAGAATTGGTACTGAATGATAAACACCACCTGGAGACAAATGATTTAGCTAATGATAGAAACATATAATCCTGGGAGATTTGGGGATTTAACAGAGGTTGGGACACATGCAAGGATGCACATATGATTATGATTCCAGGTTACAGGATAGCACTAACTCATCATTAGTAAAGGTAGGAAATCAGATATCCTAGGCTTTGTCCCCAGAAATCAGACAGAACATGATCACTGAGTACATACAAGTGTTAATGACAACTTGAATATGGCACCAAGACCTAAAGCCGTGATTAGTTGCTCAGTTCTCAATCCAATATAGTATTCTGATGGACTGAGTCAGCACTAACCAGCTTCATGAAGAAACCCCGTTTTTCACCTGTAAGCTATATAGCGACAGATTAGAGACAATTATTCAGAAAAACATGGAAAGGAGTATTTTTTTGTTCAGTCTCCAGTACTCTTGCCTGAAAATCCCATGGACGGAGGAGCCTTGTAAGGCTGCAGTCCATGGGGTCTCTAGGAGTCGGACACGACTGAGCGGTTTCACTTTCACTTTTCACGTTCACGCATTGGAGAAGGAAATGGCAACCCCCTCCAGTGTTCTTGCCTGGAGAACCCCAGCGACGGCAGAGCCTGGTGGGCTGCCATCTGTGGGGTCGCACAGAGTTGGACACAACTGAAGCGACTTAGCAGCAGCAGCTCCATTAAGCAGATAGATCATTATGCATCCCTTGTGGAGGGGCCATTAAGATATGAGAGAGGAGTCAGAAGTGTTTCTTCTAATTCTGCCCCCTCAGGTGTGCAGTTAAGTCCCTTCATGGAAACAGATTAAGCTGCTTTCTTCACATTGATCAAGCTATAGAAACAAACACCAGATTCCTATGCTACAACACCAGGAGCTTTCAGATTCCTTGAAACTATGGACTGTTAAAGTTCCAGTTTCAGGAACCAAAGTGCATGGTTTTAAAAGGAACCTGGATAGAATGGAGCTGCAGGAGTTGCTTGTATATTTTTGAGATTAATTGTTTGTCCGTTGCTTCATTGGCTATTATTTTCTCCCATTCTGAAGGCTGCCTTTTCACCTTGCTTACAGTTTCCTTTGTTGTGCAGAAGCTTTTAATTAGGTCCCATTTGTTTATTCGTGCTTTTATTTCTGATATTCTGGGAGGTGGGTCATAGAGGATCCTGCTTTCGTTTATGTCGGAGAGTTTTGCCTATGTTATCCTCTAGGAGTTTTATAGTTTCTGGTCTTATG
>ML663009.1:3850099-3880728 GCA_007570785.1 Antilocapra americana | reverse complement strand
AACAATACAGTATACTACCGCATATATATGGAATTTAGAAAGATGGTAACGAGAACCCTGCATGTGAGACAGTAAGAGAAACGCAGATGTATAGAACAGACTCGTGGACTTTGTGGAAGAGGGCAAGGGTGGGATGATATGGGAGAATGGCATTGAAACATGTTAATTATCATATGTGAAATCAATCACCAGCCCAGGGTTGATGCTCGGGGCTGGTGCACCGAGATGACCCAGGGGGAGGGAATTGGGAGGGGGGTTCTGGAGCGGGAGTATATGTATACCCATGGTGGTTTCATGTCAGTGTATGGCAAAACCAACACAATAAAGTAAATAAAATTTAAAAAAAAAAAAAAGAAAGAACACTGAGATCCAAAAAAAAAAAAAAAGGAACCTGGATAAATGTCAACATTGTCATTGAGGGCAAGGATAGGAGTCTCTTTGAACATTTAGCAGACACTGGTAGGGAAGATGACTGCTTACAAGTATTCTGTCAGAGGGATGGATGTTATGGAAGTTATTGAACATCCAGGGAGAAGGGCAATTCTTTAAAAATGAGGAATCATCTGTGGTGGTCAAGCCAGAAACACCTCCCTTTGTCCCTGAGCTGTGTTGAGCACCCCATTAGTCCTGAAGGACTTTCAGCTGCCCCTGAAGTCTGAGAATCCAGTTCCTGCTCAGAGAAAAGATGACAAAAAAGCTCAAGGAGCATCTGGTAAGAAAAAACTACAGGAAAATCAGATATTATCCGTGGTAGAGCTCAGAGAGTGAAAATATCTGAATGCCAGGTCCAAGCAGAGACAAAAGTTCTGAAAACTTAAGACAAAAATGGCTGATAAAGAATGTGTCAGTAGATCTACTAAGTCAAATATATAACAATGGAAAAAGCTAGTCCCTTAAAACCTGATAAATTAGCTAAGGTATATCAATCACTAAATTCTGATAAAACTGCCATTGTTACTAATTAGAGATGACCCCCAACATTAACGTATAACATTAACCCAAGCATTTCACCTTAAAAATAGTAAAAAGAAGACTACAGAAGAGACAAAGCAAGATGCTAACATGCCCAAGAAACAACCTGTGCTTAGATTTTTGGTGGCTAAGACGTTCAGTCCAAGATTAATTCTTTAGGAAAAAAAAAAACCTCTGTAAGTAAAAGAGTTCTGCAACAACCAAGAAACTTCCAGCCAGCCTCTAAATTCACAAAACCTCAGCCTGTAGCCACCAGGAGTGTAACAGTGAGAAGTGATAGAACCTCTCACAATGACTACAACTAAGGTTGGGAGCACATCACAGAGCAACTTGTGCTACCCCCCCCCATTAGAGGTCACCACAGTGGTGCCTGATACACAGTGGGTGCTCAGTGTTAGCCCCCTCCGCCCTCCCATTCTTGTATTCCCCCTCTTGTAGATTTCCCGAAGTCTTATTTGAGGACCATGCTCTATTTTCCCCTTTCAGTCCCATCACACTCACTTTAGACACCCAGCTAGATACAGAAACTAAGTTTGTGTAAAATATGTTGATACACACGAATAGTTTATTTTGGCTATAATGTGTGAAGTAATGGTTGACTTTCAACATTTGCATTTTATCTCACAAAGGTGTATGTTCAAATAATTTTTGTTTGTCTCAATTCATGTAGCTATTTAAACTGGGGTACCCTTGGACTGAGCAATCTGTATCCCAATTCTCTAAAAAGTCTCAGTTGTTTCTTTTTTAAATCCCTTCTAATTTACAAGAGGAAAAGTTCTTTTAGCTAAACTTTTCATATGTGGTTGAGCTTTGTAACTGTTTTGTTCTCCATGAAAACAAGTGTATATTTGCCATATTTTTTCTTGTGTATTGTTATTTTAAACAAAAGATGCTATTTCATGACATGTGAGACCAAAACATTTTGTACTGACACTTCCATTAAACATTTTAAATAAGTATCAAGTTGTTAATTGAAGACGCTTTGCAATCAGTTCAATGAAAATAGTATTGTTTCATTTGATGGGTTTTGCATCATCTTTATTCTTGTTATTTAACTATATGGGTTGGTCGTTCCTTCTTCCTTTTTGATGCATGTGTATCTCTCCTGACTATACCAGCTTGGAAAAGAGCTTGCCTCTGCTCCTACATGCAGCAATCAAGGGGCAGTGAGAATGACTACTCTTGTGGTTCTCTGTAGTGCTGAGTGAAAATCCCCCCTCCTGCCCCATTTTATCCACCCAGTGAAGAAACCAGATTGATTTTACACCAAATCAATAAAGGGAACAGATACTATGTAACATGAAATAGAAAAGAATAATCTCCTTCCCTAAAAAAAGAAGTCACCACAGTAATACCCAAGACACCATGAAAGAAGGCCTCAAGATGTCTCCAAACGTTACAGTTTGGAAAGGGCCTTGAGATATAGAGTTATCACAAATAACAGTTTCATCTGGTATCAAAACAGGTGCTTCTCAGGACATAAGACACTTATCAAGAAGCATAACAGCTGACATGGTAGCTAGGCCTGCTTTGTTTTCTAACACTAAACTAATAGAAAAGTCAAAAAGCATTGACAAGCACAGACATATCATGGTGAAAAGCATGAACTCAACCCAAAGAAACTGGAGAGAAAAGCTCACCTGAGTGGGAAACTGGCAAAGGAAAAGTGTGAAATGGCCTCTGAGTTCAGTAGCCACCCAGCCTGAGCCTGAAGCCCAGAGTAAAAAGTCGGTTGGGTCCTCCCGGACTGCCATAGCAGAAGATGAAAAAAACTTTACTGAAAAAGTAAACCAGATATTTTCTAAATGCCTAAATCTGATTAATGAGATGTCCAAGTAGTAGTAGTATTGGTTACACTGAATGACCTAATTAAAAATATCCCAGATGTCAAAAAAAAACTTTTTAAATACTGGATATGCCTCACATACTGTAACCACTCAAGTCCTATTGAAAATATTGTCACAATCTGAGAAGGCCATTCTGGCAGGAGCTCAGGCAATTGAAGAGATGCAACATGCAATTGTTGACATTCTGACAATAAAGAGTCAAGTTCAGTTGTTCAGTCGTGTCTGACTCTGTGACCCCATGAATCTCAGCATGCCAGGCCTCCCTGTCCATCACCAACTCCCAGAGTTTACCCAAACTCATGTCCATCAAGTTGGCGATACCATCCAGCCATCTCATCCTCTACCATACCCTTCTCCTCCTGCCCCCAATCCTTCCAAGCATCAGGGTCTTTAATGAGTCAACTCTTCATATGAGGTGGCCAAGGTATTAGAGTTTTAACTTCAACATCAGTCCTTCCAATGAATACCCAAGGATTGATCTCCTTTAGGATAGACTGGTCGGATATCCTTGCAGTCCAAGGGATTCTCAAGAGCCTTCTCCAACACCACAGTTCAAGAGTTAAGTTAGATTTAGATAAAACTTTGAGGTTTGTGAAACCAAGAAACAAACACAAGAAGCCATCATTGACGATGTAGATATTAACCTAGGATCAGAAAAAACAGAAATGAAAAATAAGCATCCTAGAAACGTGGTATTTCAAGATTGTGAAAAAGACCAAGGTGACAAATATCCAACCAATGATGTTAAAACTCCCAAAGCAGATATTAGGGCAGAATGCTTAAATGTATGTCTGCTACTCCATACTTGCAAAGTGTAGAAAAGGATGCAGTTTGATGGACCAAATCCTGCATTTAAAGAGCTAAAGTTTTCAACACTGGTTAGACGTTCAAGGTCTTCAAGGGACTTCTAAATTGCTAGATATGTTAAATGACCAGTATCCATAACTCTTCAAGAGTTAGCAGAGTTGGGACAGAGTTGATACTGTATCATATAGCTGTGCTGTACACAGAGCCTGGCCAGAGAGAAGAGAAGTGAAGCTCTGATAAACACTGGGGTTGTATTTTTCAAGGGGGTTTTGTTGGTTTGTTGTGGCTTCTTATATCCTTTAGGTCAAGAGTTGCCAGGTACTTAAGTATTCACAGTAGTCCATGTTTTTACTAATGTTCACTCTATAGTAGCTGTTGACCTCTGTCCTTTGGAAAGCCAATTCTACCTTATTTATCTTAATAGACTGAGTTTCTCTTTAAGTTTTGTCAAAGCACTTAAGCTTGCTTTGTCACCTAATTCTAGTAGCCCATATTGCTATGGTCTTCTCTGTACCTGGGACATTGCTCCTAGTTCTTGTCACGATCCAGCAATGCCAGCACGTTGGCAACCTGTAGTCTCTTTGCCTCTTATTGTAGAGAAAGTCACCAAGAAGGAAAATTAAATACTCCATTTCTAAGAGAAGATACTTTGGGTAAGAAAAGATATGCAAAACCTAGGTGGTATTCAGACCTTTAAGTCTTAGTCAAATTTGAAATGGAACTTAAAGGATCTAAAGTGTTAAAACTTAACTTCTATTACTTTATTTTATACAATTGATAAGACTATTGTTCACTTAGTCATGTCTGATGCTTTGCAACCCCATGGACTGCAGCACACAAGCTCTTCCCTATCCTTCACTATTTCCCAGACTTTGCTCACACTCATGTCCACTGAGAGGATGATGCCATCCAACAGTCTCATCCTCTATCTCCCCCCTTCTCCTCCTGCCATCTGTCTTTCCAGCATCATGGTCTTTTCCAATGAGTCAGCTCTTCACCTCGGGTGGTGAAAGTATTGGAGCTTCAACCCTTTCAATGAATACTCAGGGTTGATATTCTTTAGGATGGACTGCTTTGATCTCCTTGCTGTCCAAGGGATTCTCAAGAGTCTTCTCCGCACCACAGTTTGAAAGCATCAGTTCATTGACACTCAGCCTTCTTTATGGTCCAACTCTCATATCCTACACAAACTGGAAACAAAGATCATTCTATTGTTTTTGAGATTGCACCCAAGTACTGCCTTTCAGACTCTTGTGCTGATTATAAGGACTTACTCCATTTCTTCTAAGGGAGTCTTGCCCACAGTAGTAGATATAATGGTCTAGTAGATATAATGGTCATCTGAATTAAATTTGCCCATTCCCATCCATTTTAGGTCACTTATTCCTAAAATGTCAACATTCACTCTCACCATCTCCTGTTTGACCACAATTCACCTTGATTCACGGACCTAACATCCCAGGTTCCTATGCAGTACTATCCTTTACAGCAGACTTTACTTTCACCAGATACAGCCACAACTGGGCATCATTTTCTCCTTGACTCAGCCTCTTTCCTCTTTCTGGAGCTACTTCTCCATACTTCTCCCCAGAAGCATATTAGACCTCGGGGGCTCATCTTTCACTGTCATATGTTTTTAGCTTATCATACTGTTTGTGGGGTTCTCAAGGCAAGAATGCTGACATGGTTTGCCATTCTCTTCTCCAGGGACTGTGTTTTGTCAGAATTCTCCACCATGCATGACCAGTCTTTAGGTGGCCCTACACAGCATGGCTCATAGTTTGAGTTACACAAAGCTGTGAATCCATGTGATCATTTTGGTTAGTTTTCTTTGATTACAGTTTTCATTCTGTTTGCCCTATGATGGACAAGGATTAGAGGCTTTTGCAAGCTTCCTGGTGAGAAGGACTCACTGTGGGGAAAACTGGGTCATACTCTGTTGGACAGGGCCATGATCAGTAAAATCTTTAATCCGATTTTATGCTGATGGGTCGGGCTATGTTCCCTCCCTGTAGTCTGGCCTGAGGAAGCCAAGTCCTAGAGTTTGCAGTCTCTATGGTAGGCTATAGGCACTATGGTAGGGGTAATGGTAACATCCTCCAGGAGGACTTAGGCCAGCACCCCACACGCCTTGTAGGCCTGCCGCTGCCTGTGCCGCTCACCCCACAGCAGGCCACTGTTGATCCACCTCTGCCAGAAACTTCCAAACACATGCAAGTCTAAACTCAGTCTCTTGTGGGGTCATTGCTCCTTTCTCTCCAGACCTGGTGCACACAAAGCTTTGTCTGTGCCAAGAGTCTGCTTCCCCAGTCCTGTGGGAGATCTGTAATCAAATTCCCCTGACCTTTAAAAGTCGGAGTCCCAGTCCCTATGTGGGATCCGCAGGTTGGAAGTCTGAGAAGGGCCTGGAACTTCACTGCAGTGTGAGAACTTCTTGGGTATAATTGTTCTCTGGTTTGTGGATTACCCACCCAGTGCTCTCTAGCAGGGCTAATGGCGACCTCCTCCGGAGGACTTCTGCCACACCCCACACCTCCCAAGACTGCTGCTGCCAGCGCGCCTGGTGGCAGAGGCAGGCCACTGCCGACTCGTGCCTCCACAGGAGACCCTCAAACAGTCACAGGCAAACCTGGCTCAGTCTCTTGCGGGGGTTACTGCTCCTTTCCCTGGATCCTGGTGCACACACGGTTTTGTCCGTGCCCTGAGAGCCTGGTGGGTATGAGGTTTGATTTTAAGTGTGATTGCACCCTTTCTATAGTCACTTTGCGGCTTCTGCTTTGCCCTTGGACATGAAGCTATCTTTCTGTGGTGGGTTCCAACACCCTCCTATCCATGGTTGTTCAGCAGCTAGTTGCAATTGTGGTGTTCTCACAGGAGAAGATGCGCACACAGCCTACCCCGCCATCTTGCATCAGCCCAAATGTGTCTGCGCTTCCCAAGGCGGGAGATGAACACAAGGGGCCGCTGCTGTTATAGAATCTACACAGACTATTCGGATGGGGTTACAGAAGTAACATACAATATTTAATAAGTGTCATTCTAGGTAGTATTTCTAAAATACTTTAAATTGATTTCTTCCTCAAAAAATAAACAGTTAAGTCATGTCTCCTAAAACATGACAGTCATCCACGGTAAGTAGGTCTCTTCCCCCCACAGTAAGAGTGTTTGGAAGGTCTCTGAATACTTAAGATGGCATACATCCTTTACCAACTCTTACAGTTTCAAATAAGGATTTGATCATTGTGAAATGTTAGTGTTAAATTGCATAATATGAATGGGTTAAGCACATTTCTGTTCATTAATTCCATTTGTATAATAGTGTCAATCTTAGTTCTATTTGTCTTATGTCCTAGAATGTTGTATTTTTATTTCTTTTAAACTAATATATATACAATAAATTTAAATATCTATTTAAAAAATACACAAAAAGCTGGTGGTCATTACTGGAGAGATATTACTGTAGAGCCTAAGTGACTCCACCTTAAGAAAAGGAACCACCATCTTATAACAAAGGGCAACACCTAGGTTCCTGAAAAAAACTGCAGTGTAGTCCAGCCCTCACCCCCTGGCACCACCAATCACCGTGCATCGGGGAAGCGCCACAAAATATGCCAGTCAGGGGGCTGTTCGCAGGTGAATATACCTATCAGGGGCTAGCGCTCGAAAAACCCCTGACTTCCCCTCCTGTCCTGGCCAGTCACAGGACGCTGAAGCACATTACCCCATTCGTGCCATCCTGCCCTTTGTCTCTTTCCCTTAAAAGCCTTGTACCATGCGGCTCAGGCCGCTGCCCCCACCCCACTGTGTTGGCGTGTGTGTGTGTGTGTGTGCGGTCCAGACCCGGGTCTGCAATAAACTACCTCTTGTGTTTGCATCAGTGAATGGCCTCCTGGTGGTTTGTGGAGATTGGGATCTGGGCATTACATTTTGGGGGCTCGTCCGGGATCTCCGTGGCACCAGGACGCCTTGACTGGAGGAAATTTTCCACTGGTTGGTGAGTGTGTGTCTGTGTTTGTCCTTTGTGGTTCGACTCGTCTGACTGTGCTTTATTCTGATTCTAATTTCTTTAAATTCGGAAGCAGTCAAAAGTGGCTAAGGCGGACGCGCTGGGGGGCCACGACTGCTGGGACCAGGGAAACATTCTGGGCCCCGCGGGAAAGGACTTTGGTCTGTTGGGTGAGGGTGAAAGCCCTCACATCAGGTTACTTTTGGAGGAGGCGGTCAGAGGGCTTCCAAGACACCGCTCCTCACCAGTTTCTGTTTTCACCTCTTGTCTGCAAACCCCGTCTGGGGTGATAATCTGCTCTTGGTTTGTCTTTGTGTGTCTGTGTCTCTGTTTGACTTTGACAGACGTTATAGGACAGTCAATCTCCACTCCCCTGGACCTGGTAACAGGACATTTCAAGGAGGTAAATGAGCGAGCCCACAATTTGTCTGTGGAGGTTAGGAAGGGCAAAATAATCACCTTCTGCACTGCAGAGTGGCCCTCCTTCAATGTAGGGTGGCCACCAGAGGGAACCTTCAATTTACCTACCATCTTGGCTGTGGAAGATATTGTCTTCCGACCACGGGTCAGGCACCCCGATCAGATTCCCTATATTGTTGTTTGGAGAGATCTGGTTACTAACCCCCCTCTTTGGTTGAAGTCTTTTCTCCCTCCACAGAAGGTGACCCTCCTGGCTACTACAATGGGAAAAACTCAAAAGAAAACCGCTGCATCACCCACAGCTCCCCTTTACCCCATCCTTCAGGGAGGAACAGAAGAAGAGGTCATCTTCCCTTCGGTTCCACCTCCGTACCAGCCGGCACCCCAGCCGGCCTCGCTGGAGCAGGCCTCTGGCCCAGCCTGAAACACTAGGGGAGCTCTCCAGAGAGGACCTCCCCCTGAGGCAGATTCTACGATCCTTCCCCTGCACGAGGCTGGCCCTATAGAACCAAACGGGGACCAATTACATCACTATTGGCCCTTTGCTACAAGTGACCTGTATAATTGGAAGTCCCAGAATACCCCTTTCTCTGACAATCCCAAACAACCAAGTAACCTTCTTGAAACTGTCCTATTTACTCATCAGTCCACTTGGGATGATTGTCAGCAATTGTTACAGGTGCTGTTTACTAAAGAGAGAGAGAGGGTTCTCCAAGAAGCCCGGAAGTCTATTCTAGGCCCTACGGGTGTCCCGACTACCATCCAGGCAGCTATTGACGCCGCCTTCCCCCTCACTCGTCCTGAGTGGAACTACAATACTGCTGAAGGTAAGGAGAGGCTCCGGGTCTACCGCCAGGCTCTATTGGCAGGTCTCCGAGCAGCCGCGAGGCATCCTACTAATTTGGCTAAGGTTTACGATTTGAGACAGGGCCAGGATGAGAGTCCAGCTGCCTTTCTAGAGCTGGTGATGGGTGCATTTCGCCAGTTCACCCACATAGATCCTAAAAAACCTGAACACCTCGGAACAGTGGCGCTGGCTTTCATTAATCAGGCAGCACCTGACATTAAAAAACTGCAAAAAGTTGAAAGATTAGGAGAAAAACAGCTTAGAGATCTAGTAGAAATAGCGGAGAAGGTTTATAACAAGAGACTCGGCAGAAGACAGGCAAATCAAAGCTGAAAAGAGGCAGAGCAGAGACCTGGCACGGATCCTACTGGCAGCCACTACCGCTAAGCCGGAAGAGCGTCAGCAACAGCTAAAGCAGCTTGCCTCCGGAAGAGACAGCCGCTACCCCAAAGGTAGACCCCTGAACAAAAACCAATGTGCATACTTCAAGGAAGGACACTGGGTCAAAGAATGCCCCAGGAAAAGGCCTAAAGTTAAGGTCCTGGTGGAAGGAGGAGAAGATTGAAGGGGACGGGGTTCGGTTCCCCTCCTTGAGCCCAGGGTAACCCTTAAAGTGGAGGGGAAACCTACCAAGTTCCTAGTAGATACGGGGGCCCAGCTCTCTGTCCTCCTAAAAGCAGGGGGACCCATTTCCAACAAGACCTCCTGGGTACAGGGAGCGACGGGCACTAGACGCTATCCATGGACTACCCAGAGAACAGTTGATCTGGATATGGGCCAAGTGTCCCATTCGTTCATGATTATCCCTGAGTGTCCATACCCCCTGCTAGGAAGAGACTTACTCACCAAAATGGGGGCACAAATCAGTTTCCAACCGGAAGGGGAAACAAAGGTCCTAGATAAAACAGGACGCCCCCTCCATGTTTTGACCCTCAAATTAGAAGATGAATACAGGCTACAACAACTTTCATCCCCGACTGAGGACATTGACTGCCTGGCTACGGGACTTGCCCCAAGCCTGGGCTGAGACTGGGGGAAATCGGGCTGGCACAGCATCGGACACCAGTATTTGTCGAACTCAAACCAGGGGCAAACCCTGTGAGAATTCGCCAATACCTCATGTCCCATGAAGCCCGGGAAGGGACTACTCCTCATATCTGGAGACTGTTGGACTTGGGAGTCTTACGCCCCTGCCAATCTGCCTGGAACACTCCTCTCCTGCCAGTCCAAAAGCCCCACTCCACAGACTATAGGCCTGTACAAGACTTGAGGGAAGTCAATAAAAGGGTGATTGACATCCACCCAACCGTCCCCAACCCATACACTCTTCTGAGTTCGCTGTCCCCTGACCGGCGCTGGTACACTGTGTTGGACTTAAAAGATGCTTTTTTCAGCCTACCTCTAGCCCCCAAAAGCCAGGAGTTCTTAGCTTTTGAATGGGCTGACCCTGAAAAGAGTATCCGTGGACAACTGACATGGACGAGACTGCCACAAGGATTCAAAAATTCCCCGACCATCTTTGATGAGGCATTGCATGAGGATCTAGGTGAGTTTCGCCAGGATCACCCCAGACTGACTTTTGCAGTATGTAGACGACCAACTCCTCATCGCAGAGAATAACCAGGAGACCTGCCTACAAGGGACTAGGGATCTACTCGAGGCCCTAGGCAATCTCGGGTATCGGGCCTCTGCCAAAAAGGCCCAAATCTGCAAGCCTCAGGTAAGCTATTTAGGCTACCTGCTGAGAGATGGACAAAGATGGTTGTCTAATGCTAGGAAAGAGATGGTCCTCAAGATCCCTAGACCACATATCCAATGCCAGATACGAGAATTCTTGGGGCCAGCCAGCTTCTGCCGATTATGGATCCCAGGGTTTGCTGAACTGGCGAGGCCCTTATACGAGGCCACCAGGCCCGGGCAGGACTTCCAATGGACAGAGAGCATGGATCAATCGTTTAACCAGATCAAACGGGCCCTGCTGTCTGCCCCAGCACTAGGGCTCCCTGACATCACGAAGCCCTTTCACCTTTTCATAGATGAGAATAAAGGCATAGCCAAAGGAGTCTTACTCCAAAACCTGGGCCCCTGGAAGAGACCAGTTGCCTATTTCTCAAAAAAGCTGGATTCGGTGGCTGCTGGGTGGCCGGCCTGCTTGCGAATAATTGCTGCCACGGCGTCATTAGTAAAAGATACAGATAAATTGACTTTGGGACAGACTTTATATGTGACTACCCCTCATGCCATAGAAGGGGTCCTCAAGCAGCCCCCAGACCGCTGGCTCAGCAATTCGAGACTCACCCATTATCAGAGTCTATTGCTAAACCCAACTAGAATCATTTATAGGGCCCCGGCCACCTTAAATCCAGCTACTTTACTGCCTGAACCCTAACTGGATGCTCCCCTTCATGACTGCACCGAGATCTTAACACAGACACAAGGAATACGTGCTGATCTGCAGGACCAGCCTCTGCCAGATGCAGACTGTACCTGGTTCACAGATTGGAGCAATTTCATCAGAAATGGACTGGGGTATGCGGGCGTGGGGGTGGTAATAGAAACTGAGGTTATCTGGGCCGAGCCCCTACCCCCAGGGACATCAGCTCAACGTGCTGAGCTAACCGCATTAGCCAAAGCGTTAACCCTGGGCAAAGATAAAAAGCTGAATGTTTACACTGACAACCAATACGCGTTTGCCACAGCGCATATCCATGGGGCAATTTATAAAGAAAGGGGCTTGCTGACGGCAGAGGGAAGGGCAATCAAAAATAGGGAGAAGTCCTGGCCCTATTGGCAGCTCTATGGTTACCAAAAAAGCTGGCTATTATACACTGCCCTGGACATCGAAAGACTGATAATCCAGTCGCGAAGGGCAACCACTTTGCTGACCAGATAGCCAGGGAGATTGCCCTCCAGACAGAGGTCGTAACGACCACCACACTCGCTCTCCCAGATCCAGGAAATCCCAGCCTGCCTAAAGACCCTGAGTACACTCAGGAAGACTTGGACTAGATAGCTGGGATGCCCATGTCTCAATGTGTATAAGGGTGGTGGGAGACTACCGACTGTAAAGTCATCCTGCCTGAAAGACTGGGAAACCAATTTTTGTCAAAAATACATCGGGCCACCCATATGGGCACCAGGAAGATGTAGGACCTCCTGAGACAGACTGGGATCAAATTCAAGGATGCTTCTTCTAAGGTTGAACAAATTGTGGCTAATTGCAAAGCCTGTCAATTAACAAATGCAACGTGGAGCCCATCCAACCCTGGATCCAGACAGCGTGGAGACAGACCGGGAGCTTACTGGGAACTGGATTTCACTGAGGTAAAACCCAGGCGATATGGATATAAATACTTGTTAGTCTTTATAGACACCTTTTCAGGATGGGTGGAAGCCTTTCCCACCAAGCAAGAAACGGCCCAGATGGTTGCTAAGAAGCTGCTGGAAGATATCCTGCCAAGGTATGGTTTCCCCACGTTGCTAGGGTCAGAAAATGGACCCGCATTCATATCTAAGGTAACTCAAGGGTTAGCTACTGCACTTGGGGCAGATTGGAAATTACATTGTGCATACAGGCCCCAGAGTTCAGGACAGGTAGAAAGAATGAATAGAACCCTAAAGGAGACCTTGACTAAATTGACCGGGGAGACTGGCGGGGACTGGGTGGCTCTCCTTCCCCCTACGTGTTGTTCAGGGTCCGAAATACCCTCTATAAACTTGGCTTAACTCCTTTTGAAATTGTATTTGGAAGCGCCCCCCCTAATTGTGCCCAGCCTTCAGTCTAAGTTGATAAATGATTTAGATGCTGATGATACTGACCTTATCCATTCTCTTCAGTCTTTACAACATATCCACAAAGATATCTGGACCAGATTGAAAGCTCTGTATGAGACAAACCTCCCCTTGAAACCTCACCGATATCAACCAGGTGACTGGGTGTTCATCAGAAGGCATCAGCAGGAAAATCTTGAGCCCCACTGGAAAGGACCATACGTTTTCCTTGTGACACCCGCCTCACTCAAAGTAGACGGTGTCTCCACTTGGATCCATCACTCCCACGCTCGCCCAGCTGACAGCTCTGTATTTCAAGAAGAATTTCTCTCACCAAAATGGACTGTCTCAAAAAATTCAGACAACCCACTCAAAATCAGGCTTCGGCAGCACCCAATCCCCTGAAGTCTTTGGTTCTACTCCTGTTCCTGCCCCTCGCCACAACTGCAGCAGCTTCTCCTCACCAGCCTATGAACTTAACCTGGATAATCATCAATGCAAATACTGGAGAGATCGTCAATGCCACTTCTTCGACTCAGCCTTGGAATACCTGGTGGCCTGATTTAGACTTTGACTTGTGCCTCCTGGCCACGGGGACTTGGGACATGGGAGATTGGGAGGTAAAAACAGACAGGAAAACCTGAGTGTGGCCCAGGGGTCAACAAGTGTAATATGCGGGCCCCGACCTCGTCGTCTCCCAGGTGCAGCCATCCTTTCCAGCGGGCTGCCCTCCGAGAAACCCCTTTCTACATCTGCCCGGGGGAAGGCCGTAACTGTGCCCAGGCAAATCATTGTGGGGGACCAGACAAGTTCTATTGTGATGAATGGGGATGTGTATCGACAGGTACTGTACCTTGGGAACTCCCTGTTAAAAATGACTTAATAGCTGTAAAAAGGATCCCTGGGGGCACAGGACTAACAATAGAGAGACAAGGGAGGATGGCAACTCTCCGGGGCCCTTGCTCAGGGTTTCCTTGTAATCCTATACGATTGTCATTTACTAATACTGGCAAAAGCCACTCTAGCTGGGAAGCTGGGCGCTCATGGGGCCTCAGGTTGTATCAGTCCGGGTATGATAATGGACTGCTGTTCACCCTCAGGTTAAGAGTGGAGGCAGTACGAACGGGACCCTCTCAGGAGTTGGGCCCCAATAAAATCCTGGCCATAGGTAGACAACCCGTATCTCTGCCCCGACCCACGCCCCCACTCCCCCAACTGACTAGTGCCCCTGCCACC
Source organism: Antilocapra americana (assembly GCA_007570785.1). NCBI lineage: Eukaryota > Metazoa > Chordata > Mammalia > Artiodactyla > Antilocapridae > Antilocapra > Antilocapra americana. The sequence goes on along the minus strand of ML663009.1, from coordinate 3,866,822 downwards.
CAGGTGACAGGGATAAGGCTTCCCAGTACAGGCGACCCCCACACACCTATGGCAAGGGCCGAGGGTGCCCAAGAGGGCCCCCTGTTTGACATGATAATCCGGACTTTCCAAGTTTTAAACTCCTCTAAGGCCTGTCCTGACCAAAAGCTGTTGACTCTGCTATGATATCAAACCCCCTTACTACGAGGGGGTGGCCTTCTCAAAAAATTACGATGAAGCCATTGAGCAACAAGCCTGTAGGTGGCAACAAAAAGGAAACATCAAACTGACCTTACAGCTAGTCACAGGCCAAGGTCTATGCATAGGAAAAGTTCCCTCAGCATACCAACATCTCTGTAAGACCACTACATTAGTTAACACTTCCAAGTATTTGATACCCTCTTCTGATGGGTGGTGGGCATGTAATTCGGGACTCACCCCTTGCATACATGGGAACGTTCTCACTAACACTAAAGATTTCTGTGTCTTAGTACAATTGATCCCTAGGCTGTTTTACCACTCAGACGATGACATCTATCAACGCCTAGGAGACTTTACTAGATCCAGGCGAGAACCAATCACAGCTCTCACGGTAACTGTACTGCTGGGACTGGGGGTAGCAGGCGCGGGGACGGGCATTTCTCCTTAGTCCTCCAGGACAAACATTACAATAACCTCTGAGCAGCTATTGATTTAGATCTTGAGAGGCTTGAGAGCTCCATCTCCCATCTGCAAGATTCCCTCAGCTCACTGGCTGAGGTAGTCTTGCAGAATAGGAGGGGACTAGACCTAGTGTTCTTGCAGCAAGGAGGTTTATGTGCTGCCCTGGGAGAGGAATATTGTTTTTACATTGATCACTCTGGGGTGGTGAGAGAAATCACTGGCTAAAGTCAGAGATGGCCTTGCCCAGAGAAAAAGGGAGCGAGAACAGGCCCAAGGCTGGTTGGAGTCTTGGTTTAACTCCTCTCCCTGGCTCACCACATTAATATCCGCTTTGTTAGGGCCCCTGGTGATTCTGCTTATGCTTTTAACTTTAGGACCTTGCATACTAAACAAATTGATTGCCTTCATTCGAGATCAATTCAATATGGTCCAGCTTATGGTTCTCCAGTCCCAATATGAGCGATGTGCTCCCCTAGCTAATAGAAACGATAACATAGAGCTCATTGAAGGCCCATGATTAGGCCTCCTTTGGGACTAGAGAAGGGGGGAATGTAGAGCCTAAGTGACTCCACCTTAAGAAAAGGAGCCACCATCTTGTAACAAAGGGCAACACCTAGGTTCCTGAAAAAAACTGCAGTGTAGTCCAGCCCTCACCCCCTGGCACCACCCTAGACACGACCAATCACCGTGCGTGTGTCAGGGAAGCGCCACAAAATACGCCAGTCAGGGGGCTGTTCGCAGGTGAATATACCTAATCAAGGGCTAGCGCGCGGAAAAACCCCTGACCTCCCCTCCCGTCCTGGCCAGTCACAGGACGCTGAAGCACATTACCCCATTTGTGCCATACTGCCCTTTGTCTCTTTCCCTTAAAAGCCTTGTACCATGCAGCTTGGGGCTGCTGCCCCCACCCCACTGTGTTGGCGTGTGTGTGTGCGGTCCAGACCCGGGTCTGCAATAAACTATCTCTTGCACTTGCATCGGTGAATGGCCTCCTGGTGGTTTGTGGAGATTGGGATCTGGGCATAACATTACAAAATTCACTATCCAAGAAACAAGCCCAAGTAAGAGCAGCTAGAAGGAAAAAGCATGTACTAAGTTTACATTAAGCCCCACCAACATATTTCCCCACTTTTTCTGGCTGTTGATGTCACCACCTCTATGAAGAGCTTAGAGGAAGGTAATCATTCTGAAGTCTGATTACAGAACAAGGAAACAAGGTAACTTGCATTATGAGGTTTTTTCCACCTATTAAAATTCAATATAGCCAGAAACCAAGCTCTTTTTGAAGGTGAAATAGAAAAGAATTAGAACTTTTATGAGCTGTGTGCTGCCATCATTAGTAAGGTGTACAGGAAACGCAGGTATCTCACTGAGAAAGGCCTTCAGTAAAACTTTTGTGCAGTGAATCCGAACTTCCCTGTTCCCAAAGAGGATTGTTTTCTACCTAGACCTACTCAATACTTGATACCAACACAGGACATGCAAATCCTGGGGAAGCCCCACATGGGGGCTTGGACTCCTCAGTGACAGAACACAGTGCTATGAGGGAACGGAAGGTGCAGTTGCCCTGTCGTATGTCCTTTTGAGGGATGACAATTATCCCTGCTCTGACCTGGACGACCTGTCTGGCCTTATGGATGCTAAGTGTTAAGACTGCTTAACATCAGAGTTTAATCCATCTCAGGAGCCATCACATAACCATTAATAGAAAGCTCCCAGGTGATCTGAGTAGGTCTTCAGTGGGAAGAACTACCATTCACAGGCTCACAGATCTTGTGATCACCACTGAACCATTAACCTCTAGTTCCTGTGAGACAAAATAAGGCAATACTGTCAGCAAAACAGGGACTAAAAATCTTTGCACTACAATTTAATGTTATGTCTAGATACCAGCTGTTGAAGATACACATTAGGATGAGCAGTAATGCCCACTCCCTCAGCACTGCTGTATTCCTGAAAGGTAGTCCTTGAGGCTACAAGTACCTATGTCACCTTACTGTAAGGAGCATTCTCCTGCACCTGGTACATTTCAATGCGTTCCTGCTCTCATCTTCCCTGGTGTAAATTCCTTCCTTATCCTTTGATCCAAGCTTTGACTGCCTCCCCCCATGCAGTATGATGGCTGCCACTTTCACCACACTAACTGGGATTGTTAGTGGGTGGCCAGTTTGTCCTATGTCATCTTTAGGTTAAAAATTCTGCAATAGATGATAGAAACAGGACCCTAAGATAAATTCTGCTTCATGTTCTGATGTCTCCTGATAGGAAAAAACATTCTACACAGATGAAGACAAGCTCACTCAAGGAAGCCAGCCACAGGTGAGGCTATTTAATCCTGTTGGGTTGTCTTGTTAGTAAGTGATGAGCATCTGTGATCTTTTGAATTATGATAGTTCAGCTCCCAATCAGAGTAACTCCTCACACACCAAGGGAAAACCTTTAAATCTCAGTTCAACAATAGGAAAAGTAAGTCCTACAGAAAGAGCCCTTAGGTTTCACTTATTAACATGGTCTTGATGCATTTCTTTGTTTTCCAACCGTCAGGATTCTTTTGTCTTCCGAGGACAGAAGTAGAGTGAGAGAAGGAGGAAAGTTTCTAAGATCAGTGTCATAGCGCCATGTAAAATGCTCCAACTCCACCTTCCATCCCATACACTTTACAGGGATCTTGTTGCTCAAGTCAATTATGATGTTAATGAGACTCAACTGCAGGCTGAGGACCATCAGCAAACCTTACCAGAAGATAGGTTTAGAAAACAGATTTTTTAAATTTTCTTCTTTATTGTGTTGGTTTTGCCATATATTGACATGAATCCACCATGGGTATACATTTGTTCCCCTTCCAGAACCCCCCTCCCACCTCCCTTCCGATTCCATCCCTCTAGGTCATCCCGGTGCACCAGCCCTGAGCACCCTGTATCATGCATCAAACCTGGCCTGGCGATTCATTTCACATGATAATTTACACATTTCAATGCTGTTCTCTAATACAGTATACTAACGCATATATATGGAATTTAGAAAGATGGTAATGATAACCCTGTATGCGAGACAGCAAAAGAGACACAGATGTATAGAACAGTCTTTTGGACTCTATGGGGGAGGGCAAGGGTGGGATGATATGAGAAAATAGAGATTCTTGAATTCAAAGATCTATAGCTTGGACACGAAGTATGAAAAGACCACTTGGGTCTGGGGTCCCATAAGAAAGCTGCTTCTGTAGTGGTTCAGATGATAAAGAATCCACCTGCAATGCAGATCCAGATTCAGTAAGATACCTCTGGAGAAAGGAATGGCTATCCCCACTCCAATATTCTTGCCTAGAAATTTTCATGGACAGAGGAGCCAGGCTGGCTATAAGTCCCTGGGGTCACAAAGAGTCGCACACGACTGAGCAAATAAAAAAGCTGCAAGTTATTTCAGCAGTGCAGTTATGATTAACTCTAGTCTATAATTGTAGTGCCACAAAAGATACTAATTCAGCGGACATCAAATAATTTTGAAAACTAATAACTAGGGGCCAAAGAACCACTTGCCTTTGTGAAGGCGAAAACAAAGACAGGAGTTGGAAAGGTAAAATCAGAGCTAAACAGCAGGAGTGTGAGGATGTTATGCTAATACAGTCCTCTCCCTCAGAGTCATTCCTAGCCTTAGGTCTTACACCTCCCAAATTCCAGCCAGACAAAAGGAATCAGAATCTAAATGAAAACCAGGAGTATCTCCCAGATTTCAAGTTCTCTTAGTAAAAAGCCTGATTAAGAGCCGGAGAGGATCAGAGAAGTTAAATTCAACTAACAGCCCTTACACCCTTAAAAGGCTTTGTTAGAAAGTCGATCTCAGGGCAGATGTCCTAGAGACAAAGTGGACCAGACTCTGAATCCTTCCTGAAAGTTTCGGGAGGTTTTGGAGTAGAAGGTAGCTATAAAGCCTAGTGGAAGCACGAGGAAAACAGTGGACTATATTCAGTTTCCTTCTGGTGTTATAAGACAAGAAAGAAGCCCATTAACTGCCTTTGTCAAGGATAGTAAGGTTAATTTTAAGAGATTAAACTAGAGTTAGAACCAAAGCTCGAGGCAACCAGAGAATGCCCTTCATTGCAGCCTTCCATTGTCAGGGACGCCAAAAGGAGAATTAACAATGCCCGTTCCTAATGAAAGTAGAGCTAGTGCTCAGAGCCTGGCCCTTTAGGTAGCACATTGTTTTTGAGAGTTACTTCCAGTCCCAGGTTTTCCAAGAGCCCACGAAAAGCCAAGTAAAGGAAGCAGAAGTAGGAGGAAATAACTCCATCTGAAGAGATAGATTTCAGAATTTGATCAGCCCAAAGCTTTTTTTCAGTTCAGTACCAAGTTTTGCTTTTGCTAATGAAAGAAAAACCCATCTCAACTATCTTACAAGTATTTTGTGATTACAAGTAGAAAGGGGAGTAAAATCTAGGTACCTTACTCATTTCTCTCCCCCTACCCCATGCAGCAGGAAATTCACTGTCTCTCAAATGAGGTAGAAACAGACTTTGACAGAAAAGAGAAATGAAGTTTGAGAACTCCCCCTCTCCGCCCAAGGAGCACTCATCTTCCACCCTGCCTTTGCTTCAGTCTGCTGCAGAAGCAGCTAACTACAGAATCGCACTTAAGTTGGAGGGGAGAGAACCTAATTGGTCAGAGTTGGAGGCTGGACTTGATTGGTCAGGCTGGAGCCAATGAGCTTCCTGAACATACTAACGCAGAAGTGAAGTGGCACCTGAGGACTGGTGCTTCCTTTGGGTTTGTTTGTTTGTTTCAATTGGGAGACTTTTGAGTATGTCCACCTGTAAGTTCTGTATGATAATTCACTCTCTGACAAGGGGGTGGAAAAAAGCTGGAACTATCAGAAATGGGCTAGAATTTTACATTTTTTTAGTAAAAAAAATAAACTCAATAAACTGATTTTACATCCTTCCACATGAAAAAGAACAGTTCATTCCTTAATTATTATAGATGAAGGTGCAAGTCATATCACCTGTGTGAGCAGACACCATTGCTAACTCCCTCCTTTTTAGAGTCTCTTCTTATAGTCCCAAGGTTTCCCAGTGGCACTAGTGGTTAAAGACCACCCCTGCCAGTGCAGGAGACATAAGAAAGGTGGGTTCGATTCCTGGTTTGGAAAGATTCTCTGAAGGAGGGCATAGCAACCCACTCCAGTATTCTTGCCTGGAGAATCCCATGGGCAGAGGAGGCTGGTGGGCTACAGTCCATAGGGTAGCATAGAGTCGGACACGACTAAGTCGACTTAACACAGGTGCAGGCACTTATAGTCCCAAACCTCTCCCTCTAGAAACATGTTTGAGCAAAACAAGACTGGGTAGCTAGTGGCCATTCAATCACTTCATGGTGTCACACTGTTCCTCTGGATGGGTGATAGCAAAACTCACTTTTCATGTCTGAAAGTTTTTCTCATTAATACATCCTAATCCTCATCCTTGAGCTCTAATAATGACAGCTAGAGTGAAGTTATTATTTTTACCCTGGCGCTTAGAAGGATGTTTATGCTGCCAGGAGAATATTCATAAGTTTATAAATCTTTTCTCCTGTAGCTGCACCAACAGTATCACCTGAGACATATTAGAAATGCAAATTCTTAATCTTCTGAATTAGCAACTCTTGGAGTCTGACTCTGTGACCCCATGGACAGTAGCCCACCAGGCTTCTCTGTCCATAGGATTCTTCAGGCAAGAATACTGGAGTGGGTTGCCATGCCCTCCTCTAGGGGATCTTCCCAACCCAGGGATTGAACCTGTGTCTCTTACATCTCCTGCATTGGCAGGCAGGTTCTTTACCACTAGCACCATCTGGGAAGCCCTAATCTTCTGAATTGGAAACTCTTGGGATAGTGATCAGCAATCTGAGGGTTACCAGGTGGTTTCAGGTGTTTTCAATGCACACTAAAGTTGGAGAACCACCGTTCTATACCAGTTCAGGCAGAATCTGTGGGGGCGCTATTGTTTTTCCAAACACCCAGTGTAGCTTTTCAGAGTTCTCTGGGTGATTTCCATGTGCAGCTAAGGTTGTTAACCACTGCCTTTATTATTCATAAATTGTTACCATCTTGGTGCGAACTGAAAGTTATTACCAAACCCTTACCTCTGGTCCAGACCTCCCTCATTGTGTTCAGGCCAATATATCCAGTTGATCTTATAGAGAACTTATTATGTGTAGGGCCAAGTATTAAGGGATTTATTAATACAATTTACCACTTTATTTAATCCCTGTGAGGTAGCTATATTCAGAGATCTTTTACACTTGAAGAACTGAGGCTTTTAAATATCAAATGTCCTACTCAAAAATAAACAAGTGTCCAAGTCCAGATTCAAGAAAATGACTTGTTTGATGATAACTACACTCTGTTGTTCTTCATTTAATATTTTGTTGAGGATTTTGCATCTTTTCATCAAAGATCCTGACTTATAATTTTCTATTATTTTATTCTCTTTGGTTTTGGTATCTGGGTAATGGTGGCTTTGTAGAATAAATTTGGAAGTGTTCTTTCCACTTCAATATTTTTGAATAGTTTGAGAAGCATAGGTATTAGCTCTTATATGTTTTGTAGCTATGTGATGCTCCCCATTTGGGACTTCTGTTTGCCAGTTTTTTCATTACTAATTCAATTTCACTACTAATGATTGGTGTCTTGCCGCTCACACTGTTCATTGAACCCAGGGTAGAAAAGGTGTGACCAGGGAAGCTGGAAGAAGACTCAAGGAGCTGTGGGGACTGCAGACATGTGTATTCTCTCCAGGCAGCAGCAGCAGCAGGGAGTCTTCAAAAATTACTGATATATGAAGACAGACAAAAGTGGTCCATGACCAAGTGGGTGCACAGGCCCAGTGAAAGGCTACCCACTCCAATATTCGGCCTAGAGAATTCCATGACTCCAGTCCATGGGGTCACAAAGAGTTGGACACAAATGAGTGACTTTCACTTCACCCAATATCTATGCTTGAATATCTAATATTAACATATATTTCCAAGCTCACACATCCAAAACAGAACTCTGAATCAGTTCCTTTCTTTCTCCACCCTTATAAACCTACTTTAATCTCAGTATTTGCCATTGCACTAAAACCCTTCTAATTCACCCAATTCCTCACACTGAAAGTCTCCAACCTGAAGTTCATCATATTCTCATAACCCTGCATCCAGTCCATCCATTAATAAATCCTATCTGCTTCATCATCAAAGCATATTCCAAACATAATCACTTTTCATTGCCTCTACAATTAATCCTCTGACTCAAACCATCATTTCACTCTTTGAGTATAACAATAACTTTCAAATTAGCTTCTCTCTTATATCTTTGTCCCCCTATATATAGAACTCAGAGTAGAACTTTTAAAACTTAAGTTACAGCATAACAGAATCCTTTTCAAAGTTATCCAGTATCTCTCCACCTCATTTCAAATGAATTCTAGTTTGCATCCTGGCTTACCCCCTATTATCTGATCCCTGGCTACCCTTGCCAATTCCTACCTTCTCCTCTTAATCACTTCACTCCAGCAACTGTCCTGATGTTGTCCCTCAGATTCACCAATCACCTTTCAGACCCCAAGACCTCCATCTGCTGGTCCCTCTGCCTGGCACACAGTCCTTCATACAGCTGCAAGTCTTGTTTACACGTCTCATCACGCTCTCTACTTAAATGTCACCTCTGCAGAAAGGCCAACCATGACCAATCTATTCAAAATTGTGCTCCCTGCCATTCTCTATCTTCTTATCCTATTATTTTCTTCTTAGCACTTATCAGTACCTATTTGTGTCATGTATTATTTAAAAAATAAAAATAAAAAGTCTCTCAACAGATGTAAAGAACAAACATATGGACACCAAGGCAAGGGAATAAGGGGTGGAGCTGGGATGAATTAGGAGATTGGGATTGACAGATATATTCTGTTGGTACTGTATATAAAATACACAACTGAGAACCTACTGTATAGCTCAGAGAACTCTACCTAATGCTCTCTGGTGACCGAGTGTTAGTCGCTCAGCCATGTCCAACTCTTTGCAATCCCACGGACTGTAGTCTGCCAGGCTCCTCTGTCCATGAAATTCTCCAGGCAAAAATACTGGAGTAGGTTGCCATTACTTTCTCAGAAATGATGAGCCAAATGGGAAGGAAATCTAAAAAGGAGGCGATATACATAGCTGATTCACTTTGCTGTACGACAGAAACTAACACAACATTGCAAAGCAACTATACACCAATAAAAATTTAATTAAAAGTTAGATTAAAAAACAAAGCCAAAACTAAATAAATTTTCTCTTACTAACCTAGAAGTTTCAAGAGAACAAGGATTTCGTCTTCTTTGTTCACTACTATGTTCCTAGTACTAGCTATGTTCCTAGCTATGTTCCTAGCTGAGCTATTTCAAATCCTAAAAGATGATGCTGTTAACGTGCTGCAATCAATACACCAACAATTTTGGAAAACTGAGCAGTGGCCACAGGACTGGAAAAGGTCAGTTTTCATTCCAATCCCAAAGAAAGGCACTGACAAAGAATGTTCCTAGTACTTAGAAAAATGCTGACACAGAGTAGGTGCTCAACAATATTCTGTACAACAAATATCCTTAGTTGAATAAAGGTCTGCCCAGTGATATCCCAAGTTAACAATGAGTGGTCATGCCTATCCCTGAAGCACATCAAGATAAGGAAGATCCTAAGCTTAGCTCTGAGATTGTGATACTGGAATAAAATCTAAGAGTCAGCTGGAATCTGCTATTGCCACTTATTCTCTTTTTTAGGATCAAATGTGTCTCTGGAAGAACTAAGTGAGAGAATAGCCAAAACTCAAGATCTCAGAAACTTAATTCTTGAAGTATGAGGCCCCTATGAGCTCCTCTGGGAATGTACATGCTGAGAACAAAGCCTACACCACCTTTCTCTCTGTCATCCGGACCATGCCATCTCCCACTACTTCATCCCTCCATCATCTGCATTTAAAGCTATGTAAAGTGGGATTCTTTTCAGTTCTTTGTATCTCCAAGACAAGGTCAGATACATACTAAGTAAAGAACATACATTTGTTGACTTACTGGTTGTCTAAAATAAGTTTCATGTCTGCCTGGCCTACATTTGATTGGAATATCACTGGATAAACTGCTCATTCAACAGCTTTCTCCCCAAACCCAAAATCACACAATCTCATTTTAAGCACTATCAGAGAAAAAGATGGATTCACCATGGTATTTGACTTCACAAAACCCATTGTGTAGGAAGATGACTGGAAAAGAATAATATAGAAATAGTAACAATAATCTATTAAGAACTTATCATGACCCAGGCACTGTGTTAAACATCTTATATGTAATATGACAATTCTCCCCATATTTATAGAGGCTAAGAAGCAGTTATTTATCTAAGGTAACACTAGGCCATTCAGGTATGACCTAAATCAAATCCCTTATGATTATATAGTGGAAGTGACAAATAGATTCAAGAGATTAGATCTGATAGACAGAGTGCCTGAAGAACTATGGAGGAGGTTCATAATAGTGTCCAAGGGGCAGTGATCAAAGCCATCCCCAAGAAAAAGAAAGGCAAAATGGTTTCCTGAGGAGGTCTTACAAATAGCTGAGAAAAGAAGGGAAGAGAAAGGCAAAGAAGAAAAGGAAAGAAATACCCATCTGAATGCCAAAGAATTCCAAAGAATAGCAAAGAGAGATAAGAAAGCCTTTCTCAGTGATCAATGCAAAGAAATAGAGGAAAACAATAGAATGGGAAAGACTAGAGATCTCTTCAAGAAAATGAGAGATACCAGGGGAACATTTCATGCAAAGATGGGCACAATAAAGGACAGAATAATATGGACTTACTAACAGAAGCAGAAGATATTAAGAAGAGGTGGCAAGAATAACAAAAGAACTATACAAAAAAGGTCTTAATGACCCAGATAACCATGATGGTGTGATCACTCACCTAGAGCCAGATATCTTGGAGTGCAAAGTCAGGTGGGCCTTAGGAAGCATCACTACAAACAAAGCTAGTGGAAGACATGAAATTCCAGCTGAGCTATTTCAAATCCTAAAAGATGATGCTGTTAACGTGCTGCACTCAATACACCAGCAATTTTGAAAAACTGAGCAGTGGCCATAGGACTGGAAAAGGTCAGTTTTCATTCCAATCCCAAAGAAAGGCACTGACAAAGAATGTTCAAATTACCTAACAATTGCACTCATTTCACATGCTAGAAAAATAATGCTCAAAATTCACCAAGCTAGGCTTCAACAATATGTGAAGCAGGAACTTCCAGATATTCTAGCTAGTTTTGGAAAAGGCAGAGGAACCAGAGATCAAATTGTCAACATCTAGTGGAACATAGAAAAAGCAAGAGAATTCCAAAAAAACATCTACTTCTGCTTCATTGTCTAGGCTAAAAGTCTTTGACTGTGTGGATCACAACAAACTGGAAAATTCTTAGATATGGGAATACCAGACCACCTCACCTGCCTCCTGAGAAACCTGTATGCAGGTCAAGAAGCAACAGTGAGAACCAGACATGGAACAATGGACTGGTTCCAAATTGGGAAAGGATTATGTCAAGGCTGTACATTGTCAGCCTTCTTATTTAACTCATATGCAGAGTACATTATGCAAAATACAAGGCTGGATGAAGCACAAACTGGAATCAAGACTGCCAGGAGAAATATCAATAACCTCAGATATGCAGATGACACCACCATTATGGCAGAAAGCAAAGAGGAACTAAAGAACCTCTTGATGATGGTGTAATAAGACAGTAAAAAAGCTGGCTTAAAAGTCAATATTCAGAAAACTAAGATCATGGCATCTGGTCACATCATGGCAAATAGATGGGGAAACAATGAGAGACTTTATTTGGGGGGGCTCCAAAATCATTGTGGAATGGTGACTGTAGTGATGAAATTAAAAGATGCTTGCTCCTTGGAAGAAAAGGTATGATAAACTTAGACAACTTATTAAAAAGCAGAGACATTACTCTGCCAACAAAGGTCCGTATAGTCAAAGCTATGGTTTTTCCAGTAGTCATGTATGGATGTGAGTGCTGAACCATAAAGAAGGCTGAGCACTGAAGAATTGATGCTTTTGAACTGTGGTGTTGGAGAAGACTCTTGAGAGTCCCTTGGACTGCAAGGAGATCCAACCAGTCCATTCTAAAGGAAATCAATCCTGAATATTCATTGGAGGGACTGATGCTGAATATTGATGCTGAAGCTCCAATACTTCGATCACCTGATGTGAAGAGCTGACACATTGAAAAAGACCTGATGCTGGGATTGAAGGCAGGAAGAGAAGGGGACGATAGAGGATGAGCTGGTTGGATGGCATCACCAACTCAATGGATATGAGTTTGAGCAAACTCCGGGAGACGGCGGAAGACGGGGAAGCCTGGAGTGCTGCAGTCCATGGAGTTGCAAAGCGTTGGTCACAACTGAGCAACTGAACAACAAGCTAACAATAAAGAGATTTAAAGTAGACAGTATCACACAAAAAACATTTGATAAGATATTGTGTGGACACTCATTGTGGCTCTGAGGACCAGAGACGATTCACAAAAATAGAAACTTTGATTTGGGCTTCAGTGGTTTCCAGGAAATGCTCATTAAACCTTATCTATCATGTTTTACACATGCTGTCTTCTCTCGCTCATGTGCCCCTTTCTCCAAGCCCACCTTGTACTTCTAAACCCGAAATCCTTGACCCTAATTCCCTGCTAAATGAGTCTCTGTGTCTTTTTTATGTCTACACATATCTTATTGAATTAATTAACTTTTATATGTCTACCCATTCTCCAAACCAGGGTAAGGCCTCTGTGAGTACAGGGACACACTCTTTCAACTCTGTGCCCTAACATCTTGCATAGTTCTTTGCATATAATAGATTCTCAACCAGTGATCACTGAATTGGATAAAATAATAAAAACTCTTACTTTTTATTTTACTTTTTTTTTATTTATTTATTTATTTTTTTTTATTATTGTTTTTGCCATACATTGTCATGATATCACCATGGGTTTACATATGCTTCCCCTCCGGGTCCCCCCTCCCTCCTCCCTCCCCCCCGGGAAATCTCGCTGCACCAGTCCCGAGCATCAATCCTGGGCTGGCGATTGATTAGACACATGACAATTAACATGCTTCAATGCCCTTCTCCCATCTCATCCCACCCTTACCCTCATCCACAAAGTCCACAAGTCTATTCTATACATCTGCATTCCTTTTGTTGTCTCCCATGTTGGGTTCTCATTACTGTCTTTCTAAATTCCATATATATGTGTTAATATACTGTATTGTTGTTTTTGCTTCTGGCTTACTTCACTCTGGATAATGGGCTCCAGTTTCGTCCATCTGAGTAGAATTGCTTCAAATGAATTTTTTTTTAATGCTGAGTAATATTCCATTGTGTATATATACCACAGCTTTCTTATCCATTCGTCAGTTGATGGGCATCTAGGTTGCTTCCATGTCCTGGCTATTGTAAACAATGCAGCGATGAACATTGGGGTGCACGTGGCTCTTTCAATTCTGGTTTCCTCGGTGTATATGCCCAGCAGTGGGATTGCCGGGTCATATGGCAGGTCTATTTGCAGCTTTTTAAGGAACCTCCACACTGTTTTCCATAGTGGCTGTACTAGTTTGCATTCCCACCAACAGTGTAAGAGGGTTCCCTTTTCTCCACATCCTCTCCAGCATTTATTGCTTGTAGACTTTTGGATGGCAGCCATTCTGACTGGTGTAAAGTGGTACCTCATTGTAGTTTTGATTTGCATTTCTCTGATAATGAGTGATGTTGAGCATCTTTTCATGTGTTTGTTAGCCATTTTTATATCTTCTTTGGAGAAATGTCTGTTAAGTTCTTTGGCCACAAGTATATATTATACAGCACAAGGAGATATAGTGATTATTTTGTAATAACTTTATATGGAATATAGTCTATAAAAATACTTAATTACTATGTTGTACACCTGAAGTTAATATAACCTACTATACTTCAGTAAAATATAAAGGTAGGTGTATGGTTAACAAAACCCACCAAATGGTTTTCCAAAGTAATTATAGCATTTTACACTCTCATTAGTGATGTGTGACAGTTCCTAGTTGCTCCACATCCTAGTCAACTCAATACTGTCATTCTTTTTTTAATTTTAGCCATTCTAATACATATATGGTAGAAAGCTGTGGTTTTAATTTTCATTTTTCTGATACCTAATGATGTTGAGCAACTTTCTGTATGTTTACTTTTCATGCATACACCTTCAGTGAAATGTTTGTTAAAATCTTTTGTCCATTTTAATCTAATTTTTTTGCTTTGTTGTTGATTTGTACTAGCTATTTATGTATTCTGAATATACGTTGTCTTACATAGTGAAAATATTGTTTCCAATTTTGTGTCTTGCCATTTGATTTTCTTACTGGTCTGTTTTGATGAAAAAAATTTTTAGTTGTGATAAAGTCAAAATAATCAATTTTTATTCTCTGTTTTATAGATTTAGCTTTTAATTAAGTCTGCCTTCTAACACAAATAATTGTGTATGATGTGAAATACAAATCAAGATTTATTTTTTCACTTATGGATATCCAGCCATTCCAGCATTATTGGTCTAAAAGACATTCTTTTTTTTTTTTAACTGTTTTAGTAATTTATTAAATTATGTATCTCAGATACTTGATATTTTATATAGGGAGATGCAGCAAATAAAAGATGATTTCTAAGTATAAATAGCAGTCATGAAGTTATGCCAAATAATGGGAATATCTGTAGCTCATAAAAGCAAGTATTGTCTATGCTTAAGAAGAATAATGAATTTTTTTATATTATTAAGTATTCTCACCTGTCTAGCAAGTTCACCTTATCTAAAAGACGACCAAAATATTTAAATTCTTAACAGCCAAAATCGTTATCACCATCCTTGTACTCATACAAAATATTAAATTCTTTAGATACTTGCTCAAACCCTATTTATAGTATGTCAGTTTTAACGAGTTTAGTGATCCAGTATTCTGTCTCATTGAGAAAACCAAGAAATCTTGCTCTGGGTTGATACCCACAATGTGGTAGAAAACCTACCACAAACTTGGTAAAAGCCTAGGAATAGTTGAATCCCCTATATGCATGGGAAGTTAGAAGATTCCTTTGTTGAATGTATGCAAATAGTTTTCTCCAATTTGTCATTGCAAGCTGATACTTATACACTGTGCTGTGCTATCACAGCATTCTCAAATGCAAAATTATATTTAAGAATAAAGTAAAATTGCTTAATACTGAGTGTGATTTTGAATTTTTTAAAAGTCGTTAAAATATATGCCAGATGGGAAAAGTTTGGAATCTAGAATTTATGTTTTACTTTTTTTTTTAATTTTAATTTTCTTTACATTATCGTGTTGGTTTTGCCATACATTGACATGAATCTGCCATGGGTATGCATGTGTTCCCCTTCCAGAACCCCCCTCCCACCTCCCTCCTGATTTCCTCTCTCTGGGTCATCCCAGTGCACCAGCCCTGAGCATCAGACCTGGGCTGGCGATTGATTTCACATATGATGATTAACATGTTTAAATGCCATTCTCCCATATCATCCCACCCTTGCCCTCTCCTATAGAGTCCAAAAGACTTTTCTATACATCTGCATTTCTTTTGCTGTCTCGAATACAGGGATCTCGTTACCATCTTTCTAAATTCCATATATATGCATTAGTATTGTTTTACTTTAACAACATTTTTGATAAGAAAGTGTAACTTAGATTGTCATAAGTTATTACAGAGGAATGGAATTGTTTATTGATAGCAAAATCCACCAATTCTGTGCTGCCTTTTTTTAGGGGCTTAAATTTTCATATCAGTTTAGTCACACTGTCCCACTAATTTTTTTGGGTAGATATTAGAAGTAGTTGTACCTTACTTTAAAAGTTCTTTAAGTACTGATAATTTATTTGTATCAGTGAAAGGCATTCTTTTGCAAATTGAATTTCCTAGGCAACTTTATAAAAAATCAGGCAGCTCTTTATATGTGGATGTATTTCCAGATTTTCTTTTCTTTAATTATTTTTTTAAGGCCCTGAAAAGAGCATTTGGGTTAAGTAAAAAGATATTTACTTGGACCCAGTGCCCTTGTTGATGGCTTTGGTGCCCTTCAACATGGTGTTCTTGGCCAGCATCCCAGGCAGCAGAGGGCGCATGGCCACCTGGATTTCCCTAGAGGTAATAATTGAACCCTCGTTGTAATGGGCCAAGCAGAATGCCTTCCTGTGATACTGTCAAAGATATCAGTGACAAAAGAGTACATGATGCTCATGGCTTTCAATGAGATACTGTTGTATGGATGACTTGCTTCAGCACTTTGTAGATGTAAATCAAATAGCCCTCATTCAGCATCTCTAGTGCTTTTTCCCTTCCTTTTTCAGAGTTTTAGTTACAGCTTTCTTGAACCCTTTCTTTTTTTTTTTTTAGTATTATTTTTTTTTATTTTAATTAGAGGCTAATTACTTTACAATATTGTAGTGGTTTTTGCCATACATTGACATGAATCAGCCACGGGTATACATGTGTTCCTCATCCTGAACCCCACTCCCACCACCCTCCCCATCCCATCCCTCAGGGTCATCCCAGTGCATCAGCCCTGAGCACCCTGTCTCATGCATCAAACCTGGACTGGTGATCTGTTTCACATATAATAATATACACATTTCAATGTTATTCTCTCAAATCATCCCACCTAAATGCTGGAGAAGGTATGGAGAAAAGGGAACCCTCCTACAATGCTGGTGGCAATGTAAATTGATGCAGTGACAATAGAGAATGTTATGAATGTTTCTTAAAAAACTACAGATGGAGTTGCCATATGATCCAACAATCCCACCCATTGGCATATATCCAGAAAAAAATCTAATTCAAAAAGATACGTGCACCATAATGTTTATTACAACACTATTTAAAATAGCCAAGATATGGTAGCAAACTAAATGTTAATCAACATACGAATGGATAAAGATGTGGTATACACCGAGACACAGGAATACTTTTCAGCCATTAAAAGTAATGAAATAATGCCATTTGCAGCAACATGAATGGACCTA
>ML663009.1:3790126-3849999 GCA_007570785.1 Antilocapra americana | reverse complement strand
GGGGAAGCATATGTAAACCCATGGTGATATCATGACAATGTATGGCAAAAACAATAATAAAAAATAAATAAAAATAAAAAATAAAAAAATAAAAAATAAAATAGCCAAGATATGGTAGCAAACTAAATGTTCATCAACATACGAATGGATAAAGATGTGGTATACACACACACACAGGAATACTCTTCAGCCTTTAAAAGTAATGAAATAATGCCATTTGCAGCAACATGAATGGACCTAGAGATTATCATACTAATGAAGTAATTCAGACAAAGAAAAATAACATACAACTTATATGTTGAATATAAAAATGTGATATAAATGAATTTATTTATAAAATAGAGACTCAAAGACATAGTAAACAAACATGATTACCAAAGGGTGGGGTGGAGGAATAAATTAGGAGGATAAAGTATGAGTTTCAAACTAGATAAACAACAAGGTCCTACTATACAGCATACAGAACTGTATTCAATATCTTGTAATAAATTCCACTGGAAAAGAATATGAAATAAAATGTATATGTATACAACCAAACCCAAACAAGGGCAATGCCAAAGAATGTTCAAACTACCACACAATTGCACTCATTTCACATACTAGCAAAGTAATGCCCCAAATCCTTCAAGCTAGGCTTCAACAGTATGTGAACAGAGAACTTCAGATGTACAAGCTGGATTTAGAATAGGCAGAAGAACCAGAGATCAAATTGTCAACATCAGTTGGATCAAAGGTAAAGCAAAAGAATTCCAGAAAAAACATCTACTTCTGCTTCACTGACTATGCTAAAGCCTTTGACTAATGGATCACAACACCCTTTATGGCAGAAAGCAAAGAAGAACTAAAGGGCTTCTTGATGAAAGTAAAAGAGGAAAGTGAAAAAGTTGGTTTAAAACTCAACATTCAGAAAACTAACATCATGGCATCTGGTCCCATCACTTCATGGCAGATAGATGGGGAAACAATGGAAACAGTGAGAGACTTTATTTTGGGGAGCTCCAAAGTCACTGCAGGTGGTGACTACAGCCATGAAATTAAAAGATGCTTGTTCCTTGGAAGAAAATCTCTGACCAACCTAGACAGCATATTAAAAAGCAGAGACATTGCTTTGCTAACAAAGGTCCATCTAGTCAAACCTATGGCTTTTCCATGGATGGATGTGAGAGTTGGACTATAAAGAAAGCTGAGCATCGAAGAACTGATGCCTTTGAACTGTGGTGTTGGAAAAGACTCTTGAGAGTCTCTTGGACTGTAAGGAGATCCAACCAGTCTATCCTAAAGGAAATCAGTCCTGAATATTCATTGAAAGGACTGATGCTGAAGCTGAAACATCAAAACTTTCACGGCCTGATGCAAAGAACTGATTCATTTGAAAAAAAAACCCTGATGCTGGGAAAGACTGAAGGCAAGAGGAGAAGGGGACGACAGAGGATGAGATGGTTGGATGGCATCACCAACTCGATGGATATGAGACTGAGTAAACTCCAGGAGTTGGTGATGGACAGGGAGGCCTGGCGTGCTGCAGTCCACGGGGTCACAGAGTCACTACTGAGCAACTGAACTGAATGGATCATGAAAAACCGTGGAAAATTCTTAAAGAGATGGGAATACCAGACCACCTTACCTGCCTTTTGAGAAACCTGTATGCAGGTCAAGAAGCAACAGTTAGAACAGGACATGGAACAACAGACTGGCTCAAAATTGGGAAAGGAGTATGTCAAGTATATTGTCACCCTGCTTATTTAACTTATATGCAGAGTAATCAGATGAAATCCCAGGCTGGATGAAGCACAAGCTGGAATCAAGATTGCCAGAAGAAATATCAATAATCTCAGATATGCAGATGACATCACCGTAATGGCAAAAAGCAAAGAAGAATTAAAAAGCCTCTTTTTTTTTATTTGAAGTCATTTTTCATTTGTTTTCTTTTTATTTTCTTTTTTATTGTAACAAATTCAAGAAAGACTTTTTTCTTTATATTATTGTGTTGGTTTTGCCACACATAGACATGAATCCACCATGGGTATACATGTGTTCCCCTTCCAGAACACCCCCGTACCTCCCTCCGATGAAAATGACCACCTACAGGTGGCTCAGCTGGTAAAAAATCCACCTGCAATGTGGGACACCTGAGTTCGATCCCTGGGTTGAGAGGATCCTCTGGAAAAGGGAGGGCTACCCACTCCAGTATTCTGGCCTAGAGAATTCCATGGACTGTATAATCCATGAGGTCGCAAAGAGTGGGACACCACTGAGTGACTTTAACTTTCATGAAAATGAAAGAGGAGCATGAGAAAGCTGATTTAAAACTCAACATACAAAAAATAAGAAAAAATTCAACATACAAAAAACAAAGATCATGGCATCTGATCCCATCACCTCATGGCAAATAGATGGGGAAACATAGGAAACAGTGACAGACTATTTTCTTGGGCTCCAAAATTACCACAGGTGGTGACGGCAGCCATGAAATTAAAAGATGCTTGCTCCTTGGAGAAAAGTTATGACAAACCTAGACAGGATGTGAAAAAGCAGAGACATTACTTTGCCAACAAAGATCCATATAGTCACTATGATTTTTCCAGTAGTCATGTACAGATGTGAGAGCTGGACAATAATTAAAGGCTGTGTCAAAGAATTGATGCCTTCAAACATTGGTGCTGGAGAAGACTCTTGAGAGTCCCTTGGACAGCAAGGAGATCAAAACAGTCAATCCTAAAGGAAATCAACTCTGAATAGTCATTAGAAGGACTGATGCTAAAGCTGCAATACTTTGGCCACCTAATGCAAAGAGCTGACTCACTGGAAAAAACCCTGATGCTGGGAAAGATTGAAGACAGAAGGAGAAGGAGAAGACAGAAGATGAGATGGTTGGATAGCATCACCGACTCAATGAATATGAGTTTGAGCAAGCTCCGAGTGTCAGTGATAGACAGGGAAGCCTGGCGTGCTGCAGTCCATGGAGTTGCAGAGTCAGACATGACTGAGTGACTGAACAACAGCAAATAACTGAATCACTTTGCTGTACATCAGAAATTAACATAACATTGTAAATCAACTATACTTCAATTTAATAAAAAATAAATAAATAAAGGCAGATGGCTAAAGTGGGCATTGCCACAAACCTACCCAGCCTCCTATGATACAAGTGTTCAATCAGACTGATAGGATTCACGTACAAAAATATCAAGTAGAAGACAGCAATAAAATTAAGGGCTCTGTGAAACTATCACCACAATCTAAATATATGCATATCCATCACCTCCAAAAGTTTCCTCTTGCCTTTTATATTTATTATCATTTTTATTTTCTATGAACACAAGATCTACCTTCTTAGCAAATTTTTAAAATACAATATTGTTATCTATAGACACTATGCTGTACAGCAGATCAAATCTCTTATCTCAAAACTCAAGTTGTATACACTAAATATGCACAATTTTTTATATGTCAATCATACCTCAATAAAGTAGGTTTTTAAAAAAATGAATCAAGAAAAGAACTACTCTCAGGAAGGAAGGAAAAAAATAATTAAGACTTGAAAGATAGGTACTGTTAATGCTACAGGAATTCCTTTCATTGCCTCAGGCATGGTAACTGCTCGCCTATCATATAGCTACCAAGAGTGACAACAGAATAAATGTGGAAATTAATACTCACATCCTTATAATTCATATCCAGTAGGGTTGGCAGTTTTAGCAATATAGAGATTTTATAAATCCTGGATGAAATGTTTCCTTGAAAGTTAAAACCATGGAATCTAGCACCAAATCTGGACTCTTCCCTCATGTGGGCTCTAATGCAAGCTCAGAAAGTGGATCTAACCATTATTTCAAATACTTAATCATAAAGTCTAACCAGACAGTGAGCAGCCTTCTAGGGCTTGACAGTGCCAAACTTTCTCTCTAGCTCAAAGCAGAGACATACATGAAGAGAACTAAGAGAAAACTACCACTCCCTTAGGTGTAAGTAGGTATAGATGGACTTAGCATGTACAGTTTATCCTATGCATTTCCTACCAACCACTCCCCTTTTCTGTTTCTTG
This sequence comes from Antilocapra americana, assembly GCA_007570785.1. Lineage (NCBI taxonomy): Eukaryota > Metazoa > Chordata > Mammalia > Artiodactyla > Antilocapridae > Antilocapra > Antilocapra americana. Next base: position 3,845,954 of record ML663009.1, on the reverse strand, counting down.
GTATATGAGTTGGTTAATATTAAATGTGGGAGAAGAAGATCAGTATTCAGATGAATATAGTTTAGGCTTCCCTGATGGCTCAGATGGTAAAGAATATACTTATACGTAATATTCTTATTATAAACAATATCATAGGAATATAGCTTTTCCAAAGGTTTGAAATGAAAAAGGAGGCGGGGTGCGGGAGGGTGGAATCTGGTGGGGAAAAGGATAGAAGCACCTATACAAACAGAAATGCATACACATCCTCTCAGTGGGTGTGGTGAAGTCCCCCAGACCAGGTGTTACAGTATACATGAGTCTGAAATACTTCAACTCTGATCAGAGCAACAAGAGGATTATCAAGATGATACTTCTATATGCTTTCCAATGATCTCAGTCCCCCCAAACTATAATTATAGAAGCTGATGGTGCTCCAGAAAAGGCTCAGTGGTAAGATCTGAACCATCCAGAAACCTCAAAAATTAACTACACCACTAATCCTCCCCCAAGATCCAGGTTGACCCACAGGGGTTGCGTACCACGAGATCCTTCTGCTGCTCTAAGAGACATCAACCCTTTTCTGCTGGAAGCGCTTTAAGAGGCCCTGACGGATCTGCTTAGACTTGACACAGTAGACAATAGGGTTCATGAAGGGTGGTACCAAGAAGTGGAGGTTGGCCATGAGCACTGCCAGAGCAGGATAGCTGTGCTTCTCTACCCGGTGCAACACAGACAGCCCCAGTTTGGGCAAGTAAAAGATGAGAACAATGCAGAGGTGTGAGACACATGTGTTGAGTGCCTTTAATCGTCCCCCAGGGGAGGCAATGCTCAGCACTGTCTGTAGAATCAGGGCGTAGGAGAGCATGATGAGGGAGGAGTCAAAGCCCAAAGAGAGGAGGATGGAGACTAGGCCAACCAGGCTGTTGACCTGAGTGTCTGAGCAGGCCAGTCCCACAAGGTCACAGTGCAGGCAGTAACAGTGAGAGAGTACACTGACCTGGGGAAAGAGCAGACGCCACAGGAGGATGGGTCCTGGGAGATTAAGCAGGACAGCCCTCACCAGGATGACAGCCCCCACTTTGGCCATGGCTGAGTGGGTAAGAATGGAGGCATAGTGCAGAGGGTCCCAGATGGCAACAAAGCGATCAAAGGCCATGGCCAGCAGCACCCCAGATTCCACATAGGTGAAGGTGTGGATGAAGAACATCTGTGCTGCACAGAGATCAAACGGCAGCTCGCGAACACCTAGCCAGAAGAGCCGCACCATGGTGGGGAAGGTGGAGGCACAGAGGCCCAGATCAGAGGCTGCCAGCATGGACAGGAAGCTGTACATGGGTTCGTGTAAGGCTGGATCTGTGCTGATCAGGAAGAGGATGATACTGTTCCCCAAGAAGGAAACCACACAGATGAGGTTGATAGGGATGGAAACCCAATGGTGAGAAGCTTCCAGACCTGGGAAGCCAGTGAGGAGGAAGGTAGAATGACCAGAAGTGCTGGTGTTGCAGGAGAACATAATGATTCCAGGAGGCAGTGGTCCACCCTACAAGGAAGAAGCATTCATTCCTGTGATTATCACTTATAAAGTCCCTACCAAGAACTAAGGGCTAGAAAGGAAGAGTTGCCCCATCACTGTTCTCAGGCCATGAGAGAAACCTCATTCTTCTGGGGAGCTCCATTCCCTTCTGTTTCCTGGATCATTTAATCTTCTCCTTGAATAAAGTCATACTGAATAATAATCTCTGCATATTGCTTTAGGCGCTGAAGATCTACCATCTTTTTGGCCTAAACACCCTCCTTTTTTTTTAATTAATTTATTTTTTTTCCCTTTACATTATCATGTTGTAAATACCCTCCTTTTTCACTTAAGTTATACTCAAAAGCTATCTCAAGTGTCTTCTCAGACTAAATAATATAGAAAGGAGAATGATTTTGTGTTTGAATTTAGTATGCTGTTAGAAACAAGCAGTTTAGATTCCATTTCTATTTCTTAGAGGCAGGTTTTCCATAGTGTGACCTATCTTAACAGATACAAATACACCAAAAGTGACACATTCAAACCCGTGAAATATTTTCAAAACCATCCCCTGAGAAAGCTGTTTGTTTTTCCCTCTAATTCTGTTCTGGAACCAACATTTTCTGTGTTTCTTTCCTGGGAAAGACTTTGAGGTCCAAAGGTTCTTCCCAGTGTGCTCATTGGTGACAAATGTCTCCTCTGTGAAGATGGGTTGACCTAGGAGTATTCAGGTGTTCTTTAAAGCTAAAACTGGTAAACAAGATGGGAAATGAGATGAATTCACCTTTGTTAAATTCCTTCCCCAATCCCACTTCTATCTCATGGGCTACTTAAACTTGCTCATTTTATTCTGACCCTTGAAGACAGTCCTGTGGCCATGGGCTTAATTAGAAGGCATTTTCCCTTAAATTTTTTTTTAATCCCCTCTTACCATAAAAGCTGTTATGACAGCACCAAGTGCTTTGTTCTCCAGAGTTGGAGGCTGAAGGGTAAACCTGGCAGGTCTTGAGGGGCACCACCTACAGAGAAAGTTGATAACATTCAGCAAGGAGCCCGAAGTGTAGCGTGTAAGCCCATCTTTTCCCGTTACTTCACATAACACTTTTGGGCTACAAAGCTTCCCATTTCTTTCCTTTGCAAGAGGACTGTATCTCCACTTATCTAGTAAGTATTTTCACATTGGTATGCCTGTGAATTGAATGTCCTGCAGAACCACAAACTATAATTCCTCTTTCAACCCAGAACTCACCTTCTAAAACCTATTGGGCCTTCCTCCCTCTCCTGTTATCCTCAAAATCTCCAGGAAGGAAAAAAAAAAAAAAAAAAAACCCTCAGTATCTCTTTTCACTCTATAATATACTCCCCAAATTAATTATCTTTGAACTATCTCCTCATTTCAGATCCCAAAGAAAATAATCTAGCCAAAATCATCATTTCCCCAGATATTATTACAGCCTCCTAACTATTCTACTTTCTTCAATATTTCTGTATTCTGATCCACCTTCCAAATTTCCATTCAAATCATGATCAGAATACTGAAGAAAAGGAAAGGAAAGCATGGACATTTAAATGAGCATATGCTTGGGGAAGAAACAGTGATCAGATCTGTTTCAGGAAGAGATCTCCTATCATCACCTTGTTTAATGATCCTCACTGGTCCCTGATGATGCAAGACTAGGTCTAAGCAAGATCTTTACACTGGGTCCAGAAGAAGAAGGATCCTGTTCTTCTGACATCTGTGGCCTACTCAGTCACCTCTCTCCTAAGCATTATAAACACTATTCATAAGGTATCTTTCTACTCAGTAAATTGACCATATTTGATAATTCTTAAAATGTCTTTATATGTATACATATAACTGATTCTCTTTGCTGCACAGTAGAAACTAACACAAAATTGTAAAGCAACTATATTCCAACAAAAATTAATTTTAAAAAATTTCTGTTTAGTTGAAATATAAAATACACATAGAAAAGTCGATATCTCCTAAGTGTCAAACTTGATGAATTTCCTCCAAGTGAACACAGCTATGTAACAAGCACCTGGATCAAGAAATAGAATATTGTCAGCCACCCAGGAACCTCTTGTGACTCCTTCTCGTCACTCCATCCTCTCAGTGATAAGCACTATCCCAGCTTCTAATACCACAGATTAATTTCACCTATAAGAGTCAGGTAACATATACTCTTTTCTATCCCTCTCTTCATTCAAGGAGTGAATTGAAGGAGTGACTAGATGGTTTGATTTATGTTTTAGTCTGTCTTACTAAACTGTCTTTCCACTATGTGTCAAGTGCTGCACTAAGAAACAGCATATAGCAATGAAAGCTCATGTAAGACAGGAGTCCCCTAAGGCAGTGGTCCCCAACCTTTTTGGCAACAGGGCCCAGTTTCATGGGAGACCATTTTTCTAAGGACCAGTGAGAGAGGCGTGATTCAAGCACATTACACATACTGTGCACTTTATTTCTCTTATTACATCAGCTCCACATCAGATCATCAGGCATTAGATCCTATAGGCGGGGGACCCCTGGCCTAAAAGAATGTGCTTATTTGTTCCAATATGGGCCTGTGAGCTTCCACCAATCAGTTTCTGATGGTGATTACACAATAGTAAGAGTGATTGCTATAATTTATTGACTATGTGTCAGACACTGAGTAAGGATGTTCCTACCCTCTCCTCAGGTTGAATAACTTGTTGTAAGCCAAAGTGGGTGATCCTGATCTCAGCTCAGCCCTGATACTCAAGCAGAAAGCTTATGAAATGCTTCCCAAACTGACCGGCAAGACATGCATTATCTGATAGGCCAGAGCCCAAGTAGAAAGACTTTTCTCCAGATGCAACTTAGTCCACACACAAAGTAGCAGCTTGAGGCCAACCTGTGTGCAATGTTTTCGTGCACTATCATTCCATATGACATCATATAGTTTTGCACAAAGCTTCTGTCCACAGCATAGTCAAATGACAACCATGTGTCCACAATCTCACCTGAAAAAAAGAACAGGCTTCTTAAATATTTGGACCTTCTCAAGCAACTTGGCTATTCCCCTTCTCTTTGGTCCCTAGAGATCCCTGTATCACTGTGCTGGAGTTTCATCCACCTGGTATTACCCTAATTTTTCCCCTTTTTTGCCAGGTCCCTTGCTTTCTGACACTTCTTCAGGGTCCTAAGTTTATTTTTTTTTTCACTAAATAATAGTAAGGGTCAGAAAATCACATTTTTTGTCCTTTATAAATGCTCTCTACACATATGCTTGGGCTTCACTTGTGGTTCAGATGGTAAAGAATCTGCCTACAGTGCAAGAGACTCAGGTTCGATCCCTGGGTCAGGAAGATTTCCCTGGAGGAGGGAGTGGCAACCCACTCTAGTGTTCTTGCCTGGAGAATCCCAAGCACAGAGGAGCCTGGAGGGCTACAGTCCATGAGGTCACAAAGAGACACTACTGAGCAACTAACATTTTCACTTTCACTACATACATGCTTCCTTAATCTTCTGAACCTGTGAGATATTTTTTGACTTTCTGATGAAGAAATTGGGGCTCCAGGAGGCTAAGTAACTTTCCCAAGTTCATGATGTTAGGTGATAGATCCAGGATTTAAATCCCAGCTGGCCTAAAGAGAAAGGCTATTCAGTTAAGTGCTTCATATAAGAAAAGGCAATTCTGATACCTTGTGATTATTAGATTTTTTGTCCTTGGGATAATTTCAAGGTCAGTTTTTTCTGTTACCCCACCCCCATCTCCCTTTAAAGCAGATGAAGACATCTGAAACCAAAGTGATATCTTCCAAGAGAAGTAGTCTTCAAACTAGTCCAGCCAGGCCTCTCTGCTTCCAACACTCCCAGATTTTCCCAGCCTTTCCACACAGGTTGTGGCTCATCATCTGGATGCAATGGCCAAATTACCATGCACAGCCTGCCTGCACCCAAGACCCAAGAATTCAGCAGTGTGTGATACCAGGGAGGCTGCCTCCTCTTCCCTCCATTCTAATGCTGCAGGCGTTACAAGAAGCTCACCAAAAGGCTGTACCCTTATCATGTTTAAAATAAAGAACAATAACTCTGACTTCATAGAGTGGTTGTGAACATGGAAAAGTCCATAAACTTCTTGAGCACACCGTTGTTGTTGCTTTGTCACGAGGTCATATCGGACTCTTTTTCAACCCCATGGACCAAAGCCCACCAGGCTTCTCTGTCCATGGGATTTCTCAGGCAAGAATAGTGGAGTGGGTAGCCATCCCCTTCTCTCAGGGATCTTTCCAACCCAAGGGGTCAAAGCCACGTCTCCTGCATTGGCAGGCAGATTCTGTACCACTGAGCCACCAGGGAAGCCCTGTTGAGCACAGAGCAGGTATTTATTAAAATGTAACAATAAGCAGAGACACCTACTATTTTCACACCTATTATCTCATTAAGTCTCCTTCCTTCCAAAACCTGTAAGTGGTGCCATTCCCCTTTTGTAAATGAGGAACTAGAGCCGGAGAAGTGAGAAAACCTGTCAGTGACCCCATTAAGAGGAAGGAGAAGAGACTGGCTTCAAGCACAGTCCCTCCAACTCCAAGCCCCATGCATCTATCCACTTCTCAGTGCTCTCATCTCTAAAATCTTTGAAAATAACGTGTCTCTCGAGGTCAATATAGAGACTGACATACATGCAAAGCACTTCAGATAGTGCCTTGCACATACTAAGCACTTAAAAATAATAATGCTTGATATGTACCAAGCATTTACTGTCTTATGATAGGAGTAATTTTCATTCCCATTTTGCATATAGGAAAACTGGGCACTAAGTGGTCAAATAACTTGCCTAAGCTCATAAATTAAGAAAGCAGATGAGCAAGGATTGAAATGAAAGCAGTCGGACTCCAGAGCCCACATTCTTTTTTTTCTCTAATTTTGTTTTAATTTTTACTTTACATTGGAGTATAGCTGTGTCAGTTTCAGGTGTACGGCAGGGTGATTCAGTTATACATATACATACATCTAGTCTCTTTCGAATTCTTTTCCCATTTAGGTTATTATAGAATACTGAGTAGAGCTCCCTGTGCTGTACTCCAGAGTCCACACTCTTAAGCACTGTGTTATGCTGCCTCTGTCTGCTCGCTATGATGGTTATTAATATTATGAAAGCTGCAAATTCTCATTCCCAAAGAAGATGAAATAGGATTTCAAATTTATGAGATCTCATTTACCACCCCTGCCTCCTCCCTGACTGCTTATATGCACCAATCCCTCAAGTTTTAAGATTATAAGGGGCCCACATGCTTATTGACAAATTTTGTATTGCACACTACATGAGCTTAGTTATAGGCTCATGGCTTAGGAAGAAGAACTTTCTCCTCAAATAAGAACTCTCCTGAGAGAGCAAAAGAAAAACATGATAAAACTATATGTGGAAAGAAAACCAATGAGAAAGAGACGGTGCAAATGATAGAGAATCAATGCATAGCACACCCTTTCAAGGATGAGTTTAAAAAAAAAAATTGAATTACGCTCTCTGCCCCTCTACCATCTTTTACATCCAGGTTCCAGAAGACCATGAATAGTACAAAAACTATATTTCTCTAACCAGAGAAGTCTACCCCCAGTTTGGTTCAAGGCCAAACTGTGAGCCACCAAAAAGAAATGACCCAGCTTGGAGAAGATTGGAGACCTTCTTTCCATAAGATGATCTCATGGCAACAAATGCCCAAGGGGATACAAGGCTTTAAGCCTCTGGATTTTCCAGCTAAGTCCTGGGACTGAAGAATCCCCAGGTGTGGGGCCAAAAGGGAGGTTACAGAAAAATAGGCCCTGGCACTGCAGCTCTGGCTTAGCAAGGATTATGGAAAGCTGGGGAGCCAAGTTTTCCCTAAGACCATGAAGCTGTCATGCTTTAGCCAAGGATAGCTCTAATACTGCTCTGCTCAGAAATAAACTTAGCATAAACCTATCTAGGCTGGATACCTGTAACTGGGCAGCCACTATGTATCTGCAGGGGCTCCAGCTCCCCAAAAACAACTCAGACCCCTCTACCTTCTGCGGCTTTCCAGCAGCTTGAAGCCTTATGTTCTAGGGATGAATAAGAAATGTTCAGCCCACACTGCGTATAAACTGAAAGGCCACTGCTTTCATACAAGTCTTAAATACTGAAAGCTATCAGTGAAATGGGGCTTCCCTGGTGGCTCTGATGGTAAAGAATCTGCCTGTGATGCAGGAGATGCAAGTTCGATCCTTGGGTTAGGAAGATCCCCTGGAGAAGGTGATGGCTACCCACTCCAGTATTCTTGCCTGGAGAATCCCATTGACAGAGGGGCCTGACAGGCTACAGTCCATGGGGTTGCAGAGTTGGACATGACTGAGTGACTAGGCACACACACCAATGAAACTGCAGTGAAATCTGAGTATAGGACGAAAATTATAATTCCTATAAAGGTTTTAGTTTGTTTATAGATATGAGATCCATATAGAAAAAAAAATCATTATTAAATAAATCTGATCCTATCAGTCATCTAAAAATGTTTTATCTTTTTAAATGCTTTTAAACAGAAGATCTTCAAATCTGACTACTGTATATGTGTTGTCTCATTTCAAAAGCTGGTAACCAAAATCCTTGATTAGATTTAACTGGTGAAGCCTGGTTATTTAGGAAGAGATCCTATGGTCTGGTATGAATCAAGAACGTCTCTAGTGTTGAATATTTAAGTTAAAATGAAAGGAAGGTAGGTAGAATCAATCTGGCTTAGAGGCTTGTTTGTGTAAATCACCGGTACCTGTGAATATATTGTAACCCAGCCTTTTATGGTCTCAAACAGTTTTAGCAGGTCTCATATGTCTGCAAATGTGATATCTCTTTAATTTCCTTGAAGGCCTTAATACCATGAATAATGGTTGTTCTATTAAAATCATGAGTCTCCTCACATTAGCATTTCAGAGGTTGGGATGTTCAGAGTTGGCATCTTACACATATATTATCCAGGCTAGGCAGCACAGAGTAGAAGTATGTGTTCCAGACCCAGATTGCCAAAGTTTAAATCCTGGCTCTACTACTGATTAACTAACCTGTAAAAGGGAAATTTCTCTTTTGAGTTATGGTGAGTTATCAAGAAATCATAATCCCTTAGTAAACAAATGTTAACCCTTATCAGGTGTTACATAGCTGCCAGCCTTCTTGACTTGAGTTAGCTAAGGATTAGTAACCCCTCTATGCCTGGTCCAACTAGTCAGAATACAGTCTAAGGGGAGGTTGCTCATTCACTTTGACCCCCAGATTAAGGCAGAATCCATCCTCTATGACTGTCTTTGTCCCATAATCAGAAGCCCCACAGTAGGATGCAGGAAAGCTGTAAGTTTCAGTCTGTGCAAAGCGCAGACCCTGTCGGTGGTATCTGGGGCTTGTTCCGCTGGTTTGGCTAGTTGGCTGAGGACTGAGAAGGAGCAGTGTTTCCTTTTATCATGAGGTCACCATGTTTTTCAACAAGGAACCATCAAGCTCAGAAAAGACACTAATGTAGTAAGAACTCATTCCTGATGCCCGCCAAAGCCCAGTATGTTATAATAAGGAGGATCAGCAGAGGCCTTGAGGTAACTCTTAACCTCTCAGGTTATGGAAAGACCTGAAGGGTAGTTGCCTGCCCTAAACAGAGACCATTCAGTGCTGCCCTGAGGCAGCACATGTAGGGCTGAAACGCTGCTGGTGTAGGGCAGTGGTGCAGGACCTCCAGGCTCGGTCTCCCGGCCCCAGGCCCCAGCTCTGACCCTCCAGTCCCAGAACTCACCATGGCTCCAGAGCTTGTGTCTCCTCTCATCTGAACCAGTGTTTGTGAAAAGCATTTTCTGCTGTCAATGAAGACCAGTACTTTATAATTCTCCTGATGAATTTAGGGAAATAACAGGTCTGCTGGGATCTGAGTGCAAATCCAAGAGATTTTTGAAGTTAAACTTTCTGAACCCCTTGAGTGTGGGGCCAGGCAGCCAGGGGACTTGAAAGTATCAAGCAGTACATCCTGGGACTTCCCTGGTGGTTCAGCAGCTAAGACTCCATGCTCCCAGTGCAGGGGGGCCTGGGTTCAATCCCTGGTCAGGAAACTAGATTAAACATGCCACAACTAGAGAGCCCGGGTGCCACAGGGAGGATCCTGCATGAGGCAACAAAGACCCCAAGTACCACAGCTAAGACAGGGTGCAGCTAAATAAACATTTAAAGAAAAAAAAAGCAGTCCACCCTGATGACTTTCCATAGGGGGCACCAGAAGGAGGTTAAAAATGTGCCTGCTCCTTCCCAAAGAGCCAACCCCGCAAACAGCCTGGCTATAAATTGAGGTAGGTGGGGACTAAGAGGATAGTTATCAGAAGGCTGGGATCTGGGACCCTTTGCTGCAGTGTTGCAAAGCTTGCACTTGGACACACCTCTCCTGGAGCAACAAAATACAAAGAAACTGTATGGGACTAAAAATAACTGCATGCATGCGCAGTTGGGGCAAATTCTGGCCCCAAAAGAGACTAAAAAAAACTGCCACTTTTGAAGAGCCTGGAGGAAAAACACGGTGTTGGGAACAAAAGCAAGGTATTGCACAAGCCCGCCCCCTCCCCCGCAGAAGGGGTGGGCAATCACCTCAGAGGTGGGCAAAGCACCTAAGCCACTCCTCTGGCCCGACCGATAGACACCCCTACCCTCAAGCTTGTGCTCCTAAGGGAGCAAGCAAGGAAGGGAACATGTTGCTGATTATCACTTAACCGCTTCTCTAGCAGGGCTGCAGTAAAGCCTTGCCTGAAGTTCTTGTCTGCCCTCTAGTCAATTTCTATTGATTAGGGAAGGCCAAGAACCCTGGTGGGTAATAGAGTTTGAGCCAGTAGTCTGTTTCTCTGGGGCAACAGAGACTGCCAGGAATTTCCATTTCTGGAGAGAAAGAGAAATCAGGCATGCAACCAAAGACACATGCAAGAGTGCTTTAAACATGCAGAGCTGTTGGAGAGGAGAAAAGTTTTCTATCTAAATTTATGCCTATACCTAGGGAATGAAAGAGGTTGAAAATAAAGTCAAAATGATGAAGCCACAGCTCTCACCTGTTAATACACTCAGGGATCATACATCAAGCATGATGTAGAAGAAAAGCGGTGATTTATTTCTGGATCTGTCACTTATCATCTGTGATAATGAGCAAATGACTTTAACTCCTTGAACCTTTCATGCTTCACTTGTAAACTGGGAACAATTGTTATTTCTTGGGATGGTTGTTAGAATTATAGTAGAATGGGAGGGCACTCAGAAAGGAACATCATATAAGCTTTGGACATACTCCCTTGCCTTTCCAATAGGATATTGAGAACAGGCTTCAGTCATCTGCCTGAACTCCTTTGCATTGTCCTTCCACATGCCACACTTCCTCCACTACTCAGAGTCAGAGTTTGGCATCTTTTAAAATAAACATTTTTATCTTTGGATACGTTTACAGAAAAGTTACAAAGATAGTGTAGAGAATTTCCATATACCCTTCACCCAGTTTCCTTAATGTTAACATAATACCTAAACACGGTACATTTGTCAAAGCTAAGGAACCAATATTGGTACATTACTATTAACGAAAGCTCACAGATCTCATCTGGGTTTCACTACTTTTCTCACTAGTGTCTGTTTTCTGTTTCAAGACTCAATGTATGTACCATATTGCAATTAGTCATCATATCTCCTTAGTCTCTTCTGGTCTGTGATGGTTTCTCAATTTTCCCTTGGTTTTCATGACCATGAGTCTTGAGAATATTGGATAGTTACTTTGTAGAACTAACTTCAGCCATTCCCTCTTCCTTTCTTTCCAGCATGGAAAGAAGACAATGTAGAGGTGACAGACTACACTGCAGAATGCACTGACTCCTTTTTTAAATATTTTTTTATTTTTTATACAATTTTTAAAGGTTAGTTTCCATTTACAGTTACTACAAAATATAATCTCTATTCCCTGTGTTGTACAATACACTCTTGAGGGTATTTTTACCCAATAGTCTATACTCTTCCATTCTCCTACTGAGTCCACACAACAGGCCAGTAAATCCAAGAGATGAAGTGTTGAGGCAGGGAATATGACTGACCCAGAAGATGGCAGACTAATGTCTCAAAACAATCATCTTATCTGGTTCTGGATGCCAGCTTCTTTAGTAGAACAGAGATGGGGGAAGGCGAGGAATTTTTTTTTTTTTAAGGCTATGTATCTTGCAAAGTTTCCCTAGAATGGCAAGCCTTGGGGAGAGGATGTGTTATTTTCTTCCTGCCTGCCATCCACAGGTGGACAGGGTCCTGAACAAAGGCACTTTGGATTAATATTCAGACAGAGGGTCAGGTTTCCCCAAGGCAGGCCATTATGTATAAACAGTATCCTTTTGTGAAAAATAATAATGAGAAGCAAAGGTTAAAGAAACAGCAGATCCAACATGGGATCAATTCTTCCCTGTACTAATTCCCCCACCCCTTTACTGCCCCCAACAATCACTAGTTCTCTACATCTGTGAGTCCTGACTCCTCTTTATTCCACTCCAGGTTCCAGTGTTTCCTACAGATCAGAGAACAGGTTATTTCCAGATTCTGCCTGCTTGAGGCTGTTAGCAGTTCCTGGGGTTTTCTGGGTGATTCTTTCAACCAGGTCACCAGTCTCTGTCCTCAATGGGTTGTAGCCCAATATAAGTTTTCCCATACCTATCATACACCCATTTTCATTCATTGAGATTTTAAAATTTGGGATATTCTTATCATATTTCAGTTTCTAGGGGTAAAGAGATCAATTTTTAATGAATTCTTAACTGTTTGTTGAATAGTTTCTCTGATGAAATGCTTTCTTTAGCTTTTCTAGCATCTAATTCTAAAATGCTTTCTTTGCCTTTAAAGTAATAAGTATGGCTAATGCCAGATCATCTCTCAAATCAGAGATGGGATAGAAAATGATAAATGGAAGTAAGCAGGTGAAACTTCATTCTATATGCTTAGGAGAGATTGCTCCCCATTCAACTCATTCTGAAACCTAAATTATCCAAGAGTCTTTGAGGCAGGAGGCAGATGTTCCCCCCCGCCCCCACATCGCCTCCGGAGTAAAGCAATTGGAGAGTCATTCTCTATTGACCAAAACTCCAAGACAAGAATAGTGGGACAGTTATGGGAGAAGGCTGGGCCCTGCTCAGACCACATATTTCTCAATCCAAAGTCAAGAGACTTCCCTAATGACACATGCACAGAAAAGGCTCCTCGCAGGCCAATAAATGTCAAGTCCCTTCTTAGCACTCACTGGTGTGATAATGCCCTGAGGTACTGCGGAATAAATCGCTCTCCTCCTGATGTCAAAAGAATATCAAGTCTCCTGAAGGGGAATTGTTTTGGGAAGTAGGAAACAGAAGGTGGCCTTTAGAGGCGAGCTCCAGGCACCCGCGTCCATCCAAACCTCCTTAAAAGCAGTTCCCACACGAGGGCACAGCACGCAGGCCTGGGGTGATGACCAGCATCAAAGAAAGGAGCATGGCTCCTCCACGTAGCAGATCCGATGCTTCACTCTATCAGACAAGGAGGACACGGGAGGGAACGCAAAGCAAGGACTAAACGCTGCTGAGCCTCCTCTCGCCCCAGCCTCAGAGAGGCTCCAGACTCTAGCGGCGCCTCAACCCCCACCCGCCTCCTCCTCCCTTGGCTCCGCCCACTCTCCTCCCCCTCTGCCCGCCTCCCTTTCAGATTTGCCTTGGACGGGAAATCGAAAGTGAAATAAGGAATCCGCTGCCATCTACTGCGTCTCTTGAAAAGGTGAGTGAACTTGGCTAGACTGAGGTACCCCAGCTCTCCGTGGGGGACTGCTTTCCCCTGCCCCAGGTCTGGAGAGCCTCATCCAAGCCATCCCCACCCCTAGCGCCTTCGATCTCAGGTTTTCCTTCGCAGCAGGTCTCCCTCAACCCTAACCCAGCAGTTCTTCCCCTGCAGCCTGGGAGGAGGCTGGGCTGTAAACCTGACTGGGATGTCCCCTGGAAGGAGCTCGGGTTGCCCTGCAGGCACCTGAGCTGGGAAGAAAGACCCAGGGAAACTGGGAGAACTAGGATGGCAACCCAGCTCGGGGGTGGTCCAGGGGAGCCCGGTGTGGGGGTAGGTCTGCGATCCCTGAGACTTCTGTCCCCAAAAGGCCCCCTCTGGAGATGAGAGAGACAGGGTTGCTTAGGATATTAGAAAACTATGGGTCTATGCCCTAGAAGAAACAAAGGTGGTGCCAGGTTCAGAGTAACTGAGAGAAGAGCCCAGGAAGTTCTTAATAAACCACACGCTCTGTGTGTATGCACATACATAGGTACACACACATATACATATGCATATGTGTGTGTGCTCCGTCGTGTCTGACTCTTTGCGACCCCATGGACTGTATGTAACCCTCCAGGCTCCTCTGTCCATGAGATTTCCCAGGTAAAATACTGAAGTGGGTTGCCATTTCCTTCTCCAGGGAATCTTCCCAACTCAGGGATCAATCCTGCTGTCTCCTGTGTCTCCTGCATTAGCAGGTAGATTCTTTACCACTTGCACTACCTAGGAAGTCCATGTACATAATACATAAAGGATATACATGCATCCTTATGAGAATATGTAAGAATAAATATTCTTATATATATATTCATGTTACCGATAATTAGATAGATACCAATAACTCCTGCCTGTTGCAAAGATTAATGAGAATGTATGTGAGGTATGTAGCACCTGGCACATGGGAGGAGCAGTCAGTGGTTGCTACTGTTAAGATTGTCTTCTCAAGAGTGGAAGACCAGTGGCCTGAGGCAGAAGATCAGTAGGTAAAGCCTGGACTCTGAGGGGTTAAGCAGATATGAACATGATGAAAGTCAAATTGTAAGCAACTGTCTCTCAGGCTCTCAACAATTTTTGCCATCTCTTGGGGACTCAGTGTCCCCTTCTGTCTGACTGGATCAGTGACCCAGACTATGGAAGAGGAGCACTTGCTATTCAGGCTGAGGTCCTTGGCTTTTCTTGTTTTCACTCCCTCCAGTTCCCCGTCGCTTGTGCTTCCCCTTTCTCACCTGGCTCTTCTCTTCCCTCCCTTTCCTCTTCTCCTCCCCTCATCGCAAGATCTCCCCACACTGCTGAAGAGGAGCATCACCCCAATGGCCTCTGCCATACCCTTGACAATGATGTGGGAGGAGGTCACGTGCTCTATCTGCCTGGATCCCATGACAGAGCCCGTGAGCATTGAATGTGGTCATAGCTTCTGCCAGGAGTGCATCTCTGAGGTCGGGAAAGACGGGGGCAGTGTCTGTCCTGTGTGCCGCCGCCACTTCCTGCTCCAGAACCTGCGGCCCAATCGACAGGTAGCCAACATGGTGGACAACCTTAGGAAAATCAGCCAAGGTGCCAAGGAGGGCCCACACGGGGAGCTGTGTGTGGTGCACAGAGAGAAACTTCACCTCTTCTGTGAGAAAGATGGGAAGGCCCTTTGCTGGGTGTGTTCCCAGTCCCAGAAACACCGTGACCACCCCATGGTCCCTATTGAGGAGGCTGCTCAGGAGTACCAGGTGAGGCCTCAGCACAGAGGCAGGAACAGGTAAAAAGGAGATGGGGCCCTGTTGATGGCTTTGTTCCCCAGAGCTGGGAATGGGAGAGAGTTACCTGGGGGGCTGGGGAAAGGATAGGGGTCTCCTGCCTTCTGCATCTTATTTAAGGGGGAAATGGCAAGATCAGCACAGTTTTCTTATTCTCCAGGAGCAGGGATGTGCTATGGGAAAAATGCTTTAAGAATCATCTTCCCTTGTGCCCTCCTGCTTAATTAGGAACAAGCAGTGCCCCCACCCTTTGTACCCCTGTTTTGTAAGAAATATCAGGCTTTTTCCAAACCCCTCCCATCCAGAGTTCCTACCCCAAACAGACTCTATCCTCCCTTGTCCTCTGTACTCAGGCTCTTCTAAGAACCAGTATGATCTTCCCCCAACTTCACACCACTGCACCCTACTTCTTGACCTGACTGGGTATCATCTTGCTTTTGTTCTCTGCAGGAGAAGCTTCAAATGGCTCTAAAGAAACTAAGAGATAAGCAGGAGTTGGCTGAGAAGCTGGAATTGGACACTGCAATGAAGAAAGCATCCTGGAAGGCAAGAGTCATATCCTGAAGGGAATCTTAGATCAGAAGCCTAGGGAGGGTCCAGCTATGCCAGTCCCTATATCTCACTCCCCAAGAACCAACTGCCCCCTAGGTCTCTTGATGGAGGGGATTAAAAGAGGGTGGAGATCAAAAAGATCTCCCAATCAGATGGAGAGGCTTAGGAGAAGGTACTGAGGGACAAGATACACCCTAATGCTCCTGCTTCTTGAGCCTGGTCTCTGGGGATGACAGCACAGGGCCTCAGGGTCTGGGACAGAGGAATGCCATGAGCGATGCCCCATGGCTTGGCCTGTCCAGAAATGACAATGACTGTGAGGACCAGACTTAAGGGAACCATAAGTTCCCTTAACCATAAGGCTTAAGATGGGCTTCCCTGGTGGCTCAGATGGTGAAGAATCTGCCTGCAGTATAGGAGACCCTGGTTTGATCCCTGGATTGGGAAGATCCCTTGAAGAAGGGAATGGCTACCCACTCCAGTATTCTTGCCTGGAGAATCCCATGGACAGTGGAGCCTAGCAGGCTACAGCCCATAGAGTCACAAAGAATTGGACATGACTGAGCAACTAACACTTTCATTTTCAAAGGCCTAAGATAAGAAAACCAGTCTGACCAGGTGGTTACTTAACCATGTCCAGATCACTGATCCAAAGTGTAATAGAGAGCTACAGCTTGTTCCACCCCAGGGATTAGGAGTTGGGGTCTGTCAGGGACTAGGAAGGAGCAGAAGGAGCTAATGGCCAAGAGATCCCAGAAGAGGAAGACTTGGGACCCAGGAAGGGTGAGGCAAGCTGTGGTGGTATTGAATGACCCTCCAGTTACAAGCAGGAGAGGGCAAGCGTAGAATATCTCAAAGACTCCTTTTTCCCAGACTTAGGAACCAGGTTATGAGCCTGGTTTTGCAGGTTTGTTGGAGTAGGGCCTCGCTCAGTTACTAAGATATGAAGACAAAGGGGCACATTGGGGGAGCGGGGGTGACTTGAAGGAGGTTGAGGAAATCTCTGATACCACAGGCTGATGCAGCTGCAGTAGGAGGGCAGCAACTACGGTGCACCTCCCCCACCCTGCCCCACCAGTCCATTCCCCTCAGGCCCAGAAGCCTCACCCACCTTCCTCCCCAGCAAAATTGTGTATGTGTGTATTCCCAGACAGAGCCAGAGTAGAGTAGGAGTAGATATGGATACTTCCATTCCCAAATCTTAGGGGATTATGATTAAAAACCACCTCTTTCTTTCCATTGACACCAAAGGGGAAGGTTGAGGCACACAAACTGAGAATTCATGAAGAGTTTGTAAGGCAGAAAAACTTCCTGGCTGAAGAGGAGCAGCGGCAACTGCAGAAGCTGGAGGAGGAGGAGAGGCAACAGCTGAGAACCCTGGGGGACACGGAAGCCAGGCTGGCCCAGCAGATCCAGGCCCTGCAGGAGCTGATCGCAGAGCTGGAGAGGAGGAGGCGGGGCTCAGCGCTGGAGCTGCTGCAGGTGAGGCCTGAGGACAGCTCCCCTCTGAGATTCAGGGAGTAACTGAAAAAACCCAGAGCGCCTCAGGGCTACCTTCAGGGCACACAGAAACTTGGTCCCTGGCATTTCCTTAAGTAAACTAGAATTCAGACCTATGTATGAGTGGTTCGCATTCAAGGCCTGGAAAGGTACAAATTAGGAAGGAATATTCCATGAGGCAATGAAAAGAAACGAACATCTCTAGTAAATGCCTGTTTTAAAACACAATCAGATTCATAATCTTGAGAATGTACCTTAATCTTTCCAAGGATCAGGTTTCTCCTATGTTAAATGCATATTATAATAATATATATCTCAAGGCCCCAACCTTGCCACTAATTCCTTCTATAACTCTAAATTAAGTCATTTCCATTTCCTAGACCTAATTTCTCCATTTGTGAAACAAGGGCAGCAGTGAATAGGCTAAATGACAAGGAGTTCCCCAGGCTTTAGTTATAAATGTAACATGTTTACATTTCTGTGAGCTATATATATATAACTGTATATATGTATAACTGTATCGCTCTACCATATACCTGAAACATTGTCAATCAACTGTATTTCAATTTTAAAAAAGAAAAAAAGAGGCAGAAAACACAAGGTATCTGTTCTTGGGAGAACCCCATGGGATCTGTTCAGTTTCAGTACATAAATATAAAATGCTTAGAACAGTGCCTGGCACACAGTATGTGGTTGCATAAATATTATTTACTTTTATTATCATTTATGTTATTAAATACCTACTGAATACCTACCTCTGAGGAGGCCTTACAAATAGCTGAGAAAAGAAGAGAAGCAAAAGGCAAAGGAGAAAAGGAAAGATATACCCATCTGAATGCAGAGTTGCAAAGAATAACAAGGAGAGATTAAAAAAACCTTCCTCGGTGATCAATGCAAAGAAATAGAGAAAAACAATAAAATGGGAAAGACTAGATATTTCCTCAAGAAAATTAGACATACCAAGGTAACATTTTATGCAAAGTGAAAGAAAGTCAAAGTGAAAGTTGCTCAGTCGTGCCTGACTCTTTGCAACCCCATGGACTATACAGTCCATGGAATTCCCCAGGCCAGAATACTGGAGTGGGTAGCCTTTTCCTTCTCCAGGGGAACTTCCCAACCCAGGGATCGAACCCAGGTCTCCCACCAGCTGAGCCACAAGGGAAGCCTAAGATGGGCACAATAAAGGGCAGAAACGGTGTGGACCTAACAGAAGCAGATGATATTAAAAGAGGTGACAAAAATATACAGAAGAACTATGCAAAAAAGATCTTAATGACCCAGATAACCACAATGGTGTGATCACTCACCTAGAGCCAGACACCCAGGAATTCAAAGTGGGTGATCCTTATGAAACATCACTATGAACAAAGCTAGTGGAGGCGATGGAATTCCAAGTGAGCTATTTCAAATCCTAAAAGGTGATGCTGTGAAAATGGTTTACTCATGCCAGCAAATTTAGAAAACTCAGCAGTGGCCACAGGACTGGAAAGGTCAGTTTTCATTCCAATACCTACAAAAGGCAATGCCAAAGAATGCTCAAACTACCACACAATTGCACTCATCTCACACACTAGCAAAGTAATGCTTAAAATTCTCCAAGCCAGGCTTCAGCAATACGTGAACCGTGAACTTCCAGATGTTCAAGCTGAATTTAGAAAAGGCACAGGAACCAGAGGTCAAATTGCCATCATCCGATGGATCATCAAAAAAGCAAGAGAGTTCCAGAAAAACATCTACTTCTGCTTTATTGACTATGCCAAAGCCCTTGACCATATGGATCACAACAAACTATGGAAAATTCTTAAAGAGATGGGAATACCAGATCACTTGACCTACCTCCTGAGAAATCTGTATGCAGGTCAAGAAGTAACAGCTAGAACTGGACATGGGACAACAGACTGGTTCCAAATCAGAAAAGGAGTACGTCAAGGCTATATGTTGTCACCCTGTTTATTTAATTTCTATGCAGAGTATATCATGCAAAATGCTGGGCTGGATGAAGCACAAGCTGGAATCAAGATTGCCAGAAGAAATGTCAATAACCTCAGATACATACATGATACCACCCTTATAGCAGAAAGTGAAGAAGAACTAAAAGCCTCTTGATGAAAGTGAAAGAGGAGAGTGAAATAGTTGGCTTAAAGCTCAACATTCCGAAAACTAAGATCATGGAATCCAGTCCCATTACTTCATGGCAAATAGATGGGGAAACAGTGGTTGACTTTATTTTTCTGGGCTCCAAAATCACTGCAGATGGTGACTGCAGCAATGAAATTAAAAGAAGCTTGCTCCTTTGAAGAAAAGCTATGACCAACCTAGACAATGTATTAAAAAGCAGAGACATTACTTTGCCAACAAAGGTCTGTCTAATCAAAGTTATAGTTTTTCCAGTAGTCATTGTATGGCTATTAGAGTTGGACTATGAAGAAAGCTGAACACAGAAGACTTGATGCTTTTGAACTGTGGTGTTGGAGAAGACTCTTGAGAGTCCCTTGGACTGCAAGGAGATCCAACCAGTCAATCCTAAAGGAAATCAGTCCTGAATATTCATTGGAAGGACTGATGCTGAAGCTG
The DNA here is from genome assembly GCA_007570785.1 of Antilocapra americana. Lineage (NCBI taxonomy): Eukaryota > Metazoa > Chordata > Mammalia > Artiodactyla > Antilocapridae > Antilocapra > Antilocapra americana. The sequence goes on along the minus strand of ML663009.1, from coordinate 3,826,293 downwards.
AAACTCTAATACTTTCGCCACCTGATGCAAAGAACCAACTCATTAGAAAAGACTCTGACCTGATGCTGGGAAAGATTGAAGGCAGGAAGACAAAGGGACAACAGAGGATGAGAATGGTTGGATGTCATCACTGACTCAATGGACATGAGTTTGATCAATCTCCAAGAGTTGGCAATGGACAGGAAAGCCTGGCATGCTGCAGTCCATGGGGTCTGAAAGAGTCAGACATGACTGAGCAACTGAACTGACTGACTGACCTACTGAATATAAAAACAGTAGGTTGGAAATAATAAAATAAAGCTGAAAGTAAAATAACTGAGAAAATAAAATTAAACCTTGTGTACGTTATTTTGCTCTCGCAGGAAAATAAGGACCAAGGAATGAGAATTTAGAGAAATATTAAAATGTGACTTTTTTTCTCCCTTATTTGGTCTACACCAGGGTTCTTATTTGGTAATACAGCTTTGATGTATATGTTCATTGTGCAGATTATTGAGTTATATAGCCATCCTTGTCACTTTGCTTTTTCTGTGCCTGTTTACTAATCCTTAAATGGAATATAAATAACAGTACTTACTTAATAGAAGTTTAGAAATAATTAAACAAGTTATACCAAAATATATATATATATATTTGTTCTAAGCAATAATAGCCATGTGTTGTTACTTACTTTTCCTAATTTTTGTTTTTTGTTTTTCATTCACTAAGTCATTTCTGACTCTTAGCGACTCCATGGACTGCAGCACTCCAGGCTTCCCAAAGTTTGCTCAAATTCATGTCCATTGAGTCGGCAATACTATCTAACCATCTCGTCCTCTGCATCCCTCTTCTCCTTTTGTCTTCAATCTTTCCCAGCATCAGGGTCTTTTCCAATAAGTTGGCTCTTCGCATCAGGTGGCCAAAGTATTGGAACTTCAGCATCAATCCTTCCAATGAATATTCAAATTTATTTCCTTTTGGATTGACTGATTTGATCTCCTTGCAGTCCAAGGGACTCTCAAGAGTCTTCTTCAGCAACTCAATTCTAATTTATTTCATAATATGAATAACTGCAAATTCTTAAATAGCACATAAAATTGTCAGGCATTCAGTCCCTCATGACAATGCAATGAGGTGGATGCTACTGTTATTACCCCTGTTTCATAGATGAGAAAACTTAAGGTACAGAGAAGTGAAGAGATTTAGTGATAGACTGAAGCTAAGAAACTTAACCAAGTTCGCCTGAATAATAGGTATTATCACCTGAGTAAGAAGTACTAAGTAGAACACACATCAATGAATTTATTTTTTAAATATTTTTTTAAATAAATTCACTGATGTGTGTTCTACTTGAAAATCATCTCACACCCAGCAATGATGAGCTTGCCTCACTTTGGGAAACCTTGGACTACCTGGTCTCAGAAGTCCCTCTGCTGTAACATTCTGTGGTTCCTCTTTTCCCCATACTTCATTGTCTCTTGGTCAGATATAGTCATGAAAAAATTTGTTTGTGCATAAACGCCAATAAGATTGATTTGACTTGGCAGCTCTCTTCTTCCCATGATCTAAATCTTCTGCCCTTCTCTGAGTGGAGCTCTCTGAGGCGCTTGTGACAGGGCCTAGGAGCCTGCCAGTTCCTGGGTAAGGGCCCTAGTCCCTGTCACAGAGTGTTCTCAGATGCCTTGGTTTCACATACACAACAGGGGCAACATTAACCATAGCGTAGGACAGCTCTTTAAGCCCTTCCTCCCCAGCACTGCAAGTCCACAAATGAGAGCAGTTTCTGTGCATTCCGTGTGTCTGGGCCATTCTTTGTGGTTGGGTCTGGGCCTCTGCCAGGCAGACCTATTTGCTCTTTTCTTCTCCCCCACCCTCCCCCACCAAGAAACCAGTCTTTTTAATTTGTTTTCTGAATCAGATTTTGTAAGCTACTCTTCCTTCCCCTGATTAAAGCTCACACCCATGCTGGGTTTCTGTTTGCTCATCCATTTCAAGGTGGTCAGAGGCGTTTTTCAGGCCTTGGTCCAGAGGGTTGGGCAGAGCAGCGTTCTGTAGACCTCAGGGTGACATCGCTTCACCCACACGACTGAAGTCTCAGTTGTAAACTAGTGACTCCAGAACTTACTGTCTGTTTCTTGTCTCCTCAGGAGGTGAAAAGTGTCCTGGAAAGGTAAGGAAAGGTTTTCTTCATTAGAGGAGGGGGCAGTATATACCTTAAAAAAGAGTTTTGAGTTAGAAAACATGCATTGAAGTCAACCCCATCCTCCTTTCTAGTCTCAAAGACCCAGTCCTCCTTAAAATATGTTCTGGTCTCAGAAGGCTAATTAATGGACATCTCAGTTGGTGAATGTCAACCCACTCCAATATTCTTGCCGAGAGAATCCTATGGACAGAGGAGGCTGGCAGGCTACAGTCCCTGGGGTCACAAAGATTTAAACACGACTGAGCAACTGAACACACACAGTTGGTGAGGTGCCCAAAGTAATTGGCGTGTAACATCTTCAAAAAGTGAACTTAGACAGGGAAGTTGAGTTTACAGCCTGCTGGGACTCTTGTAAAAAGTATCCAACTGGTTTCAAACCTCCCCAAAAGAGCCGTGAGTAAGACCCATAGCATGGGCAAGACCTCTTGAGGTTCCTCATGGAGGTGATTCAGCCTGTATCAGACACTTTGAGTTATGAAGTGAAACAAAAGGTACTTGTGTAATGACCTAAGACCCGGAGAGACATACAGGCTGGCCAGATGATGAAGATGCTCATGTAGCCATCAAGGCTTAGATAGAAACAAAATCCTGCCTACGTTTGCCCTCCATCCCCAGGGATCCTAACACAGATTGTTGTTGTTGTTGTTGTTGTTTAGTTGCTGAGTTGTGTCCAGGCTTCCCTGATGGCTCAGATGGTAAAGAATCCTCAATGAGGGAGATCTGGGTTTGATCCCTGGAGAAGGGAAGAGCTACCCACTCCAGTAATCTTGCCTGGAGAATTCCAAGGACAGAGGAGCCTGGCAGGCTAGTCCATGGGGTCCTCTGCCCTTGGGATTTCCCACACAAGAATACTGGAATGGGTTGCCATTTCCTTCTCCAGGGGATCTTTCTGACCCAAGAGATTGAACCCATGTCTCCTGCATTGGGAGGTGGATTCTTTACCACTGCACCATCTGGGAAGCCCCCCTAACACAGGAGCTGTTTGCAAATTTGCATCGAATTAAATTATCAGTCATCCACAATGGTGGTATAGCCATCAGATTTGGACAGGGTGAGGTAGGAGCTGGAGACAGGGTCTCTAACTCTTTTTCCCCCAGGAGTGAATCCTGGAACCTGAAGGAGCTGGATGTCGCCTCCACAGACCTGAGGAATGTATTCTATGTGCCCGGGGTTAAGAAGATGCTAAGGACATGTGGAGGTGAGGCCAGTACCAGGGATGTGGGTCTGGCTTGCCAAGGGAATGAAGGGGATAAGGAGGGTGCCCAGTGCATCCCTGGGTTTGAGAGAGATGGCAGGTTAGCGTAGGTGGGGCAGGGGCAGAAATAGGAAGGTGGTTCCCTCAAAGGTCAGGGCAGGGGTCAGAGTTGGCTAGGGGTCATCTCCTCACACAGTGAGGCTCAGGGTCACCCCTTCATCCTCATCCCCCACCGCTGGCACAAGGTTGCTGAGTCTGCACACTCTCCCAGCCTGACTATGGCCCTCTCTCTGCAGTACACATCACTCTGGATCCACAGACAGCCAATCCATGGCTCATCCTTTCGGAGAATCGGAGGCAAGTGAGGTTTGCAAACACCCGGCAGGAAGTGCCTGAAAATGAGGAGAGATTTGATACGTACCCCATGGTACTGGGTGCCCAGCGCTTTGACTCCGGGAAAGTTTACTGGGAGGTAGATGTGACGGGAAAGGAAGCCTGGGACCTGGGCGTTTGTAGAGACAATGTGCGGAGGAAGGGGCAGTTTCTGCTCAACACCGACAATGGCTTTTGGACAATCTGGCTGTGGAACAAACAAAAATATGAGGCTGGCACCTGCCCCCAGACTCCCCTCCACCTCCAGGTGCCTCCAAGCCGAGTTGGGATCTTCCTAGACTATGAGGCCAGCACTGTCTCTTTCTACAACATCACGGACCACGGATCCCTCATCTACACCTTCTCTGAATGTGCCTTTGCTGGATCTCTGCGGCCCTTCTTCAATCCTGGTTTCAACGACAGAGGAACAAACTCAGCCCCTCTGATCATCTGTCCACTTAAGACAGGCTGGTAGGGATCCAGATGACTCTCTCTGGACACCAGCAACCCCTCTGTTGGTTCCACTCCTCAGCCAATGGCCCTGTCTCATGTGCCCGCAAACTCCAAACCACCTTTGTCTCTGCAGATGTGTCAGGATGCCTCAGGCAAACTGGCACAAAGCTCACCCACGGTCTATGTCAAATGGCCTACAGCACCAGTATTCCTGCCCTATGTTGTTTTATGATTCCCTCCATGAAACAAACTACTTGCATTTGGCCCCCAAACTCATCTGGATCAACTAAAACATGTTTCTGCCTTCTTCATGTAACTCAAGTTTTGCTTTTTCTTCTCCGTCTCTAGGCTTTTGGTCCAATCTCTACTATGTATTTTGCAAAGTGAAAGTGAAGTCTCTCAGTCGTGTCCGACTCTTTGTAACCTCATGGACTGTAGCCTACCAGACTCCTCTGTCCGTTGGATTTTCCAGGGAAGAGTACTGGAGTGGGTTTCCATTTCCTCCTCCAGAGGATCTTCCCAACCCAGGGATTAAACCTGGGTCTCCCACATTGTAGGCAAACGCTTTACCATCTAAGCCACCAGGGAACTCCCATGTATCTTGCAAAGGACTTCCTAAATAAATTGGTCTCAATCTATCCTATCATTCCTTTCTTGTACACCTCAAGGATTATCTTCCCAACATACATTTGATCAAGAGTGGCTTCACAGTGCCTATAGGAAAACAGTCATTAACAGGCATTAACTTTTAAAATAAAGGTTGAATTATGCATGCCTTAGGTTGTTAAATATCTAACCAGCTGTGATCCCTCATTTCCATTGTTATCTCCCAACCACATCTTGTTAATAGTGGAGTTGGTTAAAGAACATATCAACATAAATGGCCAGTGTGATGGTTTGTTGATAGACCAACTAGCCTAGGCTATAAGCCCCCAGGTTTTCAATCAAACACTAATCCAGATTGTTGCTATAAAGGTATTTTTGTAGATGTCATCAAAGTCCATAATGATTTGATTTTAAATAAGGGAGGTTGTCCTAGATAAGCTGGGTGGGCCTAATATTCAATCAGGTGAAAGCCTAAGGGCAGATCTGAGGCTCCTGTGAAGAAGATAGTTCACTTCTGAATAGCAATCAACTCATGCCCAAGAGTCTGAACTTCACTTTCCTGGATAATCTGCCCTAGGGATTTTATGACTTGTCTTGCCAGCCCTCCCAGATGTATAAGCAAATTTCTTACCATAAGCAAATCTTGTAATATTTATTTCCTATTCTCCTCTAGTTGAACCCTGACTGGTATGAAGGCCAGGAAGGAGGTAACAGCATCACCTAATTTCAGCACACACTTTTCTTGAATTTAAACTTTAAGTTGGCACAATGAAGCTCTACACGTGAACATTAGTAGGCTGCCTGAGAGCCACTGTCCTTCCAGGAAATGTGATTCCTTATCTAAAATAGAATCTCAGATTGCCTTTAGCACATATGCTAAATATTTCATGAAAAACTTAGATACTACCCAAAGATGTCAGTGACCTTAAAAAAAGCTGTTGTTTTTAGGTCTGTCTGAACACTGGACAGAAAGAAGGTACTTTGATGGAAAGACAGCAACAACAGAATCCTCAGGCAAGAGATAACATCACAGAGCTAACTCAGTGTAAGTTGCCAAAGGTGACCAGTGCTTTGGTTGATACACTAGAGAGAATATGGAGAACTCAATTCATCATGAATGGGATGTGCTGGGGGAGGGTTGGATTCTGTATATCCAACATGAGTCAAAGAGAAATATTTTTTTATTAAAAGGGTAGATTATGAAATCAGCTTTTCTACTTCTCTGCTTTGGGGGTGGCCAATGTAATTAATGATGGGTTTTTTCCCCTTCAGTTGATACGCTGATGTGAGGACCCTGCCATAATGATATAAACTTAAATAAATTTTTATTTCTCAGAATCTGAATATCTTGGCATATTGGGTTACCCTGATGTTTGCAGATATATTACACAGATGACATACTGCCATCCCCTGCATCTCCACCAAAAAGAATTAAATAGTAGAGGTTTCATAGTACCTCAACTTTTATCCCCACCAATAATTACTAACAAGTGATCCAGGTACACTCCAGCATGTCACACATAAGATTATCATACTAAGTAAAATAAGCCAGAAAAAGACAAGTATTATATGACAACACTTATATGTGAAATCTTGAAAAAAATGATATGAATGACCTCATATATGGAACAGAAATAGACCCACAGATGTAGAAAGCAAACATGGTTATTAAAGGGGAAAAGGGGGTTGGAAGAGATAAATTAGGAGTTTGGGATTAACATATATACACTACTTTATATCAAATATATAACCAAGAACCTACTGTACAGCACAGAAAACTATACTCAGTATTTTGTATTAACTTATAAGGGAAAAGAATTTGATACATGTACATGTATAACTGATCAGTTTGCCATTCACCTGAAACTAACACAGCACTGTAAATCAACTATGCTTCCAAAAGAATTTTTTTTAATTCTCTTGAGAAATGAGAGATTTACTAGCACCAATTCTAATTTTGATTAATATTATCCTTTAAATTCAAATACGGTCTCTTGACTTTTTGATTTCCTTTGATACCACAACTTCCTTTTGAAATATTGATAGAAGAAGCAGAAATTATTGTAGCAAAGTTTTAAAGATAAACAAGCTAAGACAGGAAGATGTTAAAAATCTATCCAGTGCTTACTCTTTGCCAATATTCAAGATCCTATTTATGCTTTAAATTTTCAGTTCTATCAGAGCCATATGATAAAAGCGTGATCAAGAAATTTAAAGATTATGGTGCATCTCACTTTTTTATGAAAATATTTTATATTAAAACATTTCTTAAGATCAAATCAGCAAATTTCAAGTATATAATACCATATTTTAAACTATAGTCACCATACTGTACATTAGATCCCCAAATTGAAAGTTTGTACCCTTCAAGCAACATCTCCGTTTCCCCTACCCCTGTGCCCCTTTAAACCACCATTCTGCTCTCTACTTCTGTGAGTTCAATTTTTTTTTTTTGGATTCTCCATATAAGAGAAATCATACTGCTTTTGTCTTTCTGTTTCTAGCTTATTTCATTTAGCATTGCATGCAGATCCTTTACCATCTGAGCCACAAGGGAAGCCCTAGTATAAAGTACTCCAGGTTTATGCATGTTGTCAAAAGTAGCAAGATTTCCTTATTTTTATGATTGAATAATATTCCGTTGTGTGTATGTACCACATTTTTCTCTTTTTTCTCCCAGCTTTATTGAGATATAACATTTTGTAAGTTTAAGGTGCACAATGTAATGATTTAATACACATATATATGACAAAATTATTACAATAAACTTTGTTAACACATCTATCACCTCACATAGTTGTATTTGTATTAATATATGTTTGTGGTGAGAACTTTTAAGATCTACTCTCTTGGCAACTTTCAAATATACAATGAAGTATTATTAACTATAGTCATCATGCTATATGTTACATCCTCATAAAATATTCATCTTAATACTGAAAGTTTGTACCCTTGACCACTTTTACCCATTTACCCTACCCCCAGACCCTCACCTTAGGCAACTACCAATCTTTTCCCTGTTTCTATGAGGGTCTTTTTAATTCCACTTATAAATGAGATCATACAGTATTTATCTTTAGCTTATTTCATTTAGTTCAATATTTTCAAGGCTCACCCATGTAACAGATGGCAAGGTTTCCTTCTTTTCATGGCTGGATAACATAAATATGTGTGTGTGTATAACATTTTATCTATCGATTCAGTTTTCAATGGACATTTACGTTGTTTCTATGCCTTGGCTATTGTAAATAATGCTTCAGTGAACATGAGGATGTATATTGAGATACCGATTTTGTTTTCAAATACACAGAAGTGCAGTTTCTGAATCATATGATAGTTCCACTTTTAGTTTTTTGAGGAACATCCATACTGTTTCCATACTGGCTCCACCAATTTATATTCCCACCAACACCACACAGTGGATCCCCTTTCTCCATATCCTTGCCAGCATTTGTCATCTCTTATCTTTTTGATAATATCCATTCTAACAGGTTTGGGGTGATACCTCATTGTGGTTTTAACTCACATTTCCCTGGTGATGTTGAGAATCTCTACATGTTCCTATTGACCGTTTGTATGTCTTCTTCAAAAAATTTCTAATCAGGTCTTTGCCTATTTTTTTAGTCAGGTTATTTCTTTTTGATTTTTTGTATATGTGTGTGTGTTATTTTGCTATTGAGTTTTGTTAACTGATTTTCATTGGTTCCTTATATATTTGGACATTTACCCCTTAGCAGATATATGATTTGCAAATATTTTCCCCTATTCCATAGTTACCTTTTCATTTTACTGATTTTTTGCTTTGCTGTGCAGGAGCTTATGGGGTCTTCCCAGATGGCTCAGTAGTAAAGAATTTGCCTGTCAATGTAGGAGACACAGGAGACATGGGTTTGACCCTCGGATCGGGACTATCCCCTGGAGGAGGAAATGGCAAACCATTCCAGTATTTATCAAAATCCCATTGACAGAGGAACCTGGTGGGCTGCAGTCCATGGGGTCACAAAGAGTCAGACACGACTGAGCACATATGCAGGAGCTTTTCAGTTTGATGTAGTCCCACTTCTTATTTTGATTCTGTGTGATATCAAGAAAATCACTGCCAAGACCGATGCCAAGAAGTTTTTCTCCGTATTTTCTTCTAAGATTTTTACAGTTTTGGGCCTTAGAGTTAAGTCTTTAATTCGCTTAAGGTTAACTTTTGTTTATGATGTAAGATAAGGGCCTAATTTCAATCTTTTGCATACAAATATTCAATTTTCCTAACACCATTTATTAAGAGATTGTCCCTTTGAGAATTCTTTGACATCTTTATCAAAGATTAATTGACCAATATACTAGGATTTATTTCTGGGCTCTTTTTTCTGTTCCACTGGTCCCATTTCTAATTCAGAATAAATGTTTATTATACCTCAAATGTATATATTATTAAATGAACATATATTCTGTCTAGATATTTTAGTAGTTAAGTTTATTATAGGAAATAATTCTCATTGTTTAATATGACTTAGTTTGGTTTTGATATTTCTGTTTTTCTGGGGCCCTATGCATATACTGAGAAGTCTCTAAGAGAATAAGCTAACTTCCCCAAGGTCAAACAAATCACTTTTGGAAAATCCAGGACTCAAATCTAATTTTGATCCACAGCTCATGCTCTTTCCTAAATACTACCCTTCTCAAGGTAACATAGCATTCTGTTTTTCAAAATCACAACAAATCATTTTGTTTACAGTCAACACAACCCTTACTTCACAAATCTTTACAAAGTAAGCAAAGGAATTGCAAGATCCTATGTTGATAATCATATTACCTGTCATACAAACTCAGCAGAGTTTCCACTGTGAAGACAGAGTACTAACCACACATTCTCGAATCTGCCTGGTCTTAACACCATAAATGATGGGGTTTAGCATAGGAGGGGCTAACATGCAGACATTTGCCAGCAGAATGTGGATATAGGGAGGAACATGATGCCCAAACCGCTGGGCAATTATGGTAAAAATGCCAGGCAAATAGAACATGGAAATGACACCAAGGTGGGAGCCACATGTGCCTAGGGCCTTTTGCCGAGCTCCTCGGGAGGGAAGATGGAAGACTGCATTGAGGATGAAGATGTAGGAAACTAAGATGAGCAAGGCATCTACCACTACAGTAGAGAGAAGTACAGACAAACCATACCAGACATTGACACGAATATCAGCACAAGCAAATTTGGCAACAGCCATGTGCTCACAGTAGGTATGTGGTAGCACGTTGCTATGGCAGAAAGGCAGTCTTTTCACCAGGAACACATCTGGAAGGATCACAGAGAAACTCCTCAGGACCACAGCCAGACCAACCCTTATGATTACCGCATGACTGAGCACTGTGGTATAACGCAGTGGGTCACAGATGGCTACATAGCGGTCAAATGCCATGGCCAACAGAATTCCTGATTCAGCAATGAAGGTGGCATGGATGAAGAAAATTTGGGTGACACAACCATCAAGGGAAATCTCTCCAGCATGGAACCAGAATATGGCCAGGGCTTTGGGCACAGTAGTAGTGGACAGGATGAGGTCTGCCACACCCAGCATGCAGAGGAAGAAGTACATGGGCTCATGGAGGCTGCGTTCAGTCATGATGATGAAGACAAGGAGGCTATTCCCTAGGACAGCAACAGAGTAGGAAAGAAAAAAGGGGAGGGAGATCCATGTGTGCTGGTCTTCCAGGCCAGGGATCCCCAGCAGAATGAAGAGTGAGTGGCTGGGACTAGTGTGGTTGGGGGTTGCCATGCCCAGGACGAGTCAACTGGATGTTGGTGTATGGGATTTGGCAGTCATCTCTTTTCTCTTTCCAAAAAGGTGACTGGAGCTGGAGTGGGGGAAATGGAAACAGATCACTTTTCTCTGGATGGGAAGTGGAAATGGTCCTGGTTAGAAACCAGGAAACATGGGCTAAAAGTCCCTGCCATTCTATTCAACAGCTATGTTATCTCGGTAACATTACTTCCCTGCCCTGGGTCTCTCTTTTATCTGTCACTTTAAAACTAAACTCAAGGAGAATCTGGATTAGATATCTGTAAGTGAGTTCTCCCAGCTCTAGAATGCCATAGATCTTAGCATCAGGTTGTTATAAACAGTTGAGAGCCATGAATAACCTTGCATTTTCCACCTTATCAGAATGTGATATATATCTCAAAAGGAAAATGGTAACTGACTTCATTATCAATTTAACAAACCTTACTGAACACAGACTATAGTTCCTGGAGGACCTCAGTGAGAAGAGTCAGACAATTAAACAAAATATCTATACAATACAGATAGTGCAGAGGAAAAGTTAAACACAGGAGCTGTGGAAACATGGAAAGCTTCCTAGAAGTTCAGAAAAGGATTTCTAAAGGTGCCACTCTGAGTTGAAAAATAAACAAGAGTTTGCCAGGTAAGTCATGTGAGGAGGGAAGAACATGAACAAAGTCACAAAGATCTGAAAGGACAAGGCATTTGTAGGGAAATTATAATGATTCAGGGTTACTATAGCCTGGAGAATGTGACACAAAATGATAGGAAATAATGTCAGGCAGTGAAGTAGGGGTCAACTCTCTCAGGCCTCTGGGTACTGAGGTAAGGAGTTTAGGATTTATGCTGAAGCAGGAAGAGCCACTGAAGGGTCTGCCATGAGAGAGGGGCATGGTGAAGTTTGCATCTGAGGTCACTCTCTCTCTGGCCCTGCTGTGTAGGAAGGATGTGGAAGGGAGGAGGCAGGTTGGAGAACAGAGACCAGGGAGGAGATCAGTTGAGAGTATCTCTGCTCTAAGGGCTGCACGTGTATTCTCTCAGTCAACATAGCAGGAACTGGCTGTAGCCATTTTCCCATTTAACTGAGGGAGAGCAAACGGAGCTTAGAGAGTTTTTCATCCCCCTACTCAAGGTTACCTGGCTAGTAAATGGCGAAGCTTGGATTTGGCTACCCACGAGATGCTTTGAAAATCACACCATGTCCACCTCACCCCATCTGGGTCCCCTTCATCAGGTGATTGTGGTTTCCTGACTCCTGGTTCAAGGGAAAAAATCTGTTGTTAATTCCCTTAACCACCCTCATTCTGCCAGCTACAAATTTATATTTGAATTGTCTTCTCCCTCTTTCTCCCACTCAAGGCTCAGCTCTCCATCTGTGTGCTGGACCCCAACCTTCTCTCCATTAATCTGTCACTCTGGCCATTTCACACTCTCCCTCTCTGCTGACTCCTTCTCCTTACTGTGTCTCTTCCCCCATTCATCTCAGTTCACAATAGCAGGGGTGCACGCTCTCTCCATCTATGCCCTTACCACCCTCCCAATCTTTACCCAATGCCATTTTACTTATAACACCTAAAATTTCCTTTTCCTTTTTCAATGCTTCTCATTGTGGTAAGTCACATGATATAAAGCATACTATTTTAGCCATATCTGACTGCACGTTTCAGCAGCACTAAGTGCATTCACGTTGTTGTTCAACTCTCATCATCATCCATCTCCGAATATTTTATCTCTCTAAACTGAAACTCTGTCCCTATTAAACATTTAACTCCCCATTCCCTACCCCACCACCCTTACCCCCAGCCCCTGGCATCTGCCAATGTACTTTCTGACTCTAAGAATTTGATTATCTAGGTACCTTGTATAAGTGAAATCAAACGTTTACACCAAATGTATAGTGGGCAGAAGGCAATGGCACCCCACTCCAGTACTCTTGCCTAGAAACTCCCATGGACAGAGGAGGTCCCATGGTAGGCTGCAGTCCATGGGGTCGCACAGAGTCGGACACGACTGAAGTGACTTAGCAGCAGCAGCAGCAGCAATGTATATTGGAATGCATTTTTAAGGTTAACTTAATATTCCCTGTTAGCTCAGCTGGTAAAGAATCTGCCTGCAGTGAGAGACCCCAGTTCAATTCCTGGGTCTGAAAGATCCCCTGGAGAAGTGATAGTCTACCCACTGCAGTATTCTTAGGCTTCCCTTGTGACTCAGCTGGTAAAGAATCTGCCTGCAATGCGGGAGACCTGGGTTTAATCCCTGGGTTGGGAAGATCTCCTGGAGAAGGGAATGGCTACCCACTCCAGTATTTTGGCCTGGAGAATTCCATGGACTGTATAGTCCACAGGGTTGCAAAGAGTCAGACACGACTGAGCAATTTGCACTTTAATATATATCCTACAAACAGGTTGCATCTTTTTTCCCCCTCTGCTATACAATAGATTCTCATTAATTGTCTGTTTTGTGCATAATGGTGTGTATATGTCAATTCCAATCTCGTACAGAATGAAGTAAGTCAGAAAGAGAAAATCAATATTGTATGTTAATGCATGTATGTGGAATCTAGAAAAATGGTACAGATGAACCTATCTGCAAAACAGAAATAGAGACACAGATAGTGAACAAGTATATGAGGAAAGGATGGGTGGGATAAATTGGGAGATTGGGATTGACATATATACACTACTATGTATAAATCTTCCTTTTCTAAAATAATCTATCATATCATGGCTGCCAAACCTAATATTACTTTTCATTTCTTATTGCTAGTAATATCTAATTTCTATCATTAATACTTCTTTGATGATAACAACCATTAAATAACTGTTATATATATTTATTATTTCTAATTATTGTACAAAACCTATGGAATTGAAAGTATCACTAGTTCATGCAAGAAGAAACTAATCTCAGATAAGCAACAGCCCAAAATCAAACAACCTGTTAGAGGCTAAGCTGATATTTGAGTCCCAGATTATTACAGTCAAACCTTCCATTAGTTTTAGAAACAGACATTTTTGTTTGTTGATTACCTACCACTTTTCTTTGGCATCCTCTCTATTCCCTTCTCATTCACTTATTTTGCCAGAATGTCTAAGACATGTAAACAATGTAGTATAGGAAAAATTATATGGACTTTAGACCTAGCTGAATTCAGTTCCAGCTCTGCTTGCTACAAATCCACATACATGTAAACATACAATCTTCCATTCATATTACCATATTATCAGACACATTCATTTATACAGTCACAACACACATTATTTACTCGTACAAATTTTGATGATTTACATACTAATACATATTTTTCCTGTTCACACAAAACAGCCCTTCACCATAAGCACACACACACACTTTTAAATTTTCCTTCATATATATACCCACCCAAACTCACAGTCATTACCCCTTCAAACTCACTCTCACTTATCTAGATCATAACTTTGCCTATCTCCATTCAGTATACTGGCTCTCCTCTCATTAAATCAGTTTCCTCAAGGAGGTGGATATTCCAAAGTTTATTAAGCTCTTGCCCCTGCTTCCAGCCTGACAGTCCTCTAATCTACGCCAGAAGGAAGAACTCTCTCTGGGAATGCGATTCACAAGATAACCTCCTGCTTCACTAGTTCCCTCTGGAATTGCCTAAATATGAGTCAGAGATGTGAAATATCAACACTGGTTGGCACTCCTTATCAGCGATCATCAAACTGCAGCTGGGGGGCCAAATCCTGCCCACCACCTTCTTTTATAAATAAAATGTTATTGAAACACAGCCATGCCAAGTTATTTACATATTGTCTATGACTGCTTTCATGGGACAGATTGAGTAGTTGCAACAGAGACCGTGTTCAAAACTTTAAATATTTGCTGTTACTCTACAAAAACTTTTTGGTGATCCCTGTTTTAAAATAATCTTGTATGATTTATTATCTATGAAGGAAAGGCAATTTTCCCAAGGTCACAGAGGAACTGAGTGAAGATTTCTTGCCTGTCATTCCACTATTTCTACCATGCCACAAAGCTTCTGCAGACACATTTTGGTCTGCCCTCTCTGACTCTGCTCTCAAGAGATGGAGAATTCCAAAGAGAGCCTCTATTGGGTGACCAAATGGTGAAGGCAGTCCATTATTGTTTCCCATGTCTCTCATTAATAAACTCAGCATGTTCCACCTCCTTTATCCCCACCATTCCTGCCCATAGGCAGAAGGACCCAAAGAGGCACCAGGCTACCCTGGTCAGTACCAAGCTATATCTCTCCTCACCCCAAACTGTCATCAGAGCCATTTGGAACCACAGACTGGAGCCATGCCCCTACCTAGATGGCAGGGTATTCCCATAGCCAGCAGACTGTGTGCAGGAGCCAGGGGATCAAGCTGGAGGAGAAACTGCAGGGCAAGTTATTTGTTCTCTGAGCATCTTTGGGGACCATGGTCTTACTCGTGTTGTCTTTCTTTTCCCCCAGGATCTCCTCTATTGCTGATCTTCTCAATGACATAACCAGAAAGTCTTTAACCCTTCTTGTCTGAGTGCTGGAAGCATCATGTGGAAAGTGTGCCTGATAGGTTACATGAACTTAAGAGAGAAAGGAGTTGTGAGAGAAGATTTTCAGTGAATGTCTGATTCTTTGCAACCTCATGGACTGTAGCCCACCAGGCTCCTCTGTCCATGAGACTTCCCAGGCAAGAATACTGGAGTGGGTTGCCATTTCCTTCTCCAATCCCGAACCAGGGATTGAACATATGTCTTCTGTGTCTCCTGCTTGGAAGGCGGATTCTTTACCACTGAGTCACCTGTGAAGCCCTAGTGAACCAATATGGATACATTATTACTAATGAAATTCTGTAGCTTATATCAGGGTTCACTCTGTGTTGTATAGTTTATGGGTTTTAAAAAATGTATAGTGACTTGTGTACACCATTATAGTGCCTTTCAGAATATTTCCAAATGCTTAAAAACACTTGCAGCCCTTCTATTTATCCTTCTTCTGTTCCCTCAGAATCCCTCAAAGCCAAGGATTTTTGTTCTTTTCTTTTCTTTTTTACTGTCTCTGTAGTTATGCCTTTTTCCAGAATTCCATAAGATTTGTATCATACAGTAGGTACCTTTATGGACCACCTTATTTTGCTTAGCATAGTGCTTTTAAATTTCCCCCACATTTTTTGTAGCTTCATATCTGACTTCTTTCTATTGTTGAATAATATTCCATTGTTTGGATGTACCAGAGTTTGTTTATCTATTCACCTGTTCAAAGATAGTTTGGGTGCTTCCAAAATTTGGCAATTATGCATAAAGTTTCTGTAAATATCTGTGTGTAGGCTTTTCTGTAGACATAAGTGGTCAACTTGTTGGGTAAACACTAAGAATTGTGGTTGCTGGATTATGTGGTAAGAGTATGTTTAGCTTTGTAAGAAATTGAAGAACTGAAGAAGCCATTTCCAATGTGGCTTTACCATTTTCATTTCTGCCAGCGATGAATAAGAGTCCTGTTGATCCATATTCTTAGCAACATTTACTACTGTCAGTGTATTAGGTTTTAGCCATTCTAATAGGTATGTAGTGGTATTCCATTGTTGTTTTAATTTGCATTTCCTTAATGAAATATGCTGATATTGAGTATTTTTCATATGTTCATGTGACATCTCAATGGATTCTCCTAACCAGGATAGCTACTGGTTAATTTCTCAGTGGTTTTTTTCCCCATACAATACAATTACTGCAATTTTTTGCACAAATAATGCTTTGCATGCTCATGGCTTTAAATGCTCAACTTAATATTTCTTATTGGTGTCCAGAGAACAAACAGAGGAATTATTCCTTGATAGGAGAGACAGTTCCTCCAGCAAGATGGAGAAAAAGATGGTGGGAGCAGATATATGTGTGTATGTGCTGGATGTAGATGTGTTTTAAATTGTAGTGTTTTGAATTTCTGTGAGTTTCTTACTGATTAGTTCTGATTTAGCAGGCATGATTTTCTGTCAAAGGTAAATAGGTAGGTTCTTGAATCAAGGTTGAAGGTTTGAATAGGGTGTGTACATGAAGCATTAAATAGGTGGAATGGGAGAATGAGCTGACTTGAGCAGATATGTAAACTTGCTGGGCTCTGTTGGTAGTCTAGGTTGATAATCATTTAATGGCACCGTTCTGCTCCCTTGGTGAGTACCTAAATCTAGTTGTTAATTTGTTTTATAATAATTTGGGAATTGATCAGAAAGAATGGAGGAAATGATTTAAAGGATTTGAGAATATTTGGAAGAAATTTGGGGCTTCCCAGGTGGCACAAGTGGTAAAGAACCTGCTTGCCAATGCAGGAGGCATATGAAACACAGGTTCAATCCATGAGTCAGGAAGATCCCCTGGAGGAGGGCATGGCAACCCACTCCAGTATTCTTGCCTGGAGAATCCCATGGACAGAGGAGACTGGCAGTTTACAGTCCTTAGGTTCACAGAGTCAAACACGACTGAAGCAACTTAGCAGTAGCAGCAGCAGAAGAAATTTATTATTAATATAATGAAGAGCATGGAATCTAAACTTAATTTTGAGCACACAAGATGGGCTGGTGGTTTAGAAAGATACTTGTAGTATTACTAGATTAACCATCCTGGCGAGGTTGAAAAATAAGCATCATTAACCCATACTTGGACAAGTACTTGTGACTGGACACTGGGATGTTTGAATTAGTGAATTCAAAAGTGGAGAAAGGAAATGGTTATAAGAGTGCATAACTACAGTGGTGTTAAAGGAAAGGCAACTGAGTTTAGGAGGAAATAGAATCAAGAGCACAAGATGAAGAATTAAGTTTTCCACGTGGACACCAAAGTCCCTGTGGACACCAAAGTCCTTATGGTACTAGCATAATGAGTTGCATGCATTTTTGAGAGAATTGAGAGGAACTTAAGACAGCACTGAAGAGCAGAAGGGAGATAGCATGAGTCTCAAAGCAGCACTAGTCTTTAAGAACATGAAGGAGCATTATTTTGAAAAAAAAAAAAAAACGGGAAATATTTGGAAACAAAAATGGCCCCCAAATGGGGCTTATAACTTTAAACTATGAAGAGCTTCTACAAGTTCCAAATATATGGCACCAAAGTATTAATGAACAACAATACTCAACTGGAGGATTTTGTTTTTTGTCTCTGTATGATAAATTCTACAAAGGCACCTGTCTTGTTCACTCTTGTATTGCATAGTGCCTGGCATAGAGTATGTTACCAATGAAAAAATTTAACTTTGTAAAAAAAAGAACAGTAAATAATTATTAAAGTATGTAATTTTGCATCAATAAAAACTAATTGGAAATAAAAACATAGCCATAACAATTTATTTCTTTTGAACATTGTATATTTAAATAAAATAATCCAGAACACATACAGAAGTTCATATATAACTATACTCATCAAAGAATATTTTCTTATTGAATTATATTGTGTTAGTTCCAGGTATACATTATGATTTTCGGATTATTTTCCGTTATAAGTTAGTATAAGATGCTGAATATTGTTGGGTCTTCCCTGCTAGTGCAGATGGTAAAGAATCTGCCGGCAATGTACTCGACCTGGACTCAATACCTGGGTCCGGAAGATCCCCTGGAGAAGAGAATGGCAACCCACTGCAGTATTCTTGCTTGGGAAATCCCATGAACAGAGGAGCCTTGCAGGCTACAGCCCAAAGGGTCATGAGTCAGACATGACTTAGTGACTAAAACACATTGGTTCATTAAGTGTAACAAAGTACCACACTAATGCAGATGGTAATAAGAAAAACTCTCTGATCGAGGGAAGAGGAAAGGGGTAGGAGGTATAGAGGAACTCTCTGTTCTTTCCACTCAATTTTTCTGTAAACTTAAACTTACTGTTAATAAATGTATTAATTTTTACTAATCTTTGAAATTAAAATAGTGGATTGTTTAAACAGCTTACTAGATAGAGCTAAAGAGATCTGACAAAGCTAGACAGTGTATTGAAGAGCAGAGACATTACTTTGATGACCAAGGTCCATGTAGTCAAAGCAATAGTTTTCCTGGTAGTCAGGTACAGATGTGAAAGTGGGGCTGGGAAGAAGGCTGAGCGCCAAAGAATTGATGCTTTTGAACTGTAGTGTTAGAAAAGATTCTTGAGAGTCCCTTGGATTACAAGGAAATCAAGCCAGTCAACCCTAAAGGAAATCAGTCCTGAATATTCATTGGAAGGACTGATGCTGAAGCTGAAGCTCCAATACTTTGACCACCTGATGTGAAGAGCCAACTCATTGGAAAAGACCCTGATGCTAGGAAAGATTGAACTCAGGAGGAGAAGGAGACAGCAGAGGATGAAATGGTTAGATAGCATCACTGGCTCAATGGACATGAATCTCAGCAAACGCTGGGAGATAGTGAAGAACAGGGAAGCCTGGTGTGCTGTAGTCCATGGGGTTGCAAAGAGTTGGACATGACTTAGTGACTGAACAACAACAGCAACAACAACAAAGGGATCATTAGAAATTTAAAAGTAGATTAGAAAAAGGCATCCTGCACAGGGGGGATGGAAATATTAGGAGAAATTGTGAAAGCAGAATTGACATGTAAACACTATCATGTGAAAATAGATAACCAGCAAGAAGCTGCTACATAACACAGGAAGTTTAGTTTGGTGCTCTGTAAGACATCCTGGAATGTGAAGTCAAGTGAGCCTTAGAAAGCATCACTAAAAGCAAAGCTAGTGGAGGTGATGGAATTCCAGTTGAGCTGTTTCAAATCCTGAAAGACGATGCAATGAAAGTGCTGCACTCAACATGCCAGCAAATTTGGAAAACTCAGCAATGGCCACAGGCCTGGAAAAGGTCAGTTTTCATTCCAATCCCAAAGAAAGGCAATGCCAAAGGATGTTCAAACTACCACACAATTTGCACTCATCTCACACGCTAGTAAAGTAATGCTCAAAATTCTCCAAGCCAGGCTTCAACAGTACATGAACCATGAATTTCCAAATGTTCAAGCTGGTTTTAGAAGAGGCAGAGGAACCAAAGATCAAATTGCCAACATCTGATGGATCATTGAAAAAGCAAGAGAGTTCCAGAAAAACATCTATTTTTGCTTAATTGACTATGCCAAAGTGTTTGACTCTGTGGATCACAATAAACTGTGGAAAATTCTGAAAGAGATGGGAATACCAGACCATCTGACCTGTCTCCTGAGAAACCTGTATGCAGGTCAGGAAGCAACAGTTAGAACTGGACATGAAACAATAGACTGGTTCCAAATAGGAAAAGGAGTACGTCAAGGCTGTATATTGTCACCCTGCTTATATAATTTATATGCAGAGTACATCATGAGAAATGCTGGACTGGAAGAAGCACAAGCTGGAATCAAAATTGCAGGAGAAACATCAATAACCTCAGATATGCAGATATGTAGAAAGTGAAGAGAAACTAAAAAGCCTCTTGATGAAAGTGAAAGAGGAGAGTGAAAAAGTTGGCTTAAAGCTCAACATTCAGAAAACTAAGATCATGGCATCTGGTCCCATCACTTCATGGCAGATAGATGGGGAAACAGTGGAAACAGTATGAGACTTTATTTTGGGGGGCTCCAAAATCACTGAAGATGGTGATTGCAGCCATGAAATTAAAAGATGCTTACTCCTTGGAAGGAAAGTTATGACAAACATAGATAGCATATTGAAAAGCAGACACATTACTTTGCCAACAAAGGTCTGTCTAGTCAAGGCTATGGTTTTTCCAGTAGTCATGTATGGATGTGAGAGTTGGATGGTAAAGAAAGCTGAGCACCGAAGAATTGATGCTTTTGAACTGTGGTATTGGAGAAGACTCTTGAGAGTCCCTTGGACTGAAAGAAAATCCAACCAGTCCATCCTAAAGGAAATTAGTCCTAGGTGTTCATTGGAAGGACTGATGTTGAAGCTGACACTCCAATACTGTGGCCACCTGATGCGAAGAGTTAACTCATTGGAAAAGACCCTAATGCTGGGAAGGATTGAGGGCAGGAGGAGAAGGGGACGGCAGAGGATGAGATGGCTGGATGACATCACCGATTCGATGGACATGGGTTTGGATGGACTCCGGGAGTTGGTGATGGACAGGGAGGCCTGGCGTCCTGATATCCATGGGGTCGAAAAGAGTCAGACACAACTGAGCAACTCAACTGAACTGAGTAGTTAGCAATGTTGAGCGGCTTTTCATGTGTTATACATTTTATGCCATACACAGCAGCAACAGCAAGCCTCATGCTCCTTTAAAGTGGAACAGGTTTTTGAGTATGCTCAGAATCAGGGTGACCTTAAGCTTTGTGAGGGTTTCACAAGGTGCTAGAACCTTGTGAAATATTGGTGAACAGATTAGCTTAATCAAGAAGTTCCAGTCAAAGATGTGAAAAATCATCTCTCATGCCCACATTGGTTTAGCATTACAAATTTAATTGATAGTGAAGATTTAAAGTGTGAAACCACCAGGCAAACCTCTCCTCAATCATTAATAACTTTTGTGCTTCCTCAGGATTGCTGAGGAAGAGGGTTTTCTCATTCTATGGAAGTTCATTGAGATGGTATTGAGTTTGGAGCTATGCAGATATTTGTGGTCTCTTAAACATGGTTTTCTTATGTTATTGGTGTGAATTCATTAGGATAAAATATTTTTCTTTCCAAAAAAATTTTGTCAAATATTTGACAAATGTAAGTTTTATATTTATAAAGTATACAATCAGATGATTTGACATATAAATACATACACATATATAGCAAAATAATACAGTCAAGTTAATGAACATATTCATCATCCTTTTCATAGGTGATTAACATATTTATAAAGCATGAATAAACATATTTATAAAGTATGAACATATGTATAAAGTATACAATCAGATGATTTAATACATAAATACATACACATATATAGCAAAATAATACAATCAAATTAATGAACATATTCATCACCCTTTTCATATTCATCACCCTTTTCATAATCATCACCCTTTTCATACACATATATGTGTATAAGTGCGTGTGGTGAGAAAACATAATATCAACTCTCAAGTTAACAAATTTCAAATATACAATATAGGATTATTAAATATAGAAACAACGCTATGCATTAGGCTCCAGAAGTTATTCACCCTGCCCAACTGACAAATTGTACTCTTTTTATGTGATTGTCCAAGGATGTCACAAGATGTCTCAAAGAGTGGGAAACTCAGTCAGGAATGGTTGAAGAAATTCAAAACCAGAAATCAGTACTCATTTCATCTTTTACCAAATCAAGCTGATGACATGAAGGATACATGATTTAGAAGTTCACAGGCTCTAAGTAGACATACCATGTTCAGTCAAACATGGTACTACTCTCTCTGTTGCTTTGACAGCAGAAGATGTAAACTCTGAAATCTGCCTTGTGACCTTCCCTGGAAACAGAATTCACTGAGACATTCATGTTTCAGTCAATCAGTAGTGTTTCCACTCACCACATCTGTAGTCCATATCATGAAAAGCTAGAGATGATGAAAAGTCTATTCCTCCTTTAGAGTTATTTCTGCTTTGGAAAAAATATATGAGCCACCTGCTCCCGGATTTGCTTGGTCTTGATCCCATAAATGATAGGGTTCAGCATAGTCGGAGCCAGAATGCAGACATTAGCAAACAAGATGTGAATATGAGGTGGAATGTGCTGACCAAACCTCTGAGTCAGGATCGTGAAGATGGCAGGTCCATAAAAGAGAATGATGATGCAGACATGAGAGCCACACGTGTTGAGAGCCTTGTGGCGAGCGTCTTGGGAAGGCATGTGGAAGACAGCATGAAGAATCAGCACATAGGAAACAAAAATTAGCAGGGCGTCTAAAACCACTGTTGACATTAGGACAAAGAGTCCATACCAGATGTTCACTCGAATGTCGTTACAAGCATATTTGGCCAAGCCAATGTGTTCACAAAAGGTGTGGGGTATGATATTATTTTGGCAGAAAGTCAATCTTTTCAAAAGGAATACTATGGGGAAAATTGTACAGTAACTTCTCAGACAGATGGCAACTCCTATTTTCCCAATCAGTGTGTGTGTGACAATAGTGGTGTATCTCAATGGAAAGCATATGGCAATGTAGCGGTCAAATGCCATCACCAGCAAGATCCCTGACTCAGACATGAAAGTGCTGTGTGTGATGAAGAACTGAGTGATGCAGCGATCCAGGGAGATATCTCCAGCATGGAACCAGAAGATGGCCAAGGCCTGAGGGACTGTGCATGTAGAGAGAACAATGTCTGCTCCAGCCAGCATGCAGAGGAAGAGGTACATGGGTTCATGAAGGTTGCGCTTTGTGAGGATAATGCAGATGACCAGGCTGTTTCCAAAGAGGGCAATAGCATAGGAAATGAAGAAGGGGATGGAGATCCATATGTGCTGGTCCTCAAGGCCAGGGATGCCCAGCAAGCGGAAGACTGTGTGGCTCACACCAGTGTGGTTTAAAGTCATCATGTCTAGAAATACCACTAAATACATCACTTCTTATTCACATACAGAGATTAAAAAAAAAAAAACACAGATTTTCCTAATCTTGGTGAAAGCAATAGGAGATTTTGGCATATCCCATAAGATTGATCTTATACTCACTATAAACATTATATTTTCTACTCCAATTACCCTCGATGCTTCTAATTTTCCTATTTGGAGAGGAAAATCAGCTCCTATAATCATGGCTGGGTGCTGGGAGAAAATGTTGTGTCATTAGAGTCACTAGTCATCAGTTGGCCTTGGGTCTCAAACTTTTGGGCTTCCTAGGTGGTAAAGAATCTGCTTGCTAATGTGGGAGATGTAAGATTTGTGGGGTTCAATCTCTGAGTCAGGAAGATATCCTGGAGGAGGGCACGGCTACTTCAGTATTCTTGCCCGGAGATTCCCCATGGACAGAGAAGCCTGGCGGGCTAGAGTCCATAGCGGCGCAAAGAGTCAGACATGACTGAAGCAACTTAGCATGTATTCTGTAACTGTCTCCCATTGAGCACAAGCTGCCCTCTGAGAATTCTCTCCAGTGAGGGCAGCCTGTCTCTCGCAGGAAGTGGAAAATCAGAAAGCAAGGGGAGAGCACCAAATAGAAATGATGGTACTTGTGAGTCCCACATCCTGATATAAAAAAAAAAAAGGAAAATAGATAAAGGCAATAAAGAAGAAGCCAGGAAAGATAAATCAACAAGGTAGAGCTTCAGCAGAAAGTGAAAGTTGCTCAGTTGTGTCCAATTCTTTGTGACCCCATGGACTCTATAGTCCATGGAATTCTCCAGGCCAGGTAGCCTTTTCCCTTCTCCAGCAGATCTGCCTGACCCGGGAACTGAACCAGGCTCTCCTGCATTGCAGGCAGATTCTTTACCAACTGAGCTATCAGGAAGCCCTAGAGCATCACAAAAGTTCACCACAGCCAGGAAGTGGAGACAGGGACTAAGAGGGAAATATTTAAAATCAGAGCCATAGAAAGAGGCCAGAAACCTAGGGTTAGGGAATTTCTCTTATGGGACTGGTGTCCTGATGGAGTGACTTCAGTTTGAAACAAGTTAATTCTTAACACCCTACTCAAATGCCTCCTCCTATTTCTCACACACAGGCAAGTCTCCCTGGTAGCTGTCCAAAGCGCCTTCCCACACCCTGCCTGAGGAAATCCCGTACAGATCCTTGTCATTTTCAGCATCTTTCTCATATTTTGCCAAGAGCGATCTACAATAAGACCATTTGTTTTATCTTTCTCATGTCAAGCCTAATTCTATGGCACCTGTTACTTAATGAATGGTATCTCCTTTTCTAAGGCATAGAAAAGGCAGAGGAACCAGAGACCAAATTGCCAACATCCGTTAGGTCATTGAAAAAGCAGGAGAGTTCCAGAAAAACATCTACTTCTGCTTTATTGACTACGTCAAAACCTTTGACTGTGTGGATCACAACAAACTGTGGAAAATTATTCAAGAGATGGGAATACCAGACCACTTCACCTGCCTCCTGAGAAACTTGTATGCAGGAGATCAAGAAGGAACAGGTAGAACCAGACACGGAACAACAGATTGGTTCCAAATAGGGAAAGGAGTACATCAAGACTGTATATTGTCACCTAACTTATTTAACTTCTATGCAGAGTACATCATGAGAAATGTTGGGCTGGATGAAGCACGAGCTGGAATCAAGATTGCCGGGAGAAATATCAATAACCTCAGATCTGCAGATGACACCACACATGGCAGAAAGTGAAGAACTAGAGTCTCTTGATGAAAGTGAAAGAGGAGAGTCAAAAAGCTGGCCTAAAATTCAACATCCAAAAACCTAAGATCTTGGCATCTGGTCCCACCACTTCATGGCAAATAGATGGAGAAACAATGGGAACAGTAATAGACTTTATTTTCTTGGGCTCCAAAGTCACTGCACATGGTGACTACAGCCATGAAATTAAAAGATGCTTGCTCCATAGCAGAAAAGCTATGACCAACCTAGATAACATATTAAAAAGTAAAGACATTACTTTGCCAAAAAGGGTCTGTCCAGTCAAAGCTATGGTTTTTCCAGCAGTCATGTTTGAATATGAGAGTTGGACTATAAAGAAAGCTGAACATAGAAGAATTGATGCTTTTGAACTGCAGTGTTGGAGAAGACTCCTGAGAGTCCCTTGGACTGCAAGATCAAACCAGTCAATCCTAAAGGAAATCAACCCTGAATATTCATTGAAAGGACTGATGCTGAAGCTGAAGCTCCAGTCCTTTGACCACCTGATGTGAAGAACTGACTCATTTGGAAAAGACCCTGATGCTGGGAAAGACTGAGGGCAATAGGAGAAGAGGGCGACAGAGGAGGATATGGTTGGATACCATTACCAACTCAATGGACATGAGTTTGAGCAAGCTCCAGGAGTTAGTAGTGATGGACAGGGAAGCCTGGCATGCTGCAGTCCATGGGATCACAAAGAGTCAGACACGACTGAGTGACTTCACTGAACTAATCTGCTAATTTGCTAACTTTCAGTAACTTCTGCTGGTTCATGTACTCTCAACCTCCCTTTCCAGACCCCACCCTTCACTTCTGCTAGAAGTACCTCTGTTTAGTATCATTCCACACATACTAACATCCTCTAAGCGTCTTGCCCCTCTGGCCTGTTTAGGACAGATCACCTGCCCAGTCCTTACCTTGGTCCTTGAACCATTTCTACCTGCAGATGTCTAATCACTCCCTGGCCTTAGAATGAGTCCTCAGGAACAGACACTCAACTGGAGATATAAGTCAGCTAGTTTCATGTCAGGATTTGGGCTGTTTGTTCTCCTTGATGTGAGCCCTTGAGAGAAGCACTTATCCGAGGGCTCCAGGGACAGAGCTGTCTCCACCAGCCTCACCCTCTTCCCAAATGTGCTTTGTCTCTAAGACTTCTTCACATCTTCTTCACTTTCTCCTGCTCCTTTTCTCTCTCTTACTTCTCTCAGATGCTCTGATTTAAAAAAACAAAAAACAAAAAACGGTTTATCACCTAAGCTAGCCTTTTAAAAAAAAAATCAAGGGCATATAAATTCAATGTGATAAATGCTGTTTTGCTGAACTGAAATGAGGCTGTCAGTGTGAGTCTAGTGCTGAACCCTGTAGCTCAGATTCTCTTGAGTTTAGCAAGCCTCATCAACTCTGTCCCCTATGGTAACTCATTACCACTTTTCTCTGTTCTAGTCACTGTAAAGGTAGGATGTCATTTTGTCCTTTATCTTGCACTGGACATTATTTACATGTGAATTCTGCCGGCCTTCTCTGCTCCTTTTAAAATTTCAAGTAAAATAATAACTGTTACTTGGCTCCATTGTGTTCATAAACACAAATGATAACCCTGAGTTTGCCTACTAATGAAAATCACCCTTAAGCTAATCTTTACTTGGTGCATTTTTAAAAAAACAATATAAACTCTTTATTTTGTATTGGGGTATAGTGGATTAACAGTTTTGTGATAGTTTCAGGTGAATAGTGAAGGGACTCTGTTAAATCTATTTTCAGTAGAAATATGAAGCTTACAATTAATATGTATGAACAATTTTTGACATTTCTTCTTCATGAAATAACTTGAAAGTGAAAGTGTTAGTTGCTCAGTCATGTCCGGCTCTTTTCAACCCCATCAACTATAACTCGCCAGGCTCCTCTGTCCGTGGAATTCTCCAGGCAAGAATCCTGGATAAGCTAGCCCTTCCCTTCTCCAGAGGATCTTCCCAATTTAGGAACTGAACCCAGGTCTCATGCATTGCAGGCAGACTTGGTATTTATCACCTGAGCCACCAGGGAAGCCCATGAAATAACTTACAATGAAGTTACACCCATCCTCAGCTTTTCCAAGAGTTTCAAATTTCAGAGACATGAATAATGATGTTGTTGCCTAAGGATATATAATTATACATACTTAGTGCTTAATAGACTACATGTAAATCAAAATAATTTTGACATGCTTATATTTGCCTGTCTCCTTTGGCTACACTCAAGATTTTCCCCTTGATCTTGGTTTTCAGATCGATATACATGGGCCTAGGCATAGCTTCTTGTTTTTATGCTCCTTGAGGTTGGCTGAGTCTTCAGATCTGTAATGAGTAAGAGAATCTGTAATTTTTTAATGAGTTTGGAAATTTCCCACAATTCTTTCTCCAAAAAATATTTTCAGTCCCTTTCTTTCTCTTATTTCATTTGAAACCCCAACTCCACATTAGATATTTTGACATTTTTCTCTCAGTACAAGGAGAAGAGGGTGACAGAGGATGAGCAGGTTAGAGGGCATCACTGATTCAATGAACATGAGCTTGGGCAAACTGGGAGATGGTGAGGGACAAGGAGACCTGGTGTGCTGCAGTCCCTAGGGTCACAAAGAGTTGGACATGACTTAGTGACTGAACAACAACAACAAAATCACCCAGGACTTGGTGCCATTGTTAATCAGAACCAAGAATATTTCACTACCCAGTAGAAAGGAACCACTTTCACAGAAACACAGTACTCAACAAATGAATGTTTTTAGCATGAAGAAAGTTCTCATTAGGAAAAAATGATTTTCTCCATGGAAGTCACTTGTCTTTAGTAATAAGAAACCAAGGCACTCACTTTGTAATAGGCTTCCCTGGTGGCTCAGACGGTAAAGAATCTGCCTGCAATGTAGGAAACCCATGTTCAATTCCTGGGTCTGTAAGATCCCCTGGAGGAGGAAATGGCATTCCACTCCAGTATTCTGGCCTGGTAGGAATTCCTCCTACCAGAGGAGCCTGGTAGGCTAACTTCCGTGGGGTCGCAAAGAGCCAGACATGATCTAGCAACTTTCACTTTCACTTTGTAATATGCATTCCTTACCACAAATGAGACAGCACTTTGCTTTAAACTTGAAGGTTTATTTCATTTTATTACATTTAAGGAGCTATTTGATTGAACAAATCATGCCAGAATTTTAGTAATAAATACAATTCATTATCTACCCTGAGCTTCTTCTATTAAAGTCGGCATTAGAAAAGAACTAATTTTTAATTTTTTTATCTAAAAATAAAAAAATTTTGAAGTTCAAGCATTCAATACAAACCTAGCTCACTAAAAAAAAATTCACATTTACACACATGCCAGAAAAGCAAAAGGATTGTTATCATTATAAATGGATATAATAGACACTGTTTTTCGTTTTCTGGAATATCTTTCAACACTTCACTTGTCCAGCAACCCATTATGAACCTTGGTTTGTTGATTATTAAAATGGAGTCTTTGAGGTTGACTTCTTTGCAGAGATGTGTGAATACTGAATTATTCCTTAGAAGGCAAGTATCCCCACTATTCAAACTCAAATTGAAAGAACTTTGATGCCTACTTATAGTTCCTGTTCTATTTGCCATGAAACCTTTTTATCCTCCACTTCTTGCCCAAGTGGGACGCACCTGAATAAAATAATAATAATAATAATACAGACAGCTTTTAGTAAAAAAGAACTTTGAAGAACCTTCTCAGAGAAAATATCCACTAGCCCAAAAGTCTATACTAAAGTTCTTACTGACAAGGGAGCTGAAAACCACCTAAGATCTTCATCAGAAGCAGACCGTGTACACAAAGTTCCTTCCTGTTTTCTGCTTTGCTGCCAGGAGCAGCTCAGCCAGATTGCATGTTATCAGCCTGCTGGAGACCCTGACAGAGCTCACAGATGATCGAAGCACCAAGGCTGGCTGCCTTCAGCGTGTCCTTTATATCCAAGTTGATCACGTGCACAGGCTGCCAGGTCTTCTGTTCTCTAGCACACAGATCTTCATCACCATTTTGTTTTTTATATACTCTCTCAGCACAAGTGAAGATGACATCGAAGGGATCTCTGCACTCTTGAAATCGTTCTGGACGAGGCTTGATTCTCTCATTTCTTCCCAACATGTGTAGCACCCCATTGCTGCTATAGTGTACCTGGTCTTTGAGGAGAAGGTCCTTGCACATCTGCTCATATGTGGTGGAGAAATCATAGAGCACGGGGAGGCTGGGTGCCCGTCCTGGGAGTGTCACTCAGGATCCTACTCCAAAAGACCTGACATTGAATCCTTTCTTCTTGAGGATTCTGTGGGTTCCCATGTTCCTGTTCATGTTGCTCATACAGGCCATAGCCATGCTGAATGGGAAGGAGGGCATGATGGTGGCCATTTGAGACTCTAGCTCTGTGGGTGGGCTTCAGAGCCCAAAGGAACTCTGAAGCCAGGGCGATGAGCACCTGGGTCCAGCTCGTGCAACTAGTATAGTGTCAAAGAACAGAGACTGGGTTTATATGGAGTCATCACCCTGAGGCAGATGGAGAACTCTTGATTGATGAGTGGGTTAACTTCTGAATGATTGGGTTTAGATACTGGATTTGGACTAGAGAACTAGATTCAGGCATCTGAACCATCTAGTGTTAAATCACCTTAACATCTAATTCTGGGCAAGAGTGTAGGCACACTGTGACTGTGTTTTGAAATCTCCATTTATGATAGAAATGCAAAAATAAATGTTAAATGGTAGTCTGAAGAGGCCTTACAAATAGCTGTGAAGAGAAGCAAAAGGCAAAGGAGAAAAGGAAAGATATACCCATTTGAATGCAGAGTTCCAAAGAATAGCAAGGAGAGATAAGAAAGTCTTCCTCAGGGCTGGTGCAACGAGATTTCCCAGGGGGAGGGAGTCAGGAGGGGGGTTCTGGATGGGGAGCATATGTAAACCCATGGTGATATCATGTCATTGTATGGCAAAACTAATAAAAAAAAAAAAAAGAAAGTCTTCCTCAGTGATCAATGCAAAGAAATAGAGGAAAACAATAGAATGGGAAATACTAGAGATCTCTTCAAGAAAATTAGAGATACCAAGGGAAAATTTCATGCAAAGATGAGCAAAATAACGGGCTGAAATGGTATGGACCTAACAGAAGCAGAAGATATTAAGAAGAGGTGGCAAGAATACACAGAAGAACTATACAAAAAAGATCTTCATGACCCAGATAATCACAATGGTGTGATCACTCAACTAAAGTCTGGCATTCTGAAATGCAAAGTCAAGTAGGTCTTAGGAAGCATCACTACAAACAAAACTAGTGGAGGTGATGGAATTCCAACTGAGCTACTTCAGATCCTAAAAGATGATGCAATGAAAGTGCTGCACTCAATATGCTAGCAAATTTGGAAAACTCAGCAGTGGCCACAGGACTGGAAAAGGTCAGTTTTCATTCCAATCCTAAAGGAAGACAATGCCAAAGAATGCTCAAACTATCATACAATTGCACTCATCTCACATGATAGCAAAGTAATGCTCAAAATTCTCTAAGCCAGGCTTCAACAATACGTGATCCATGAACTTCCAGATGTTCAAGCTGGATTTAGAAAAGGCAGAGGAACCAGAGATCAGATTGCCAACATCCGTTGGATCATCAAAAAAGTGAGAGAGTTCTAGAAAAACACCTACTTCTGCTTTATTGACTATGCCAAAGACTTTGTGTGGAGCACAGCAAGCTGTGGAAAATTCTTAAAGAGGTGGGAATACCAGACCACCTGACCTGCCTCCTGAGAAATCTGTATGCAGGTCAAGAAGCAACAGTTAGAAGTGGATATGGAACAACAGACTGGTTCCAAATCAGGAAAGGAGTACATCAAGGCTGTATATTGTCACTCTGCTTATGTAACTTACATGCAGAGTACATCATGAGAAAAGCTGGACAGGGTGAAGCACAAGCTGGAATCAAGATTGCCAGGAGAAATATCAATAAACTCAGATATGCAAATGACACCACGTTTATGGCAGAAATCGAAGAACTAAACAGCTTCTTGATGAAAGTGAAAGAGGGGAGTGAAACAGTTGGCTTAAAACTCAACATTCAAAAAACTAAGATCAGAGCATCTGGTCCCATCACTTCATGGCATATAGAGATGGGGAAACAATGGAAACAGTGAAGACTTTATTTTGGCACATAGTAACTGCAGCCATGAAATTAAAAGTCACTTGCTCCTTGGAAGACAAGTTATGACCAGCCTAGACAGCATATTAAAAAGCAGAGACATTACTTTACCAATAAAGATCTGTTTAGTCAAATCTATGGTTTTTCCGATAGTCATGTATGGATGTGAAAGTTGGACTATAAAGAAAGCAGAGCACCAAAGAATTGATGCTTTTGAACTGTGATGTTGGAGAGGACTCCTGAGAATCCCTTGGACAGCAAGAAGATCCAACCAGTCAGTCCTAAAGGAAATCAGTCCTGAATATTCATTGGAAGGACTGATGCTGAAGCTGAAACTCCAATACTCTGGCCACCTGATGGAAGGAACTGACTTGTTGGAAAAGACCCTGATGCTGGGAAAGACTGAAGGTGGGAGGAGATGGGGACGACAGAGGACGAGATGGTTGAATGGCATCACTGACTCAATGGACACGAGTTTGAGTAAACTGGAGTTGGTGATGGATAGCGAGGCCTGGCGTGCTGCAGTCCATGGAGTGGCAAAGAGTTAGACACAACTGAGCAACTGAACTGAACTGAACTTATGATATTAGGCAAAATGCCCAGACTACTCTCAAGCTTGTCACCAGCCCTTCCAGTGTCTTGAGAACATGCATATGAAAAACATGTTTGAAATTTCCAAGCTTACACTTCATTCAGTTCCAAAATTGTTCCATATTTCATTCCTACAACCGATGCTCTAGAATTGTAATTGTGTTAAATCACAGGAGGATACACATAGCTTTGCCCATAAAGTAATAAAATGATTCACCTGTGTAAAAAGGGGACTCCTGAAAAACATCCAGGCAGATAATATTTCAGGAGTTCCAAGAACACTGCCTGTCCTCCATTTGATTTTCTTGAATTCATGATGATTCTCCAGGGACTGGAGCAACCACCACTAACTTTCTCATGTCTTCAAGTAGAGAGCAGTCTGACCAGTATATACTGAAGTATAGTAATTTTTAGTTCCATTCCTTTGTTTGTAGAATTAACAGAGCAAAGGATAGTGATCTAAAAATTATGAACAAGACACCAAACAATAAGGACAGTCCTGTCCCTTCAAAATGGCGCAAGAGAAACGTTCTTTAATACATCACAGATTTTATGTCCCTGTACCTCCAATAGTTAGAGTGACTATCATATTCACAGTCCTACCTTAGAAAACACACTCGGTCTTCTCAAAGTGTGAATCCCAGACCCAGGGCATTAACATCAACCTGGAATGTGTGAAAAAGGCAACTTTGGACCCCAGACCACCAAATCAGAAACTCTGGGAGTGGAGCCGAGAGGTCTGTCATGTACAAAGCTCTTCAAATGATTGCTATGTACTCCATGACTTGAGAGCAACTGACTCAAAGCAGAAGTTTCTAAGCCTTGAATGGAACTTGGAAGTCCCTGGGAATTTGTGCAAAGAATGACTTCAAGAATACAAGGGAAGCAGAACATTTGTAAGATAAAAGTCTTACAAACTCCAAGCATAAATGGAAAAGTAGTCACAACTTAAATATAGTGTGAAATTTTATTACAGTCAGTGACCAAGACTTGAAGGGCCCTAATAAATCATGAGGAACTAAATCTTGGGGGTGAACTGAATAGAGCAAATGGAAATGTATCAGGGCTTTATGGGCCTTCCCTGCCAGGTCCTCAGTCAGCCTTTGTCTGTGAAAAAACTGTAGTCAAAAAATAACCTTAGGAACTTCCCTGGTAGTTCAGTGGTTAAGAGTCTCTCTGCCTGTGCAGAGGGCACAGGTTTGATCCCTGGTCCAGGAAGATTCAACATGCCACAGGACAATATGACTCATTGCCCACAACTACTAAGCTGGTCTGCTGCAACTACTGAAGCCTGCCCACCTAGAGCTGATGCTTCAAACCAAGAGAAACCTGTATACTGCAATGAAGAAAATCCACACAGAGCATGGAAGACCCAGCACAGCCAAAAATAAAGAAAAAGAATAAGCTTAATTACAGAAGTGAGAAAAGGCAGAAAAAAAGGAAAACAGTCTAACAAAACTAAATAATAGTTTAGTCACTAAGTATAGTTAAGTATCTTTAGTCCTCCTTTAAATGCTGTAGATAATATTCTGAGACATAGCCTGTGAGCTATCTTGTAGATACTGAAACACCTGCCCCGTGGGCTAACTACACAATGCCTAGGCATTTGCCATGACATTTGCTGTTTTTGTTGTTTAGTCGCTAAGTTGCTAAGACTCTTTTGTGACTTTGTGGAGAGTAACTGCCAGGCTTCTCTGTCCATGGGATTTTTCAGGCAAGAGTACTGGAATGGGTTGCCATTTCCTTCTCCAGGGAATCTTCCTGACCCAGGGAATGAACCTGTATCTCTTGCATTGCAGGCAGATTCTTTACCACTGAGCCACCAGACTGGCCCCATTCATGATATAAGCTTCCACAATTTTGAAATTGCTCATAAGGAAAGAAGAATAAACCAACCATAGAACTGAAGATTAGCTGGACTTAAAAAATCAAGATGACGCTGGTCAAGCCAGCTCATGACCAATGTCAAGATGACTGTCGTAGCTGTTTTTGCATGTAGCCCCTCCCTCTGTCTATAAAAATTCTTGCCCACTGATTGTCAGAGGGACAGAGTCAGTCTTTGGAGAGGAGTCTGTCCTCCTACCTGAACCATCACTCCCCTGACCCCTCCATCTGGTCGCCAGGATGCAAAACAAACTTTCCTTTCCACTAAACTTGCCTCTTTATTGGCTTTTGAGCAGTGAGCAGTCAGAACCCACTTTCAGTTACAAAGCTCTAATCAAAATCAGAGGGGAGGACTATGTTTCGAAAGGATTGAGGAAACACTTTAAGCCAACCCTGAAGACTAGCACACAAATTGGTGCCATATAATGTGACCAAGGTAAAGGGAGGAGCCCGAGAGTCAGCCATGGTTTGCTCTCCTTCAGTAGAAGCAGACCGTGTGCAGAAAGCTCCTTCCTGTTTTCCTCTCTGCTGCCAGGAGCAGCTCAGCCAGACTGCCTTCCATGTCCTCTGCCTGCTGAAGGCGTTCGCAGAGCTCACAGATGATCAGAGACCCGAGGGTGGCATCCTCCAGGTCGTCGTCCATGTCCACGTTGATCACGTGCACAGGCTGGCTGGTCTCCTGCTCTTGGGCCCACAACTCTTCTATCACCCGGTCGTAGACGCTCTCCTCACAGGTGAAGATGACATCAAAGCGATCTCTGCACTCTTGAAATCTTTCTGGGCGAGGCTTGATTCTCTCGTTTCTTCCCAAGATGTGTAAGATGCCGTTGCTGGTATAGCGTTCTCGGTCTTTGCGCACAAGGTCCTTGCGCATCTGTTCATATGTGGTGGAGAAATCGTAAACCACAGGGAGGTTGCGCACAGTTCCTGGGAGCCTGACTCGGGATCCGGCTCCAAAAGACCTGACACTGAAACCTTTCTTCCTGAGAATGCTGTGGGCCTCCATGCTCCTGTTCATGTTGCTCATGCAGACCACAGCCACCTTGAGCGGGGAGGACATGGCGGGGGCCACTGGGGACTCCAAGCAGATAAGTGGAATTCAGAGGCTGAAGGGACTCTGAAACTTGGGAGAGGATGGCCTGGGCCCAGCTCTTCCAGAGTATTAGTGTCAAAAAGCAGAGAACGTTTTTATAAGGAGGCACCAGCCCTTGGTGAGTGGAGATCTCTCGATTGGTGATTGGGTTAAATCTTGAGTGACTGGGTTTTTGTTTTGTTTTTCCGGTATAAAGTTTATTGAATTATACTTATGTATGCACACATATCCAAAGGGAACATATCCACAGAAACTCAAGAGCCCCCTCAGGTCACCTTTTAGCTTGAGTGATTGGGTTTGGATAGTGGGTGCTGAACAGAGAACACAATCCAATCACCAGAACAACCCAGTGATTAAATCACCCAGCTTCTACCTCAAACTTGTGCCTGCCCCCAACGGCCATCACAGAGCATTTTTCAACCTCCAGTTAGCCTCTGCATTGCTTGTGCATATGGCGCTAGTTTTGTTTTTAGACAAAGCCAGTAGGCTATTCACAGAGTTGAAGTTTTCAAGCCTATACCTAATTTAATGACACAAAACATCACTATGGTTATTCTATAGCTTTTCTCTTATCGTTAATATTTCAGAAGTGTAACTGTGTTAAATTGTAGGAAGATATCCATATTTCTGCTGCTAAATTTATAAGATTATTCACCAGAGTCAAATCAACCGCTGGAAACATTTCTGCTGATAGTTTTTCACAAGTTACAAGAACACTTTTGTTTTTGCCCATTGATATTTTTTTCAGTTCGTAATGATTCTAGAGAGAATTGATCAAACTCAATGTCCTTTAGCACATCTCAAGTACTGCTCTGAGCATTCCCTACTCAGGATATAAAACACTGAAGTACTTCTCTTATGACCATATGGATAATTGATTAATCAAATAATAGAGACAAAAATTGTGAATAAGACACTGACCAGGAAGATAATCCTTGTACTGAAAAAGGGTGCAAGAGAAATAGCTAATTGTTAATTGATTCAATCTGATTGTAAGTGTATCTCATCATGAGAAAAGCAGAAGTGATTAGATCAAATAAACCACTAAGTCTCAGCAACACTGTGGCCACCCGATGAGAGTTATTTTTTTCTATCTTATACACTATTATTTAATTCCCTACATTTTTTATTTAATTTTTTAACACCAAAAACATTTTTATTGGGGTATAGCTGATTAAAATGTGATAGTTTCAGGTGAAGAGTGAAGGGACTCAACCATATATATGCATGTATCCATTCTCCCTCTCCCATCCAGGCTGGCACATAACATTGAACAGAGTTCCAAGTGCTATACAACTGATTTTGGTTGGTTATCCATTTTAAATATAGCAATGTGTACACAACCTTCCCAAAGTCCTTAACTAGCCTTTCCCCCCACCCTGGCAACCAAGAATTCATTTCCTAAGTCTGTGAGTCTCTGCTTTGTAAGTAAGTTCATTTGTATCATTTCTTTTTAGAGTCCAGATATAAGGGGTGTCATATGATATTTCTCCTCTATCTGACTGACTTCATTCAGTATGACAATCTCTGTCCATCTATATTGCTGCAAATGGAATTATTTCATTAATTTTAATGACTGGATATTTCATTATATATATATATATATATATATATATATATATATATATATATA